>JACEEZ010002532.1:82500-97500 GCA_016584305.1 Chionoecetes opilio | reverse complement strand
TCCAAACACCTGGACCTTGGTCTTGAGCCAGGAGACCTCAAGTCCCAAAGGCTTTGCCTCCTCGTGCAGCGCCTCGAGAGCCATCACCAGGACCTCCAACGACTCAGCAAAGATTACTGCATCATCGGCAAAAACAAGATCAGTGATCTTGGTGTTGCCGACGGATGCTCCACAATCACTTTGATCTACAACCTTGTCCAATACCCAGTCCATACAAGCGTTGAAAAGTAATGGGGCAAGGACGCACCATTGCCTCACTCCTGTATTCACAGGAAAAAAGCTGGATACACCTGCCCCACACTTCACAGCACTCTCAGTCCCAGAATACAGACCAGTTATCAAAAAAACCAATAGTCCCTGCAGGAATCCTTCGAAGTCGCAGAAGATCCCAGAGTGACTCACGATGCACTGAGTCAAACGCCTTCTTGAGATCCACATAGGCTGCAAGCATCCCCTGTCGAAACTCACGTCGGCGTTCCACAAGGACACGAAGCGCTAGGATACGGTCCGTTGTTGACTTACCAGGTGTGAACCCAGACTGCTGAGGTCTCTGATGCTTCACCAGATGGCTGCGAATCCGTGTCAGCAATAGATGGGCAAGTACCTTGCCTGGTATGCTGAGCAGTGTAATACCGCGGTAATTGTTGCAATCCTGACGGTCCCCTTTCCCTTTCCAGATAGGGACGACCAGCCCCCTTTTCCAGTCAGGAGGAATGGTACCTGATTGCCACACGGCAGTCAGGACATCATGCAACCCGTGGATCATGGCCTCACCCCCAGCTTTGAGGAGCTCCGCACTGATATTACAAACACCAGCTGCCTCTCCACCCCTCAACTTTGCTACAGCCTCTCTGACTTCGTCAAGAGAGGGTGCGCTTTCGTCAATGGGAGGATCGGCATCCACTGCCTGTAACCCAGTGGTGTGAAGCTGCTCAGTTGGAGGGTCCACCGTGAACAACTGCCCAAAGTACTCAGCCCAACGAGCCATCTGCCCATCCATGTCCGACACGAGGCGCCCATCTGCTGTTCGAATAGCACTCGCCCGAGAAGGAGACTTGGAACGGTGCTTCTTCAGGGCTCGGTAGGGGGGTCGGAGGTCATTAGCGTTCAAATGACCCTCGACATCCTCAGCGAGACTCCTGACATACCTCTCCTTGTCTCTCCCCAGGAGGGTTCTAGTCCGGCGTGACAGAGCCCTGTGCTGGTCCCGGTTCCCAGCCAGCCTGGCAGCGCGACTCTCTTCGATTTTCTCCAGCGTCTCCGTCGAGACAAAACCACGCCTTGACCTCGGGCGCGCCCCAATACACTCCTTGGCAGCCTGTAGAGTTTCACGTTTGAAGGTATCCCAGTTCTACAGGGTCCCCGAGAGCACCGAGCACATCAAATCGATTCGAGACTGCCACCGCATACTCATGAGCACATGTCAAGTCCTTCAGTTTCTCAAGATGAAACACAGTATGGTTACCTCTTGAGATTCTTCTGGACTTGACATGAAGCTTAAGTGTAGCAACAACAAGTCTGTGATCTGTTCCAAAGAACTCAGCACTCCGGTAAACCCTGCAGTTCTGGAGGATCCTCCAACGAGTGCTAACGAGGATGTGGTCGATCTCCTTAGCTACCCCTCCGGCATTACTATACCATGTCCAGCGGTGCAGCTCTGGTCTCTGACCAAGAACCTGCAATTCTCAACCTTCTGGACCTTGCAAAGTTCAGAAGCAGAGAACTGTTGGTGTTTCTGGTACCGGAGCCATGGGGACCAACACATAACTCGTAGCCATCTCTCACAGTGCCAGTAGTAGCATTGAAGTCGCCCAAGACTATGAGTGTGTCCCGATGTCCCGGTGAAAGAGAGAGAGCAACCAGAAAATAAAGTGCAATTACTTTTCTGATTGGAAGTGTTAGTTCTCGGGAGAAACGCGACGCTGAGGTTATTACGGCGGGAAACACTTGGAGTGAGAAAGCTTGATAAAGAATGGAAGGCAATCCGCGTAAGTGAGGCTGCAAGGAGGCGGGGAGGAAGGGGGGAGGTAGGGGGCGGGGGCAGCGATGATTTGTAGCTCTGCCCAAACTTTCCTTCTCAGCGACATACCAGCGCACACTTTTCTTTTTCGGAACATTCAGGCAAGTTTGATGACATATTAAGAAACCTTTGTCATTGTCAACGTAGGCTTGGTGTGTGTGTGTGTGTGTGTGTGTGTGTGTGTGTGTGTGTGTGTGTGTGTGTGTGTGTGTGTGTGTGTGTGTGTGTGTGCGTGTGTGTGTGTGTGTGTGTGTGTGTGTGTGTGTGTGTGTGTGTGTGTGTGTGTGTGTGTGTGTGTGTGTGTGTGTGTGTGTGTGACTGTGTGTGTGTGTGTGTGTGTGTGTGTGTGTGTGTGTGTGTGTGTGTGTGTGTGTGTGTGTGTGTGACTGTGTGTGTGTGTGTGGATGGTTGATTGATTGATTTAATGCCTAAAAAGGTGAATGTGCCAGACATCAGAGGTGTGTGTGTGTGTGTGTGTGTGTGTGTGTGTGTGTGTGTGTGTGTGTGTGTGTGTGTGTGTGTGTGTGTGTGTGTGTGTGTGTGTGTGTGTGTGTGTGTGTGTGTGTGTGTGTGCGTGTGTGCGTGTGTGTGTGTGTGTGTGTGTGTAAAATTCTCAGACCAGAAAAATCCACTTGGGCGTCGTGCCATAACCTGTAATGGCGGCTGCATTACGAGCCTCGTGTCTGGCGGAAGATCACGCAGACTTTACTTTAACAAAACACCAATCTCGTCCATTATCAGGTAAATCAATAAAAGACACAAACTTCGCACACCATGCATAAATCAATTAAAAAATAAATAAGGTTTTGGTTCGTATCTCGAAAAAAATCTGAAGGCATCGTCATACTTGTAATGCTGCGTGGCGACATTATCGTGTAGATCAAAGTAACTAATACCATTGATGTGTCACAGTTAAATAATAGAAAATAATAAGATGCATAGGAAAGCAGCACTAAGTACATAGTTCCCCCTCTACAATACTCCTCTATTATTTTCTTATATAATTAATGTTGATTTACTTCGATTTTTTACAGATTGGCTGTTTCATTATTGTGGCGTGTTTGCTGCCGGGAAATACACTCTGCTAGGAGGGTGAGGGAAGGCAGGCGTGCGCGGTGAAATATAATTTGTAAATGGAATAGAAATTATGAAAGGCTGCGGGGAAGGGATGGCGGGATAATACTGAGCTGAAGTAATTTACTTTATCGAAGTGTTACGTTAGAAGGGGAAAGAACACGAAAAAGAATAAAGTTGTGACGCCTTTTGTAGGGCAAAAATGTACAGTGATATGGCAAGAGCAGGAACATGATCCGTATCAGAAAAAATCGAGAAAATAATCATAAAGTATCAGAAAGAAAGTCTGTAATCAGAAAGTAGAATAAAGTAATCGAGGAAAATCAATAAAAACATATAATGTCGGCGTAAACAATCGATAGTTTCAGTATATGATTATGAAATATACTACAACGACTGCATTAAAAAAGGCGATTAAAAAACAACTTACATTATTCAGATATAAATCATGCAAGGGACAGTCTTCTCACAAAGACTAGGCTGCGCCCGGCAAGGCTACATTATTGATGAATGTACACAGGCGGTTGATGATTATGTGATATTTATCTCCCACACAACCCATGCATATGTGTATACTGATCAAAATGGAGAAGAAACTTACCTGACCACTGGCACGAAAACATTTTTGACATTTCAAAGATGGTGGTATGAAGCCTGCCGAGCACACACTGAACGCGGTGTCTTCATCGCTAACTTGTCTTGTCACTGAAAAAAAAATCACCTGGTAAGAACACAAATGCAAGGCATAATCAAAAGGTTATTCAGTCAGACACAGTCACAGTAGGCCTGACAACGGCTGCTTTAATAATACTTACTAAGCAGCCATTACATAATAATACTTACAAGACTGCCATTATAAGAACATAAGACAATAAGGAAGCTAGAAGAGGCCATGAGACCTACACGTGGTAGTTCTTGCTACTTAACACTACCTACATCCATCATCATTTGTTTTCGCAAAATATAAACCTTTTAATGAGCAAAGGATGTCTATACTTACATCACAATGGTACTCGCAAAGCAAAGGTTGTCTATACTTACATCACAATGGTACTCGCAAAGCAAAGGTTGTCTATACTACATCACAATGGTACTCGCAAAGCAAAGGTTGTCTATACTTACATCACAATGGTACTCGCAAAGCAAAGGTTGTCTATACTTACATCACAATGGTACTCGCAAAGCAAAGGTTGTCTATACTTACATCACAATGGTACTCGCAAAGCAAAGGTTGTCTATACTTACATCACAATGGTACTCGCAAGGCAAAGGTTGTCTATACTTACATCACAATGGTACTCGCAACGCAAAAGTTGTTTACATGTAGCAAGAACAAGTGAAGTGGCAGTTCAGGGATGCATGAAGGCACCAGCGGCAGTTCTCAGTGTCACTGTTTTATAATTATCATGCACATAGAAATCACCCAAGGGAAGCACATCAGAGACCTAAACACAATATTGGGAATCAGTGCCTTCAATACACATGAATGACAACCATGTGTATCGCAGGAACGCACTAAACATTACAGTATCTCACAACAGTACGACAACACCAACAAATCCTCTCTGCTTGACATCTGTGAGGTGCTTGAGTGGGTTGTCAGACAGATGTATCGTTAACCCCACCATTGCTACCTGCCCCGCTATCATTCAGATTAATTAGCAGTTCTTCCTCAGCGTATAAGACACTGCAGCCACGTACAAGAATACAGTACAACAATAAAACAAGCAATACAATGATGCAACACTCCTACCTTGTGCTTCCCTGCCACCGCGCTCCCTCCACCCAGCGTCCCCGCCAGCCACGATGCACCGCTGCTACTACACGCCCAACGTGCATCCACGGTATATATATAGATACTTCACCTCTTTCTAAAACATGAGTAGTACATGGGCTCTAATAAATAATGCTGGATACCACAAATAACATCCTTAGTTAGACTATCTCTAAATCTACTTACATCGCAATAGTCCTCGCCAAGCAAAGGTTGTCTATAGCACTTACAACATCGCAATGGTCCTCGCAAGTATTCCAATCTGGTGCTCGTCTCCTGCCTCCCATGATTATGCCTTTTCTTTGCACTAACTTTGGTACTTTAGGACTTGTCATTATCTAAATAACTTTGATTTCATAAGCGCATCGTCTCCATAGGTGAGTGAGAGTGGGTAAAACACTTGCGGGCAGACTGGTGTCGTGACACTGACAGACAAACTACAATTAGGTTTTGCGGGCCGCGCGTCGCTCCCTCGACGGCGCCGCTGAAATAGTCTAGTTTTGTGGGCCGCGGGCGGTACAGCTTTGAATTATTATTTATGCGCATCTTGAACATATTCATCATTATTATGCCACCCAAACTGTGCCTTTTCACAACAGAAATGTAGTTTAAGCACTACCTAGGTAGGTAACATAATAATTACATGCATGTGTCATGTGTCATTATCGTAATCTAAAATTTTGAATAAAGATAACACAAATATAGTAGAAATTCAATATAGCAGATACTATTTAACAAACTAAAACAATAATTTTTCTACCATAATAATTTATTTCTGGTTAATGTGTTGTCAATGAACAATAATTATTTTAATTGTTTTTCATGAATTTGTTTTCGTGTTGTAGACTCCTGCGTGGTGTGTTATCTGAAGGCTCGCTCATCACCACTCCTACTAATAGGCTACTATAGTCTATTTATTTTTAACGAGGCCAAAATTCCATTATATCTTAAGGTCTCATGTTTAAAATTATGCCTATGTTTAACTGATAATATGGTTAACTATAATCACATACAGCTGGAATTTAGAAGAACCGTAGTATTCCCTTCTAGCATTAAATATCAGTCAGTAAGCAGCAAGGGGTCAGGATTTTTCACCTCGAAAAAAAAAAAGTATAGGCGCCGGGCATCGTGTGCTGATGTATAAATGAAATCTGGTGTGCTACCTAAGACCTAAGTGCCCCTTCAATGTATCATGTGCCAAAGACTACTTTGTCTTTGAGACTACTGATGTGCACACACATATTTACCCCGTTCATGTGCGTTCAGTGGGTAGTGTGTTACTGTGTGTACATTCGTGTGTGTATATTGTGTATAAGCGTAAATCTGGAGGAGAATGTGTGACTGTTGCCTATTGTGTGTGGTTGTGTGTGTGTGTGTGTGTGCGTTGTCCGCAGTGCTTTCTTTCAGCATTTTTTTTGGAAGAATTGAGTGGAGAGGAAATAAAAATGGGTAACCGAAGTATGAAACGAGTATACCCAAGATAATAAGAATGATAAGAAATAAAAAGATAAGATATTCGAGAAAATAGGCTAAAAGAGAAAAAACAAGATTATGGACGAGAAACAAGTCAATGGAAACGAGATAACGTGATGGGAAAACAAGGGAACAAAAGTGCAGTAAGGGAGACATGATAAATATAGTCGCTGCATATTTATTCTGTGCGCATCCAAGCGGCTTATTTTCGCCGCGGTCCGGGCTGAAGGGGCGATGCGGCTGTGCTTGGCGTGCACCAGAAGGGAAAGTTGTAAACAGTCTGCAGTATTCACATGTTTGATTCAGGGAAATATTCATGATTGATGCACACCTTAAAGTTCAAGAAGCCTTGCCTTGGAGAGGAACGGAGAAAACAGTGCAAAATAATTCAACCGTCGCCTTTCCTGGGATAGAACTTTGTGAAATGCTTCTGGTGATGTGTTACCTCGCTTTCACGTTTTCAAGTCCTTTATCAGAACATGAACTACCAAGGGTAAGGACAGTACACTTGCTGTTGTAGCTTTACATAAGCATCAGCATCAATTACAGGAACTACCACGTGTAGGCCTCGAGGCCTCTTGTAGCTTCCTTATTTTCTCATGTTCTTATGTTATCTGAGAGTACCTATAGTCAATTTTTTTACGCGGTGAAAAATCTTGACCCCTTGCTGCTTACTGACTGCTATTTGATACCAAGAGAAGGGAATACTACGGTTTTTCTTTATTTCAGTTGTATTTTACCATAGTTAACCATATATATTATCAGGTAAACATAGGCATAATTTTAAGCATGAGACCGTAAAATAGCGATTTTGACCTCCAAATATACACTAGAGGGAACACATACACAATGTTATGTTTGATCAAGGCCAGCATTGCCAACACCTTCATGGTGGGTTTGCAGGGCTGCCTTTAGTTGCCTGAAGCCATGGCAGAGAGAGAAAACAAATAAGGGAGAAAATACAACAATATTCTAACAGTGAAGATAAGTCCCTTGACAGGAAATAATGTGCTGCCTCACTTGTGGACTTGATGCACTATATAGCATCTCTAATAGGTACCTACAGGCATTCATATTTGTTTTGACCATCAACTTTTATATACATATTAAAAAAAATTTTTTTATACATAATTGTATCACGGCCTCAAGGGACGAGCGATCGTCTTTGCCAGCAGGACTTTCTTTGTCCTCAGCTGAATCAGAGGCCCCGCCAGGACATGGTGACATGGGTGTTCCAAGGCTGGACACAGATCTGGTGTGGGGTGGCCATGGCATAACCATTCCAATATATGGTTACATTTTATTAAATTTCTGACTCAGATCTGGGGTAAACAATGAGAGTACAGGAATGGCCACCCCCTAGATCCGCCACTGACCTGACATCGTATTCATCACCATCACCTCGCTCATAAGAACATTAGAACATCAGAAAATAAGGAAGCTACAAGAGCCCGCAAGACCTATACACGTGGTAGTTCCTGTTACTTAACACTACCTACATCCACCTTTAATCCCCATCCATGGAATTGTCTAGCCTCCTTTCAAAACTTCCTATTGACTCCGCACTAACTACCTGACAACAGAGTCCATTCCAATCATTTACCACCCTATTTGTGAAACAGATTTTCCTTATTTTCTTTTTAAATCTACGCTTTTCCAGTTTGAATTCCTTTCTTCTTGTTCTACCCTGCTTAATAGCCGTAAGAACTTTTCTTAAGTCTCCTTTATTGTATCCCTTTAACCACTTACAAACTCATCATTCACAGACCGTAAAAACTTGCCATTCATGGTAGAATTACTTTGATATATTTCCCTCGAATATCTGCATCATTAGCAACAAGGAAGGAAGGCATTGCTGTGCTAGAAATAAGAGACACATGTCAGCAGCGTCTGGCCAGCCGCCGGCCACCTGGCGCCCCGGGCTGAGGGGTACGCGTGAAGCAGCCTGCCGCCCCCTGTACATCACCACCGCGTGTACCGCTCACGGGCACGCGTTGTCCCGGGGATATACTATAGCGAGGCAGCAGGCCGATAGAGGTACGGCTTGCATGTGTCGTTGCCTCCTCTCCTTTACAGTATACAGGGTCTTTTATTTGATTATCTCCAAAAGACCCTGACAGTACCTACGCTCGCTGCCCTTGTTTCCTCGTACTCTCCCCCCCTTAACATATATAAATACCGAACCCCTCTGACGGGCTTTCTACTTACCCCGTGCTTTTTGTTTTTAAGGAAACAATAGGAAAAAAAATTTCAATAGTGAAAATGTGTTCATGTTTGCACTTGCTGTGGGGGGTATTTTTTTTGTAATTTACAATGTATTGATAACTTTAAATAATGCATTGTTTATTTTTTTTCCATTGTAATTTTTATGACAAGATAATGAAGGGTTAAAGAAATATAACTCTAGGTTATGTACGACTCTCTCTCTCTCTCTCTCTCTCTCTCTCTCTCTCTTTGTCTCTCCTCCTCTCTCTCATCTCTCTCGTCTCTCTCTCTCTTTTCTCCTCTCTCTCTCCCCTCCTCTCTCTCTCTCTCTCTCTCTTCTCTCTCTCTCTCTCTCTCTCTCTCTCTCTCTCTCTTCTCCTCTCCTCTCTCTCCTCTCCTTCTCTTCTTCTCTCTCTCTCCTCTCCCCTCCTCTCTCTCTCTCTCACACACACAAACACACACACACATTTTCAGTAATATCAACAGATTTTCACCGATAGTAGCCTACCTAGGTGCATGGTTAGGGTTATTCCCTTCGCGACGGCCATCAAATAACTATAAAATGATCGGAGAGTCTCCTTAAATATTAGATACTGCGACAAGAGTGCTTCACAATACTCTATAATCCCTCATATCGTTTAGTGGATGTGAGAGAGGAACGGAATTATAAAAAAAATAAAAAATCCTCCTGTGTATTTAGAGGCAGGATAAAGATAGTGTTTGTCTTTCCGCCTGGCAAGGATTCTGGACATGTATACGAGATTCACCAGACTTGGGACGGGATGCCGAGGTTCTGTCGCGTCTGTGTCTGGATGTATGACTGTTGTGTCCTTGTCCGGAACGTGTGTCGTAGTGTGGTATGCCATGTATTCCCGTAGGATTTTTGTGCTAAAATTGATTTGTTTGGGAGTTCTGGCTTCTATAGGTATCGATTAACAGAAAAAGGGGGGGCCCCCAAATTTTTTCAGCCCCCTCCCCCCCTTTTCGGGGGGGTAAATTTCTTTTTTTTCACCCCCGGGTTTTGGTCTCGGGTAACACTAAGCAAAAAAATTTTCAATATTTTTTTTGGGTTACAGCCACGTAAAATTTTACTGTTTCCCCTACAAAATTTTGTTTTTTTGGATGCTGTGTCAGGTCTGATTTTTAATTTCTCTATCACCCCAGATTTGGTAAAAACCGAAACCTCTTTTTTTCGTTGTTTTCTCACCCGCTTCTATTACGAAAGCCGTCAAAGGGCTTTTTTTTCCATGAAACTTTTTATGCAAAGGCCCATACTTAAAAAATTTTAAACCAGGGCTGTTTTTTCCTCCTTTTTTTCTGGCTTAAAAACAGACCGTGGATTTCCACTGGCGAGTTACCCCCCTGCCCCCAACCCATCCAAAAGCGCTTTTAGTATTTAGCGATACGCCCCGATTTTGCGATACGGGCCCAAAAGGGGACTAAAAATAAATTTTTCAAATGTCCATTTTTAAAATTTGTCCTCCCAAATACGTTTGCCCCAATCACGGCCTTTCATTTACAGAAAAGGATTTACAGGGCGGGGCCTTTTCTTCAAGCAGCTCACCTTTTTCCCTTGCATCCTACTTTCACCACATTTGACGAGTCACTACCGCTTGTGGGGCAGGCAGGGAAAGAAAATTTCATTTGGAAACATACAGCCCTTTTTTCCAATTTCCATCCTTTTTTTCCAATTCGGAATGCAAGGGGTCAAAAATTTTTCAGGGTATGACTTTCCCGCATTGTCATGTATTTTGGGCCGCATGATATGGGGAAAAATGCAGCACGAGTTGGGGGAAGTTTTTTCCCCCTTTCCCAAAATTTTTTTTGCCAAAACAGCTCCCCCCTTTGATTGATGGGGGGGTTTTCCCTGGCCTTTTGAACTTTTAAAACAGGGACACACAAAAGGTCCAACGCTTTCCCCCTGCGTGGGAATTTTCGTCATTGCCCAACTGGGCGGGAATATAAATGCCCCCAATGTTTTTGAATACCCAAGGGGCAGGGTCATCATCATCAACCCTTTTGGTCCCCATCTACCCATGATTTTTTTTGAAATTCCAAATGAATCTGCCTCCCCAATCACCCTGAAAAGTTGTTTCCAAAAAGTCCTTGACTTTTTGCGACGGCCAATAACCTGCACTTTTTAAAAGTGTCATTTCCTGTTTCTTTTTTTTCCTTTGCCTGATAAATTTCAAAAATATTTTAAATTGCTATCTGCTGGAGGCGATAAATCAAAAAGGAGCAGGATCGTCATTGTGGGGGCACCAAAACGCAAAATCTTTCTGGAAACACCACAGGCTGTAAGGCAATATTTGGGTTTTTTGGAATAAATGTGTCACCTTTTCATGTTATGACCCTATTTAAAAACCTATTTCCCTTGAATGATCATGCACACAAACAACGGGGCCGAATGAATCTTTGCCTGCAAAATTAATCCCAAGGGTTCCTTGGCCAAAAAGCATGTGAGCTTCCGCTTTTTTTTTTGATGTTTTGAAAGAAACTCCTTAATGGACATGGTGATTTTCTTTTCGGGATGACTTCGTACTAAAGGGATGTTTTTTTGATCGCTTCTCCGGGCCCTTGTTTTTAAACGACAGTTTCCAAAGGTATCGATCAAACCCACACGCCCCTCATCAAAATTTTTGGGTCATCATTGGTCTCTTTTGCGTTTTTTTGGAATGCACCCTAAAGGGTGTGAAACCCTTCAGCATATTTGGCGTCTTTGTCCCAACCTGAAGTACACCCATTGAAATCAATTGAAATTTTAAAACTGGGGGATCTTCCCCCCTGCCCTAGGGTTCGGGTTCGGGAGGAACATAAAGGGATTCAACCGTGGCATTTAAACTGCTGCATCAGACGGGCCCTTTTGTCTTGGGGAATGTCCCAAGATCTATCAACAGCACACAGAGAGCGGGGCACTGTTAAAACCCTCGTACTTCCCAAATTTTTTCCCTCGATTTTGGCACTAGACCTGGCCCGGCCTTCCCTGAAAAATAAAAAATCTCCCAGTAAATTATGATCCTCACCAATTTGATGACTTTATCCCCAATGCGTTTTTTTGATTTATCCCCCAACTTGAATCCCCTTCAACTTGAGTTTCTTCTTCTTGCCCCCAAACCGGAGATTTGTGTGGTAGTAAAGACTTTTCCCCAAACGAACTCCTCAAATCGCTTTTTGCCCCTTTTTTCCTTAAATAATCAGAATATCATGCTTTGTTTCCCTCTGGCACAAAAAGCTGATAAACAAACCCTTTTAAAAGGTGCCCTTCACTCTAAAGGGGTTGTCTGGGGCAGTGCAATTTCAATTGATTGACGGATCTTTATGGCTTCTCTCTTGACCTCAGTGAAATTGCCCCGGGGGACAGCGGGGTATGCTCTGTGCGTTCGGTGACCGGGAAAACTTTTGGGGGGCCTCTCAAGATATTTCCTCAACGATAGGGGGAAAGGGAAAGGGTTTGTATTGGTGACGAGTCGTTGAGAGCAGCTTCATCTCTGCTGGGGCCCCACCATACCCCGTGTCCCCTTTAGTTTCTTTTTTTTCCCTGTTCGATGCCTGATCTGGGGCAGATTCGTAAAGGGGTATCTCTGTTTTTTGCAAAAACAAAGTCACCGGGACACAATGCTTCCATGTTTCAGGCTCTTATTTTCCCAGCGCTTTTCATTTGTGCAAAAAGGGGACGGGCATCAGTCGACCCGAAATTTAAAACCCCGTGCGAAGAAATACTTGATCATTTCCCCAAAGGGAAAGCAGAAAACCTCTGCCATCCCCTGAGCGGCAAGCCCCCCCTTTTCCCCCAAAAAAAAAGGGAAGAAGGCTTTCCACTTGATCGGGGTATGCGGGGAAAGGGGAATTTCCCTGCAAACTCCCCAAATGTTTTAAACCCTCCTCCAGGGGGTTTAAAACATTTCCAGCGTACCATGACCTGACATATTCTATTCTTCGGTCATATCGGGGTTACGTGAATGAAGCTTGCCCCTTGAAAGGGATTGGCACCAAAACCCCAACTGGGTCCTTTTTTAAAGAGTGGATAAATATACATCAAAACCCCATCATCATAATTGCTAGAAATGATTGTGAAAGTGGGATTCGATGCCTTTTTTTGTATGCTTTTTTCCCCTGAAAATCCCACGAAGGGCTGCTGATGTGTATGCAAACCCCTTTTAATGGCACATATATTCAGGCCACCCGCCATCTATTCCCTTTTCCCGAGGGGCCTGTAAAGCCCGCAAAACAATATGGGAAACTTTCCCGCCCCTTGGGGTCCAATTGTGTCCCCAACTGCTGCTAATTTTCAAAACACGTGAATATAAAGGGCCAGGGCCAGTGTTTTTTTCCAAAATTTTTTTTCTGTGGACCAATGACAGTGGCAAAGATTCCCCTGGGCTTCCCCAAAAAACAGTGGGAAAGAGTCCCCTGTCAGTGGGGGTGGTCCCTTTTAATAATGGAGCGATCACCTCACTTTGTGCGTGTTTTGGGGGCCCCGTTGGATGACTGGGGTAACAGCAAGATTGGTAGCAGCCCGGTTGGCATCACATCTTTCTTGAACCCCAAAATTTCCCCGGGTTTTTTTTGCTTGTTCCTTTTAAATGATTATACGTGACTGGAGTGGGTCTCATGGGGGCACTCTTCCTGATTCCTTTCAGTCACTGTCCTGTGTTTTTTTTCCTTCGCTGACTCAGTTTTGTGAAATCCCAAAAATTTAAAATCCGTGCCACCCTCAGTTCCAAGGTAATTTTTTCAAGTTTCCCAGGTGGGATGAAGTCTTTTCTCAGAATAAATTTTTTTCCTCTTTTTCCCCTTTCATAGACCGATAAACTCAAAGGGGTGGTTTTGATGACTGGTTCCCTTTCAACCCTGTTTTACCAAAGGGCCCAAAGGGTTTTTTGAAAAGAAACTTTTCCCGGTATTTCCCGTGGGCGGTTTTCATGAACTCTCCATCTTTAATCTTGCTGGAACATGACAACCACTGTCCATGGAAGGTTTCCTTGGCCCCCCCGGTGTGTCTTCCCGGGGGTCAATATTATCGATCGCAAAAACCCTGTGTTCGGGCCCTTTTTTGACAAAGTTTTTGGGGGACAAAATCCCCAGCCTTTCCCCATCCCCTGGAGAACACTCCCGCCAACTCGTTTTTTTCTAAGTCCAAAGATTTGAAGGTATTCCCCTTTTCCCAAAATACCAGCTGAGAGGGTTTTTAAAAGATTTTTTGTCACGCACCCCTAGAATGGGCCCGCCAAAGGGGGGGACCGATTTACAAAAGGGGTTTTGGACGTTTGTCGGAAGGCCTGTCCTTTTTTTGTCCCGATGTTTTTAAACCCGGCGATCAGTCCGAGTATTTTGGGGCCAAAGGGAAATGGCAAGAAACTCCCACAGTTTTGTTCCCCCCCTCCTGGTTTTCGTATTCCGGACCCTTTACAACAAAGGTAAACCCCAAAAGGGGGGTGGGCTCCCTTAAAAACTTGGGGTAAGCGGATTTTCAAATTACTGAAACTGCCTGTAAAACCAACTGCGCTGTTTTCAGCCCCTCTCTTTTCGCAAAGGTTGCGACATTCCCTTTAGTGACCAACTATCTCCCTCTTTATTCATCATTGGGGGACCTGTAAACCCCTGGCCATTTGTGACTGACGGGGGAGAGCCCCAAAGGGCGGTCAGGCCATTTGTCTTAGTGATGTGACAAACTTCACTTCTGGAAGGCGCTCGCTGATGAGTCTTTTGAGGGATTTTTCCCATAGTTCTCACTCTCCTTTACATCCACACGGTATCTTTTCAAATTTACAAAATAGGCATCATTTACCTCAGGGCCCTGTTTAAATGTAAAATCCTCCCTTTACTCAAAAGGGGTTTTGAAAAAGCGAGGACCACTTGTGCTTTACATCTGAGCGAAATGAGTGGCCCATTACGTGACTGTTCCTCGTTGAACCTTACCCCTGGCGGGGGCGCAAAAAAATGTCCGATGATAATTTCTTTTCAAAAAGCTGATGCGTCGCCGGGTTCTTCAAGGTTTCCCCTAAATGAAACTCTAACATGGTCATCTGGGTTTTTTCCCGTTGATCTGTAGGAAATTTTTACCCATTGAGGCAGTAAACCAAAAGGTGCAGGGGGCTTTGAATCATTCTTGGGGCAGAAGTACAGTTGGTAAATAGACACAAAATTGTTCCTTTGGAAAAGTCTTTTTACCGCCTTGGGGCCCAACAGATCCCACAGCACTTTAAGGTCGGGCCCCCCCGGGCCCGTTCAGCGCGACAGGTGAAACGGTTTTGGGGTCTCTTCCCAAGACGTTTCAATCTTGTTTCCCTTTTTTACGATAGGTTTCCCACAAATTTCCCCATGATACCGAACGTACTTGGTTTCCTTCATTTTAAAAACCCGACAAATAAAATTTGTAGTCTAGGGAAAGTCCCTTTTTAGTACACCAAGAACACTCTCCTTGACATGTTGTAAAATTTCATCGGGCCCTGGA
>JACEEZ010002532.1:72500-80000 GCA_016584305.1 Chionoecetes opilio | reverse complement strand
AGAGAAAAAGAGAGAGAGAGAGAGAGAGAGAGAGAGAGAGAGAGAGAGAGAGAGAGAGAGAGAGAGAGAGAGAGAGAGAGAGAGAGAGAGAGAGAGAGAGAGAGAGAGAGAGAAAAAAATCATCGTTGTAAGAGATGATATAAAAGTGTTAAGTGTTCGCAACTCGGGTATTGTGTTTGTTACTTTTTTTTCATTTTCTAACCAAAAAAAGTTTGAGGATTTGTACTTGGTTGAAATTTTAGTTTTCTTTGTTGTTGCCTACAGTATACTTTTGTGGCGCTGCTCAATGAGGTCATGTGTCTGATTACATTAGCAGCAAACAGGGTCAGGTCTGTCTTATTACATTAACAGTAACAGGATTGCAGGGTTCGTGATTTAAACTTGTTATCAAGTTGTTACTCAGTTCCTCTCAGACAGACACTCAGACAGACAGAGGTGGAGATATAGACAGACTGAAAAATAGACACGCCAAGACAGGAAGATCAAGATACAAACAGAAACACAAACTAAAAAATAGCAAAGTAATAAAAGGCATAAAATGATACAGAGAAAAAATATGCTCAGAAATTAAACTGAATAAGCAAAATTTAATCAATCCAGGATTCTCTGACCAGCCAGACTTTACCTGTGTTGAAGATCGTTCACACTTTACGCTCCATAATCCTTGGAGAGGAATAAATGGCGGCAAACGCGGCGGCAAGCAAGATTTATCACCGGAACTGAAGGAAACGTTTGTCTTTGTTTTTGTTCTGTCTTTGTCCTTGGATCCGTCTGTTTTTGTGTATCTGTTCTATCTTTGCTTATCTAGTTCTCTGTCTTTCTATCTTTGGTTTTGTCTGTTTTTCTGTCTGTCTGTTCAATCTTTGCTGATCTATTTCTCTGTCTTTCTGTCTGTTTGTCTATCTTTGTTTTGTTTTTGTTTGTTCTCTGTATTTGGACTTGGATCTGTCTGTTTTTGTATATCTGTTCTATCTTTGCTGAGCTAGTTCTCTGTCATTCTATTTTTGGTTTTGTCTGTTTTTCTGTCTGTCTTAGTTTTCTTTTCTGTCTTTTTTTGGTTCTGTCTGTTTCTGTCTGTCTGTTCTATCTTTGATTATCTATTTCTCTGTCTTTCTGTCTGTGGTTTTGTCTCGCACCTTGACCTACACGTTAATAGCTGCATTCCCTGAGCCTCGGCCGATGTTGATTGCCGGCACCTCTGTGACTTCAATTTTTCCTGCCCCCGCCACACTGCTTAATGTGTTGTTCCGCCTTGGGTAAGTAAGTGCCTTGTGGTGTTTGTGTGACCCAGGCAGCTGTCGGTCCTAGCAGCCTAGTGTGTCCCCCATCGCCTCCTTTGTTGTCTTTTGTTGTCATTAAATTATTTTGTTTATTAGTGCGGGGCATAGACCACTGTATACCTGGACTGCGCACGGAATATCGGCCTGTCGCACAAGGGGCTGAAGTCGGAGGGCCGCTCGGATTCATATATATATATATATATATATATATATATATATATATATATATATACGGATCATATAGACTGGTTTATCAGTATATATGATATACTGTAATCTTCGTAAATGTTTGTTCTATAATATTATCAAATAAAAAACAGTAAAACACGCTAAAGAAATGCCATTACGAGACTCTGAAGAAATATGCATGAACTTATTATTCACTTCAACTCTTCGCCATTTAAAACTTTAAGAGTCAACTTTTATCATGAAGGGTATCAATAGAAGCGCAATTTTATTAGCTTTCCATTGCTATATTTCGTTATCTGATAAATTAATTAGAACCATGCATAAATTAGCGTTAAATAAATAAATAAAATCATCAATCGGGTAATTTCCCCGATTGATGATGTTATTTATTTAGTCAACGCTAATTTCTACACGGTACTAATTCATTTATCAGAAAAGGAAATATATAAGTAAATAATTAACATCATCAATCGGGAAAATTACCCGATTGATGATTTTATTTATTTATATAACGCTAATTTATGTATGGTTCTAATTAATTTATCAGATAACGAAATATAGCAATGGAAAGCAAATAAAATTGCGCTTCTATTGATACCCTTCATGATAAAAGTTGACTCGCAAAGTTTTAAATGGCGAAGAGTTGAAGTGAATAATAAAAATAAGTTCATGCATATTTCTTCAGAGTCTCGTAATGGCATTTCTTTAGCGTGTTTTACTGTTTTTTATTTGATAATATTATAGAACAAACATTTACGAAGGTTACATTATATCATATATACTGATAAACCAGTCTATATGATAGTCCATAGACTACTATATCTCTTTGTCGGGCGCCCCGCAGGCCCCTATGCAGCCCCGCAATTCAAAACATTGTCGTGTGAACAGTCCAGGTATACAGTGGTCTATGTGCGTGGGCATAAGTAATTCCGAGTGAATTTCATGTTAATTCTTGTTACCAATGTTTTTCGTGAAGCTTATATATACATTACTAAAGAGAAAAAACTTTGGTGCGAGTTTTTATTTTACCTTTTACTATATTTTTAAGCCATATATACAAACATGGTAAAAGGCGATTAAGGGTAAAATTCATAAACAAGAAAATTATTATAAACCATATCGAGTGACCCCTCAAAATGACCAGAATGACATCCATGATGACAAGAACACATTGTTATAGCTGTCAGGTCAGCTATGAGAAAGTAAATGGTCAGTATAGCACATGTTAGCCAGAAAATATGTTACTAAAACACGTTTTTGATGTCAAATAAATTCACATGGCAATTTTTTTTATAAAGTCAAATTGTTATTACTTATGCTATGGTAATAACACTAATATCTTCAACACCTGCAAGTATTTTGTTGGATATTAACACTAAATCATACTTTTTTTTCACCAGTAATCTGAACACATGCAATATAATATATACAAAACATTTTCCATTGCAATACTTGGAATTCGCTGTATGACATACATAAAATTTTAAACCATCGCTGACAATATGTCGCTTTTTAAAACACATCATTATAGTTGAAGCTAAACATGTAATAGAAAAAAATATCAATGTTTGTTGAACAAGTTAGAATGGAATTAAGAAATAATTAATTATGTCTTTTAAAAAGAAAATTATTGCTGTTGATCCACTCAGGGTAGAATACTATTCGCTAATGACCATAGCAGTGTGACTTGGTAGTGATCTAATCGTCTCAGTTTTCTTCGTCAAAGGACAAGTCTGCCTCGATTTCTGGTTCCGTATTGAGACATGCATCATCTGCAGCCTCACATGAACACATCTCTGTGCACATCAAGTTTGCTCTCTTACAAGAGCATCGACTAGTGGTGCAGAGACTTTTCTTGCATCCACATCGAACGAGCTCAATCACAGCATCTGGAGCAATCTTAAGAGTAGCGACAACTGGAACATACATGTCCATGTTGTCTGTGCTGGTCCATCCATAGTTTGTTGCAGGAGGCAGTGGAGGGTGTGCTTCTGTTGCATGGAACCATACCATGGCCTGATAATGAGCCCTCAGGATGTGTTGCTCTAATGCTGCAGCGGTGGGTGGAAGTCTTTCAGCTTCAGCTTGGAATAGTTTGAAAAGATGCCAGCGCAAATCCCCAACTTTCTTTATCTTGATTTCAGGACTGTACATCCGGCAAACAAATTCTTCTAGTCCTCTGATAGTTTGTGGAGTCGGTAGGAGTGTCTTGCCGAGATCGATAAATGCTTGCATCACTGCTGCGTTTAATGAGCGTAGGACTTTCCAGCAGGACAATTTGCCTTTTCCAGAAAATTGTCCAGTCGTATCGCATCCTGTGAAGCAGTGAAATCCAGGTAATGCAGCAGCTAATTCATGACCAAGGGTATTGTATACAGGTTGGAGATGAACAGTGTGCCTGTTTTGTCCAACGCCTCTGATGATACAAGTATCTGGGCCTAATTCAGGAACGTGCTGTAATACCATTACAAAAACCTCCGCGTCTGGAGATATGATGTGCAGTGTTGCACCACACCTTGCAATATTGAGAGCATGCAAGAAGATGATAGTGTCTGCTTCGTCTTGATTTGTGGAAAGATGATCGACAATCCTGTGATTAGACGAAGCTCCTTGCTGAGTTGAAACAACCACATCTTTTATGCTGTTACTGAAATGTTCCATAATCTTACTGGACAGATATAGAGTTAGACTGTGTTTTGTCTGGTTGTTGCAAAGGAATCGGTCCAGCGATAGCCTTATTGGTGTTGATTCTCCACATATGTAGCTCCTTAGATCTGCATGTTTGCCTTTGTTACGCCGCTTCTGTGTCTGCTGTTTTAGTGTGGTCTCTTTGTCATAGGGGTGAAAGACAATGTGGACGATGTCATAGCTGTTCATTTTGCTCTCTATGGATTTGATGAATTGATGCGCAAGGTCTTTACATGTTCTTGTACATTATTTGTACACAATGTATATCGTAAGGACGCAGTGTTGGAATTGAAAGTAGCAAAATGATTCTTAATAATTTTTACCCTGGTCGAAACCACAATTTTACAGCATTTTGTTGAATAAATTGTTTATACTACATGGACATTACTTTATTTAGTGATAAAACGTGTAAGAGTAACCCACGGATCATTTTAAGGTACTACATGACTATCTTTGCATAAAATAAAATAAACCACAATGCGGGGTCATTATAATTTTTAGACGACCAATGATATCGACCTGAAAATGTCAAAATAGTTGAAATCAAAACTGACACCAAACTTTTTATGAAAATATGAAGTATATACAATGGGAAAATGCTTGGTGCCAAGAATTAACATGTGATTCCCTCGGAATCTGACATCATGACTTATGCCCCCGCACTGTATGCCTGTCTTTGTGTTTTCCTTGTCTTTCTGTCCGTTTTTCTGTCCGTCTTTTTTTTTTCTTTGGTCTTGTTTCTGTTTGTTTTTCGGTCTTTCTATTTTTGTTTTTCTGTCCTTCTGTCTGTTTTTCTGTATGTCTTTGTTTTTCCTGTCTTTGTCATAGGTTCTGTCTGTATTTATGTCTGTTCTACCTGTCAAGTGTCGGTCTGTCAGAGTGATTAATTTTCTTTCTATGCGCGTGCGAGTCGATCACTTGCACCGTGTTTTATCATTTTGAAACTACGGCATGTTACCATTTTTTTTCGTTTTTTTTGTTTTACGTGGAAATAAGTGTGAAGAAATGCTACAAAGATTAGAGGAAAAGGTCCGCAGTTACCACTCCCAGAAAAATATATCAAACATAATGTAGAGTTCAATATAAAAATATAAAAAATGGTGTAATTTCCAGCGTGTTTTGTCTCAATTGAGGAGTGTTATAAGCATACTCGAGGAAAGCATTGGTACAATTTATTATTTAATATTGGTACATTGTAATATCAATATAGTATGGATAAGATTAAGCTGGAAGCCTTGTAATGCATGGCTGTGTGGGAGAAAAAGGGGCGTGTTATCAGTAAGAACAACATGAACAATGTAAGTTTTCACATCTTATTCCCGCAAGAGTCTCGATATAATAACGAAACCGTATTAGCCACTAACAACAAGCCGCATTAAGAACAAGGAGTATTAGGAGGCACGTATAGAAAACCTGATAGTTCTTGTTTGTTTCTGAAGACATGTCAGCTACAGTACAAAGCCCTTAGAGTATTACACGAATGTTTAAGCTTTGATGAGTGTGTTCAGGTAATTCCGAGGTGTTCATCACTGCATGTTATGTTAGTCGTGCAAGGAAGAAACAACAACGAGCTCACACACACACACAAACACACCCACACACACACACACACACACACACACACACACACACACACACACACACACACACACACACACACACACACACACACACACACACACACACACACACACACACACACACACACACACACACACACACACACAACACACACACACACACACACACACACACACACACACATACACACACACACACACACACACATACACACACACACACACACACACACACACACACACACACACACACAAGAAAAGAACAACTACTATCTACCTTTTTGTCTGTGTTTCTGTCTGTATCTTTTTGTCTGTGTATCTGTCTGCCTACCATCAGTCTGTGCATTTATCTGTTCGTCTCGCTTCTTATTGAGGCGGCAGCTAAATCATTATGCTGAAATGGACGTCTGAGCACCAAGAAGTAACGGATTCATGCTAGAAAAGTGCAGATTTAAAAAAGAAATAGGGAAAAACTGGTTCACAAATAGGGGGGTAAATGATTGGAATAGACTCAGTCGTCAGGTAGTTAGTGCGGAGTCATTAGGGAGCTTTAAAAGGACGCTATACAATTCATGGATAGGGATGAAAGGTGGATGTAGGTAGTGTTAAGTAACAGGAACTACCACGTGTAGGTCTCACGGCCTTTTGTAGGTTCCTTATTTTCTTATGTTCTTAAGACGGAAGAGAAGACTGTCACCTCGGAAGCGACAAGGGACAAATGGCGCCCTAACGATGTCGCAGGGACGAGATAACGATATAAGAGAGACGCCGAATCAGAGGAGGAAAAAAGTAGGAAGATATATCGACCGAGCGAAAGAGGGACATAAATTTTTTTACTCTGGTTGGAGACTTGGAGTTAGAAAAATAGGTGTTTCGGCAAGGCCTTATCTCTTGTTTATGTAACGCCGCCGGTGACGAAGTGCTGAAAAATCGAACCCAGCTAATATCGGACGCACCATAATGCAGGAAGATGAGGGTAAAACGAGGGGGAAGAAAAGACAAGGATTTGTAGGCGGTGATGATGGTGGGAAACAAAGAGAAAAAGACGAATGGGACGAAAACCGATATGTAAGGAAAAACGGATAATGAAGTAGTTGGCAAATAGATTAGAGGAAAAAAAATAGGAGAGAATAACGGGGAATATATATAACGAGGAAGAATAAAATACAAGGAAATTAAGACGATGATGTTGAAAAACAAAGAGAAAAAGACAAATGGATGAAAACCGATATGTAAAGAAAGACGGAAATATGAAGAAGTTGACAGAAAGGAACAAGAAATAGAACAAGAAACATAAAGGAACAAGAACAATAGAAGGAACAGAAGAAATAAAAGGAAAATGAAAATAGAATGAGAGGAAAAGAAATAGGAGAGAATAAAAGGGAATATATTTATAATCTTTACTCTTACATCTCATACCTGGGACTTGAGATTGCTATATGTCAGGTGAATAGATGCAATATTTCCAGATCCAGCAAAACCCACTTCCAACTTTCACAACATGTCCTGACTCGTGCAAATCAGTTGTCTTGTATAGCTTTGTTTCGCTATCTTAAACATATCACATGTAGACTAAGACATTCACCCGTCTATCATACTTTTTTGTTTTGTTTACATCATAGGGTAAAAAACGAAAGTAAGGGCAAAAATAAATAAAAATAACAAAAAGCTTACTGTAAATTATATCTACTTATTCACATTACTTATTTCCTTCCTTTTTGCCTTCCATTTTCCTCCAGCCTCAGTCTTATTTCCTCCAACTC
>JACEEZ010002532.1:60000-67500 GCA_016584305.1 Chionoecetes opilio | reverse complement strand
TATTCTGGCTATAGTTTGAATATCATGCTGACATTTCTCTCATGGCCGAGATTTATATATTTTCTAAACAAATTTGTCCTTTTTCATGTTTGTTTTGCCATGACAAATTGAATCTGCAAGTCACATGTGCAAAACCTGATTCCCTCCGTGATACCTTTGTTCCCAGGCGCCTCTGTGCAGTACCGGATCAGCGAGGGTAACGAGGAGGGTGTGTTCAGTCTGCACCCGGCGTCCGGCAGCCTCGCGCTGGTGCGGCCCTTGGATTACGAGCTGCACACACAGGTGAGTCACACAGGCACTGGGGATACAGGCCCAGGGCACACAGGGAGGATTCACGCACCCGATATGTCCCCCTCAAACTTTGTGTCACGTAAGGAAGGATCACACTGTATATATAAAAATGCAATCCTTTCTATTTTGATATTGTATATACCACATGATGACGTTCCTTTGCTATATCTGTGAGGCCAAGCATGTTTGCTGCTTATGATAGAAGGCATATGGAGAAAACCTATAATAATGGTCAACTTAACTACACGGACATTATACAGCACAAAAAAAAAAAAAAATGATCGAAATTTCTACAACAGAAACGTACGCAAAATTGCTGATTTGTAAGTATGTGTAGGGATGTGGAGAATGCTTTACCTGCTAATTAATCCCTACAGGTTCAGGATCAGGGAATTGACTCGATCCCAGCGCGTGTCTCCCTTCTGTAAGAGTACCTGCGTTAGCTGAACACGTTGAGATGCTGCCGGAGACCTGTTGGCTATAATTGCTTATTATTTTGACCCACCATAGCAGCAGAAGGGCGTGGTAATAGGAAGAGGCCACTTTGCAAACTCACGTTAAACTTAATGAGGCAGAATGAGTCTTGGTACGAGATACATTAGTATTCTTGTTGCTGTTAGAGTGTGGCGGGAACTACTGGGTTAGTGAAGGCGTGGAGGGAAGGGAGGCACTATATCAGACTGGAATTTTGAGTATATCCGACCCTTGTTAACCATCACTGCATGGGGAGAGCCTGGCGTTATAGATGTACTGGAAACTAACGCAGAAAGGAAGAAAAATACAGAAAACCTGCAGCAATAACAAACTTAAAAAAAAATTATAGCTATGACAGGGCAGTTCAGTATACGAAAGCAAAGAAAGATGACATACAGTCGTCAACACGTCGCCTTGCAACTATAAAACACATCGTTTGCACAATACACGCGGCATGGAAGTGAAGCCCGAGCACTGCATGAGTCTAGTGGCCTCGAGCTCCCTGCCTCTTTTCATTTGTATAATTTCCGCGTCCCTCCACGTTGCCATTCCGGTGGAGGGCTGCAGCAGGGTGGCATAACAAGGGTGTTGGTCCTGACGAAGCCTCACCAGGCTCTTGTCGGGTCTTGGGGCTCGGGCTCAGGAGGGGGAGGAGGGAGGTGTGATGTGGCCTCACAGCAGGTGCTCCATTGTGGTATTTTCTGCTTGTGAATAATGTTCCATTGCCATATTTATGAAATTTTCAGTATTTGATGGCTTGGTATTTCTCCACTATTTCACCCTAAATTATGAGGGTACCAGGCTATTTTTTTGGTTACTCGCAATTTACACTTTGTCTTTCTCATCTCTCTCTCTCACTCCTTTTATTTCTGAATCATCACTACTGTGTGTAATTTAATTTGAGGCGAAGCAAGCTATCTAGTTTGGTCCACACTTCTCACACTAAGACATGACATACAGTCATATCTATTACACAAAAGGGAAAAAAATCGAGACAATTCGAAAAACAGTAAGACATCCCGTATCGGTAAAGCGATTACCGTTATAACCTATCGTAAATTCCGCTCACAACAGTAGTCAACCGGATGATATAGCAGTTGGATCTTGATATTATAGGATATATGAGTTTTCGATTGATTTCGCTGGAGACGTAATCTTTGCTGAGTCACTGGAGGTCCTGGTGATGGCTCTCGAAACGCTGCAAGAAGAGGCAAAGCCTTTGGGACTTGAGGTCTCCTGGCTCAAGACCAAGGTCCAGGTGTTTGGAGGCTTACTATATGAAACAGTACAGTCTGTTCATATGTGCGGCGAAGACATTGAGATCTTGGAAATTTTTACATTAGCGCAGTCCATAATGATGGCGAGTCGCGTCAAGACGTCTTATGGCGGATTGGCATAGCTCACGGTGTTATAGACTCGCTCAACACGAGTATTTGGCGTTATCGGATACCTGTGCAGGAAGACAAAGATCCGTATCTTCAAGTTGCTTGTGATCCATGTCTTACTCTATGGTTGCGAGACCTGGACATTAAATAGCGACTTGAAGAGGCGAATCGATGCCTTTGGTAAGAAGTGTCTTCGCAGAATCATGGGAATCGCTGGGATGATTACGTGTCAAATCAGCGATTGCACCGTGAGACTGAATCAAGGCTTATTACCTGCATATTCCGTCAGCGCCAACTTCGGCTATATGGGCATATGGCACGATACCCTGAAACCGATCTTTCTCATCGGGTTGTATCTGTAAGAGACAATCCGGCGTGGAGGAGGCAAAGAGGGCGACCACAAGGCTCGTGGCTGGGGCAAGTTGATGCTTCCTGTCGAGAGTTGCTTGGTATGGGAAGGGAGCCTGCATGGGGACTCGCGCGTGGTGAACTGGGAGTGGCGTCGTAGGGTGGGCCAGACGATGCGCGCCCCGGCGTATGCTCTCAATGATTGATTGATTGGTAAAAACAAGATCAGTGATCCTGGTGTTGCCGAGGGATGCTCCACAACCACTTTGCTCTATAACTTTGCCCAATACCCAGTCCATACAAGTGTTGAAAAGTAATGGGGCAAGGACGCACCCTTCCCTCACTCCTATATTCACAGGAAAAAAGCTGGATACACCTCCCCCACACTTCATAGCGCTCTCAGTCCCATAGTACAGACCAGTCATCAAACTAATAGTTCTTGCAGGAATCCCACAAAGTCGCAAAAGATATCAGAGTGACTCACGATGCACTGCTGAGTCAAACGCCTTTTTGATATCAACATAGAATGCAAGCATCCTCTGTCGAAACTCACGTCGGCGTTCCACCAGGACACGAAGCGCTAGGATACGGTCCGTTGTTGACTTACCAGACGTGAACCCAGACTGCTGAGGTCTCCGATGCTTCAGCAGGTGGCTACGAATACGTTTCAGCAATAGATGGGCAAGCAGCTTGCCTGGCACGCGGAACAATTACTACGGTAATTGTTGCAGTCCTGACGGTCCCTTTTCCTTTTTCAGATAGGGTCGACCAGCCCCCTTTTCCAGTCAGTAGGAATGGTACCTAATAATGCACAGCATGCAACCCGCGCATCATGGTCTCACCCCCAGCTTTGAGTAGCTCTGCACTGATATTACAAACACCAGCTGCCTTTCCACCCCTCAACTTTGCTACAGCCTCTCTGACTTCGTCAAGAGAGGGTGCGGTTTCGTCAATGGGAGGATTGGCATCCACTGCACTGTAATTCAGTGGTGTGAAGCTACCCAATTGGAGGGTCCACCATGAACATGAACAACTGTCCAAGGTACTCAGCCCACCGAGCCATCTGCCCATCCATGTCCGACACGAGGCGCCCATCTGTTGTTCGGATAGCACTCGCCCGAGATGGAGACTTGTAACTGAGCTTCTTCAGGACTCGGTAGGCGGGTCGGAGGTCATTAGCGTTCAAATAGCCCTCGACATCCTCACCGAGACTCCTGACATGCCTCTCCTTGTCTCTCCCCAGGAGGGTTCTAGTCCTCCGTGACAGAGCCCTGTGCTGGTCCTGGCTCCCAGCAAGCCTGGCTGCGCGACTCTCCTCAATATTCTCCAGCGTCTCCGTCGAGACAAAACCACGCCTTGACCTCGGGCGCTCCCCAATGCAATCCTTGGCAGCCTGGAGAGTTTCACGTTTGAATGTATCCCACAGTTCTACAAGGTTATCGAGGGCACCGATCACATCAAACCGATTTGAGACTGCCACCGCGTTCTCATTGGCACATGCCAAGTCCTTCAGCTTCTCAAGATGAAACACAGTATGGTTACCTCTTGAGATTCTTGTGGACTTGACATGAAGCTTAAAGTGCAGCAACAACTAGTCTGTGATCAGCTGCAAAAAACTCAGCACTCCGGTAAACCCTGCAGTTCTGGAGGATCCTCCAACGTGTACTAACGAGGATGTGGTCGTTCTCCTTAGCTACCCCTCCGGCTTTACTATACCATGTTCAGCGGTGCAATTCTGGTCTCTGATACCAAGAACCTGCAATTCTCAACCTTCTGGACCTCGCAAAATTAAGAAGGAGAGAACTGTTAATGTTTCTGGTACCGGAGCCATGGGGACCAACACATAACGCATAGCTATCTCACACAGTGCCAATAATAGTATTGAAGTCGCCCAAGACAATGAGTGTTGCCATCCAAGACAGTGATTAAGGTCAGGGAGTCAATGTTGATTGATTTTATTTTGTCATATCTTTGTCTCCCTGTGTTCACTGTTCAGTATGAGCTGGTTGTGGAGGCGGTGGTCGGGGAGGCGAGGGGCCAGGCCCAGGTGGTGATCAATGTGGAGGACCGCAACGACCACGCGCCGGTGTTCCTGAGGGCCCTACACGAGACCCAGATCACCGAAGAGGACAACAGACACCTGCCCAAGGTCATACTCAAGGTAAGCAATGACGACTGTCTGTAAGTAAAGCAATATAAAAGGTCATAAATAAAGATATTTACTCCTAAAGTTGACTTACTGATTTTTTTTGTTTGATTTTATTTCCATGTTAAAAAAATAATAATAACGTGATGGAAATTACATTCTCTATGCTCTTCCTCCCTATATTGTAACCTATGTAATTTTGATTTACATTTATTCCTGTCAATATAGTTTTGAAGTATAGTTTCTATTTAATATTTATTTACTCACAACGCCTGATGTCTTCCCCGACGACAATAATTTTCCTGCGATCAATATTATTTCTTCCTCAACGACACTAATATTCCTGTGGTCAATATCATAGCAACCCAGCATACCCTTTTCCACAGCTGCTTCCCTCCCTAATAGAGTACAGTCATAGTCACAATACTGGCACTACCGTGTATGCTATTTACTGAATCAGCCGCCCCCCTCCATCCCCACCCACACTGTCTTTCAACCCGAGGGAGGAAAACAGCAATAGATTGCCACCACAATGTAGTGGACATCCCGTCGCCCTTCATAAAGCACACAGTCACGTCACTGCCAGCGGGAGGGAGTTGACACGAGTCCGTTCCCCTGTCGATGATGGTTGAATTAGTCACCGTGGGATGGGGTGGCGAAAAAGGGGAATGAAAAAGTGGTTAACGAACTATTTAACGGTGGCCGCCGAACTCATCCCCTTGCGATAAATACATCCGGCCATCAGAGGAACTTCAAGGCTCACATATCTTAACCCCTTCACGCCCAGATCTTTCCTTTGATACATGAAATAGTCTGTTGTCGAGCCCTAAAATTACGATAAGTAACTGAATATACCAAATTAGCTACTGGACAAGGATACTAAATAGGTTGTATCTATAAAACATTGCTCATATTCAATAAATTCATCTAATGGTAGCCAAATTACAAGGGAAGTTACGTTCTGGGCCTCAAGGGGTTACTGGGTAATCGCACAAGGACCGTAAGGAGGGTAAATGTAGTGTAAAACGTACGCTTTCGGGTTAGACAGATGACAGTGCGAGAAGAAAAAGAGTAAGAAAGATACGAGTGGATTAACTTGAGGTAGCTTCCCTACTAGAATAATCTAATACCTAATCTTTCCTACTTTTGGCTTATTTTCACACACACACACAGACATAAAAACAAAAAAGCACACACGCACACATACACACTACGACTTCTACGTCTTCCCGCAGCATCAAATTGTATTCATCGTTTATTTGTATATTTGTCGTCAATAAATATCTATCTATCAATATATCTATTTATCTATCTCTCTGTGGCGGCTGTGGTACTGAAGTATAGTTTTGGTGGTCTACGCTTCCTCTTCCCCGTTCATCTGCCTCCTACATACAGTCACCCGCACACACACACACACACACACACACACCCGCACATACACACAACAACACCACACACACCCGCACCACACCACACACACCACACACACACACACACCCACCACACACACCACACACACCACACACACACACCACACACACAACACACTACGGCTTACACGTGCTCCCGCGCGGGTGTGGCGGGGACGGGGACGCGGGACTTGGGCGCCTCACCTACACCCTCTCCGGGGACGGATCTTCACCAACGGGTCGCGGCCTTGCTTCTCCGGGGACGCCGCCTCGGGCACCCTCCTCCTCCTCAGGGGGGTGCCCAGAGCGATGAGGGGGGGGTTTCTCCTCCTCCCTTCTCTCCTCTCCTCTCTCTTCCTCCTTTTCTCCTCTTCTCCTCTCTTCTTCTCTCTCCTCCTTCTCTCTCCTCTCTCTCTTCTCTCTCCCCCTTCTCTCTCTCTTCTCTCTCTCTCTCTCTCTCTCCCTCTCATCTCCCTCTCTCTCTCCTCTCTCTCTCTCTCCTCTCTCTTCTCCCCTCTCTCTCCTCTCTTCCTCTCTCCTCTCTCTCTCTCTCCTCTCTCTCTCTCTCTCTCCTCCTCCCCTCCTCCTCTCTCTCTCTCCTCTCTTCCTTCCCCTCCTCCTCTCTCTCTCTTTTTCCCTCCCTCTCCTCTCACGTATATGGACAAATAATCATCGTCATTCATATATAAAATCTTCGTCACTTCTTTGAAATTTTTATTTTAATAATTTATTTTATGTATTAATGGAGGAGAAATTCTTACAAGGGATTCTTTTTCATTGTCGGAGTCATGACTGTGTTTCCATCCTCTTGGTGGTTTTTTTTTGTTTGAGATAATATTAATCTATCTAAGCGATGATATTGTATGCAGTTTGTTTGGAACTTTTTTGCGTCAAATAAAACAGTACATACTGTGTTTTCATCATGCGACCTTTATTTTCGCATTCACAATTTTTTATAATTATGAGGATAACGCGAGAAAAATATCCCTTTTTTTAGTTGAGGTTCAATGCGATTTTCCTTGGCTTAACCGGGGAAGTTTAAAAAACTGCATTATTTACGAGAAAAAAATACGGCCTGTAAAAAAGTTTGCTCTCTTGCTTTTGGGTTTTTTAAAACTCATTCAATGAATAAAAAGAAATATGCCCTCTCAGGTGAAAAAGAACATATAGAAAGCAGGTTTTTTTAAGTTTGTTCAGGGTTTTCAAGATCGGTATTTCAGGGATTTAGAAGAAATGGGCTTGGTTGTCGTGGGGGAAAGTGTTGGGCAGGGCCCGGGAGGGCCGTCACTCAAACGTCCATAGGTGAAAAGCCCCAAAAATGATGAAAATGGGAATATAAATGAAAAGTTTTTTATTTGCGCGTGGCGGTGATTTTTGGTCGATGAAACGATAAACAGTGAAAAAAAGAAAAAAGCATAGGAATCTAAAACAATTTGAATTTTTTTTT
>JACEEZ010002532.1:42500-55000 GCA_016584305.1 Chionoecetes opilio | reverse complement strand
GAGTCTTATGCTTCAGGTCACCTTACGCTCAGCGCCTCACGCCTCCCCCAGGCACGGGCACGGTGGTGGTGGACGTGGACGACGTGAACGACGTGCCTCCAAGGTTCTCGCGGCCCGAGTGGACGCTGGACGTGCCTGAGAGTCTTCCTCCTGACAGCGTGCTGGCCACCCTCACCGTCGTGGACCAGGACGTCACCAATCACTTCGCCTACAGGGTCAGGGTCTCCCTCCAGTCACAATCTTACTTATTGTACATTGTCCTTGCATAAGCATTTCCTCTTATTGTCTTATAGCATGTACGCTGATATGCCGAACAGTCCTCAGATTCTTGTCTTATTTCATCAGCAAATCAGACATTAGGAATTTTAGGAATAATCTATTCAGATATGCTACAAAGGTAGAGCATGGGCAGTGTATCGCACATCTCTGAGACGTCCTTGTCTCTTGGTGTATTGGTGCAGGTGGTTCCGGGCAGCGGGCGGGGCTGGCAGATGTTCTGGGTGGAGGACGCCTCCGCAGCGTTGCCGGGGGGAAATTTGCGTTCGGTGGAACCAATGGACTATGAGGATCCCGACCACTGGGAGGGTTTCCACTTCAGGGTTCAGGTGACGGACATGGTGAGCTTTACAAATACAAGATTTATGACAAGATTTGAATTGTTGTATCCAACCAGCAGCGCTGATTACGAATGGAAAGGTAATACACGGGGGAAACCAGAGGTAATTGTGCTGGCATTGGTCATTCTGAGTTCATGGGGTTCCAAGGAAGGTTTTATGAAAGTTTCAGGGACATGTTCCTTACTCAGAATATACATGAATCTGAACCCCCTGTTAGAAGGTGCTGGTGGACATAAAGCCAACCCTGACATTGCTGGTATTGTTCATTTTGTGTTCACGAGACTCCAAGGAAGGTTCAGGAAGAGTTTCAGACATATATTCTTCATTCTGAATAAATAATATATTTTTCCGTTTTTAAGGTTCACTTTTTATACTTAAGCCAGAGTTCTGATCCGGCAGCAATACATTTTTGAGGGACAGGAGTTGGCGTTATTTATCCAGGGGCTCAAATCTTTTGTGTTAAAAACTCGGAATAAACACTCTGGGCTGCCGGTCTAATACGTTCACTCATGGAAGGCACATATATTTCAAGCGTTTTGGTGGAAACACTATGATATAAGAAATGTGCGCATTTTCTGTTGTATTCTTCTATTGAACATATATTTTTCAAGAGAAGGAAGTACCCCTCACTTTGATCCATTTAATGTTCTTCAACAACCTTCAACCCGTCAGTATCTCACTCCCTTGACCCACTAAGTCACTGAAGGTAATAACAACGCATCTCTTCACATGTTCCATCACTGTAGGTTGTGTACCGCCCACAGGGGGAAAACGGGTGGGGCCTGGGAGACCACGTGGCCGAGACCTGGGTGAGGCTGAGGCTGGTGGACGAGAACGACAACGACCCCGTGTTCAGCGAGGACTTGATCCGCCTCACCCTGCCCGAGGACGCGCCACGGGGCTCCCTCCTCACCGCCCTCACCACCCTCGATCCCGACGCTGTAAGCATTTTTACCTTGATATCACGGCATATATTTATTGGTGAGAGAGAACCTGTATATTCATCTAGTTGTATTCATCTAGTTGTATTTTACAGGGCCAGAGCAATGCTTGTGTGGCCCCGTCTCCATATCAACATTTTTATATCATTCATCCTTAGTGCTTTGTGTTGGCCTAAGCCAGCACCCCGGAAAGCAGGTCACAAACCCCGGCTAACACCCGGTACCCATTCACTGCTGGGTGGACAGGGGCTCAGGTTTTAAGGAAACAACCCATTTGTTTCCGCTCCGCCCGGGGATCGAACCCGGGACTTCTCGGTTGTGGACCGAGTGTGCTATCCCTTACACCATGGAGAACCTAGTGAGTGTGTGTGTGTGTGTGTGTGTGTGTGTGTGTGTGTGTGTGTGTGTGTGTGTGTGTGTGTGTGTGTGTGTGTGTGTGTGTGTGTGTGTGTGTGTGTGTGTGTGTGTGTGCTTAAAGATTAACAAATAACATGAAAATGGAGGTTATACTAATTTCCACATAGACACCAGTGACATAATCATAAATGTTCAGGCTTTACAATGATCTTATATAGTCAAGTAGTATCTGGCATGTATAATTAGATCCTTGAACCACACTATCTAGCAAGGCGTCTGTGTTAGACTGAATTCCTTCATTCCCCAGGGCGGAGAAAGTCATGTCCGGTACCAAGTGGATCCCAAGAGTGACCCCGGCCGCCAGTTTGACGTGGACGAGACCGGGGCTGTTCGTTTGGTGGGGGGACTAGACCGGGAGGCCACGGACACCCATGCCGTGCTGGTGTGGGCGGTGGACGACGGGGATCCGCCCAGAAGCGCCACCGCCACCCTCGCCGTAAGTAGACAGACAGGCTGAAGCCATGTGATACCTACTGATGATATAGTCTTGTTAAATTGTTATTAGGTGAGCAGTGTTGACAATGGCAGCTATATGTGCTCGTGGAATTAAAATAATAACTAGGGGGGGGGGGCACTCAGTAGAGCGCATACCTCCGCCCAGGCATGTAATAATTAATTGCCATGGCAACAGTTGGGATTCGATTTCATCCAAAATTAAATCAGTTCTTTCTTATACCAAATAGGCTTGGTATACCAAGTTTGGTCCAAATCTAATCGTAACTTTTTGAGAAATCCTGTACACTAACAAATAAACAAACAAACAAACAAACAAACAAACAAACAAACAAACAACCAGACAGATCGGGGTGAAAACATAACCTCCCTCCAACTTCGTTGGCGGAGGTAATTAAATCAGTTCTTCCTTATACCAAATAGACCTGGTATACCAAGTTTGGTCCAAATCTATTCGTAACTTTTCGAGAAATCCTGTACACTAACAAACAAACAGATCGGGGTGAAAACATAATCTCCCTCCTACTTCGTTGGCGGAGGTAACTAAGGGGGGCACTCAGTAGAGCGCATACCTCCGCCCAGGCATGTAATAATTGGTTGCCATGGCAACAGTTGTGATTCGATTTCATCCAAAATTAAATCAGTTCTTTCTTATACCAAATAGAGTTGGTATACCAAGTTTGGTCTAAATCTATTCATAACTTTTCGAGAAATCCTGTATACTAACAAACAAACAGACAGATCGGGGTGAAAACATAACATAAGTGGTTGCCAAGGCAACAGTTGTAATTTTATTTCATCCGAAATTAAATAAGTTCTTCCTTATACCAAATAGACTTGGTATACCAAGTTTGGTCCAAATCTATTTGTAACTTTTTGAGAAATCCTGTACACTAACAAACAAACAGATCGGGGTGAAAACATAACCTCCCTCCAACTTCGTTGGCGGAGGTAATGATAAAAGTTTATCATGTCCATCGTACTTTGTGTCACTGCCGTAATGCCACTGATATGGAAAGGTAACGGTAACTGATGCTAGAACTTGGAAATGTTAGGACAGATACAGAAGTTTTTACGTCACCAAAGGCTAAGCAATTAACCCATCACTAGTGAAATTGTGCATTGCGTCGTACATATATGGACATTCAAACTTTTTATTTCAGACTAAAATCTATCTGATCAACACCAAAGGTAAAGATGGGAGCATACGCTAAGCTGCGCGTGTGGCATTCGGTGCTCATCTCCGTGGCATTGGCCCTTAGAGCCTGTGGTGGGTGAGGACCCGTTATCCCGGGACACAGGGCTAGTGTGACACCCGGGTTACCACAGTTACCTTCCCCAGGTTACCCCACTAATACCCCAGGTTCCCATTTATCAACCCCGAGAGGAAGGAAGAACAGCTGTTTAGGCTGGTCGCCGACCTGCCCTGGCCCGGATTCGAACCAGGGCCCGCAGATTCGTAGCCATGCAGGCACGCTAGCTACTACATCACAGAGGCGATATTATCAACATATATGTATATAAAATGTCGCTTGTCTAAAAATGTATATGTAACGTCCTATGCAGACACATTTCCAACAGATTGACGTGACGGACGTGAACGACAACCCGCCTTTCCTGGCGGCGCCTCACGAGGCCCAGGTGACGGAGAACAGCGCGGCACAGCTGGTGGCGCAGGTCAAGCTGGGTGACCCCGACGACTGGTGGCAAGGTCACGGCCCGCCCTTCACTGTCTCCCTGGACCCCCGCGCCCCGCCCCACGTCACCCGCAGCGTCAGAGTGACGCTGGACAAGAGTGAGTCTCTCTTAACACTGTGTTGTACATATTGGCTGCACCTTTATAGGGGAAGCAAGGCTTGCCCTCCTCCATGCTTGACATGACTTATTACTATTTGGTGCAGGAGGGGACGACGGGCGTGGCGTGGGCGTGGTGTGGACGCGGGCGCCGCTAGACCGGGAGGAGCGTGCCGCCCTGCTGGTGCCCCTGGTGGTGGGTGACGCCGGGTGGCCCCCCCTCACCGCCACCCTCACCCTCACCCTCCACGTGGCCGACACCAACGACAACCCCATGGCGCCCGCCCACAAGCACGTCGCCGTACACACAATGCAGGTCAGAACACAACACAGGCCCCCAACGCACCCTGCAGGTCAGGCCCCCAACACGCCCTGCAGGTCAGGCCCCCAACACAGGCCCTGCAGGTCAGGCCCCCAACACCCTGCAGGTCAGGCACCCAACACACCCTACAGGTCAGGCCCCCAACACACCCTGCAGGTCAGGCCCCCAACACACCCTGCAGGTCAATCCCCCAACACACCCTGCAGGTCAGGTCCCCAACACATTCTGCAAGTCGAGCCCCCAACGCACCCTACAGGTCAGGCCCCCAACACACCCTGCAGGTCAGGCCCCCAACACAGGCCCTGCAGGTCAGACCTTCCACACATCCTGCTAGTCGGGCATTCCACACATCCTATAAGAGTGTACACAGACATATGTTTTGTTACTGCACGTTCTTCGATTGTAGAAGCTATTTCTTCCATGGATAATTTATTGAACAAAACTCTTGGTTGATTTCCTCAACATATTGCAGTTATATTTTTTTCACTTTCTCTCTCTCTCTCAAAAAAAAAACCCACAAGCCCACATTTGCACATGATTTCACATTCAGGGTCGGGGGACGGAGGTGCCCCTGGGGCGGGTGTACGTGCAGGACCCAGACGACTGGGACGCCGCGGCCAAGACCTACGCCTGGAGGCACCCCAAGGCGGGCTTCTTCCTCAACACCTCCAGCGGCCACCTGTCCATGGTGCCTTCTACGCCAGACGGCCGGTAGGCAGGCAGACTGTTCTTCTTTATACTTATTTGTGAGGAACTTATAAGATGACAGTGGTACAGTGTGTATTATCTGCATTTTCTGTAAATTTTTTTGGTTTACTGTGTTGAAGGTGCATATCCATGTGCCTGGTAATTATTCTTGTAGATATTTCACCTTGCCAGCAGGTACCAGCTTTCCTTTGTGGTGAGTGACAGTAGCCGGGGCCAGGAGGACGTGGCGGCCAACGTGACGGTACAGGTCAAGGCCCTCCGGCCCAGCGAGGTCACCCACACCACGCCCCTGACGCTGGCTGCTGACACCGACGCCGTTGTCAGGCCAGATGCTGAGGTGTTGACTCGTGCACAACTGTCATTGTTTTATATTTCAAGTGATGGAATCTGTTAGTTATGCAACATAAGATTTTATTCCTACTACTTATAATTTAAACCAAGATTGTTTCAGTGCACTAATAGCTGAGGTGAATATGGAGTATCATACTTTTCCTCCATCAGGGCGGAGCGTCAGTGTTGAGTCGCCTGGTGCGTGCCGTGAGGACGTGGGCGGGCGGGGGCGGGGTGGTGCGGGTGGTGTCCGTGCAGCCGGTGAAGGGACGGATCCCCCAGACCCGCGTGTGGCTGTCTGCCGTGGGAATACCTAACTTTGACTACCTTTTGCTCTACCATAAAAGTGAGGTAATTGGGGATTTCAGAGATATTTAGTCTGGTAGTGTGTTAGGTGTTACCATAGATATCTTACAGTGACATAGCCCAGCCTGCAGCAGAGGGGAGGGAGATAGGGCATAGGATGGCCTGGAGGTGATCCGAAGCACACTGGAGGAGGTCCAACTGTTTTGTTCATATGATATATATAGAATGTATATAAAACACAACTACTTTGTGAAACTACCATTAAATCAAATGTTAAGCATTTTGGGACAGATTCAAGTAACATGGTAAAAGTGTGTCAGCATGTATTGTAGAGGCCAACACAGAGCAGTGTGGGTGAAGCATTCTGACACTCAACTGTGGGAGTCAAGAACTGGTAGTGCAAACTATCAGTTCCAAGCAAGGAACTTACCCGAAGTGCATTTGCGTCAAGCTAAATCATGAAATAGAATTTACTAAAACATAAACCTGAGTTTTGTTTTAGGGGTGACTCTCTCCCTGTACAGCTGAGTGCAGCCCTGGGCGTGAGTGTGCAGGAGGTGGGCGTGGTCAGGTGTCAGGAAGACGCCGCCCCCGCATCACAGGTGGCAGAGGAGAGATGTGTGGGGGGATGTTGGGTGGGTCTTGCCGATGAGTTCAGTGTGGTGGACGCCAACTCCTCGGCGGTGGTGGGACCGCGGGTGGTGGTGCGCGGCTCCTGTGGCTGCACCACCACCGCCACACCTGCCACGGCCGCTGCCTGCACCCCCAACACCTGTCTCAACGGAGGCAAGTGCCTCGGCACCTCCTCGGGCATTAGGCATGTACCCTACACAGGCAGGCCTTTGTCAGCGTGCAACACAATTATTCTGATTGCAAAGGCACAACATATTATTAGGACATACTGTTTTTTACCCTAAATAACGAATGTATGGCTGTGCTGTTACAATATGTCATTGTTCATGTTCAGTATTTCCTGTATTGGTGATATATCTGCATCCCTCCCTACTAAATCAGCCATCTCTCCCTCTCTCCCTCTCAGATGTCTCTGTCCTCACGGCACCCACGGCTCCCACTGCAAGGTGCTCTCTAGACACTTTGGAGGCCGTCATGAAGCCATTGGAGGCAGTACCACACCAGAAGGTGCCTGGGCGTGGGTGCCGCCCATCCCACCCTGTGCTGAGGTGCACGTGAGCCTTGAGGTATTAAGCACAGCCGGGGCAGCTGTGCTACTGTACTCCGGACCGGAGCAGGGCACTGAGGAGGCACCGGGCAGCCGCGACCTGCTGCTGCTAGAACTGCGTCAGGGGTGGCCAGCTTTGACATTAGACCTGGGCGGCGGGCCTGCCAGCCTCAGCCTCAACTCCTCCCTGGCCGACAACATGTGGCACAGGATAGACCTCGTCTGGAAGGACCAGGTGAGGTGCGGAGGCCCTGGGGGGCTTAAGTTTTCTCTCAATCCCGCCGGGGATGCATGAACACACGCACATACATATTCCCTTATTCCTGCCCACAGCTGGTGGAGATGATGGTGGACCTGTGTCTGGGAGGCAGCTGGGACCAACCTCCAGTGTCTTCACCAGCCGTTCATAATCACACGTCAGATTCCGTCCTTCCTGACCTCCACGCGTGTCGAGGGTCGGCCAGGCTGCCGCCGCACGCCCGGGTCCTCAGGACCATGGCAGTGCTGCAGGTGGGCGGCGTGGCCCATCCTGCGGCGGCCCCCACTGTGGTAGGACTGCCCCGCCACCCACCACACCTCACAGGCTGCATCAGGAACCTCAGAGTCAATGGCAAGGTAAGCTAGATGCGTATATATATATATTTTTTATTTTTTATTTTATTTAGTTGATGCAGTTCCTGAAGAAATTGTAGCAGAACTCGGGAGGCAAGCCATCGTCCTTTGTGCTGGAGTCAATGGCGATTATGTTTTCTATTCTATTAGTTAGGGAGGGGAGGTAGCGGAGTGGTTAGCGTCTCTGACTGGCGTTCTCGGTGACCCGAGTTCGATCCCCGAAGAAACCCAAAATCTTTCTGCACCGTCGAGTGGCCTAAGAACACCCACATGCCCTGCCCATCAACTCTACCTTCGATTGCGAGTACATTGGAGGACACAGGGGGGCGGCATGAGCCTCTAATCACAGGCGTCACTATAAGAATCCTGCCTGCGCCACCACGGGCGAGGACCAACCATCATCACAGCCCTCAAGTGAACCTCCAGAGCCTACCATCCGAGCCCTGAGTCACCACTGCCTACAGGCGCTATAGGCACAAAAAATGTAAAAAATAAAATAAAATAAAAAGTTTATAATTATCTTATTGGTTTTGATATTTCAATGCAATGTAGATAAATATCTTTTCTAAATATTAATACAGATACTCATTCAGATAAGAGTTGAAGTGACAACTAATGTTATTTTGGTCAAGAAAGATAGATTTGGTCGGATTGCTGTCTTCTATTTTTTTCCTCTCCCCCGGATAATATAAAAAAATAACAAATAGTAGAGGTTGCTAGTTAGGATAGTCTTTGTTTAGCGTATAAAACTGGACACTTAATAGCTCATGTACATGTTGGATAATTACTTGGAAGAATGATCGTGAATATATATCCGATCTGTATTACACCTAAATTACGTATGTATTAAGATTTGATTGAAGCATTGCGTCCTGCAGCTGGTGGACCTGGGCGAGGGCGTCCTCAGCAGGGCAAGCAGCCCGGGATGTCCCGCCGCAGACTGCCTCACAGTCCACCTGCAGTGCGGCCCACACGGCAGGTCAGTGTGGCTCAGGAGTGTGCGAGACACTTCACACTTACTGCAGGTACAAAGTGATCTACATAGAAGTGGCACAACAGCACAGTCACGAAATATAGTTGACTACAGCAAACCAATGATGACCCAATTTTGTTTTAGCCGGACTATTTTTCAGGATTTATAAACGTGATTCTCCACACATGCAACAGGTGTCAGGGATCACCTGGGTCGCTGCGGTGTGAGTGCCTGCCGGGGTGGGGCGGCCAGGGCTGTGCCTCACCCACCACGCCCACCACCTTCCTCCACAACAGCTATGTCAAGCTGGCCCTGTCCTTCTCCCCGCTGGCACACACCACCTCCATCACCCTCAAGTAGGAACAACCACCCTCGTCAGGTTGTTTGCCACAGCTGCCACACGCTGCCACACACTGTAAACGCCTTTTGCCGACAGATTTCGCACCCTGAGAAGGAAAGGGGAGCTGGTGGTGCTGTCCTCACAGCACGGGCGGGACAGCTGGTCTGTGCAGCTGGTGGGCGGCCGCCTGTGTGCGGTGCTGCACCTTCACCCCAGACCACCAGCTTCACTCTGCCTCTCCCGTGCTGCCCTCACCGACGGCCGCTGGCACTCCCTCACCGCCGCCAGGTGAGTGTCTGCCCGTGTGCCTTAGTTGTGCAGGAGGTAGTGCCTTTTGCACATCATGAAATACTGATATCATTAAGTATATACATTATAACATCATATTATTATAACATTAAGTATATACATTATAACATCATATTATTATAACATTAAGTATATACATTATAACATCATATTATTATAACATTAAGTATATACATTATAACATCATATTATTATAACATTAAGTATATACATTATAACATCGCATAATTATAACATTAAGTATATACATTATAACATCATATAATTATAACATTAAGTATATACATTATAACATTGCTATAAAGCATTGTCTTCCTTAGATCATTAATTTAAGATTAAGTATTACTATAACATGCATCAGGCGATGTCATTTGGTCCTTATGTGAGGAGTATTGTCTTCTGCACATCATGAAATACTGATATATTTTCCTATCAAGTATAGTTTTTGTTAGAAAACATCATATTCAAATTCCAAGGAATAGTTTCCAGTTCATAAATGCATATTAACATTTTATAATAGATTTATTTCGGAATTAACTCTATAGAAATGCGGAGAAAATTCATATGAGATTTTATCACACACACACACACACAGACACAGACACAGACACAGACACAGACACAGACGCACACACACACACACACACACACACACACACACACACACACACACACAAACACACACACACACACACACACACACACACACACACACACACACACACACACACACACACACACACACACACACACACACACACACACACACACACACACACACACACACACACACACACACACACACACACACACACACACACACACACACACACACACACACACACACACACACACACACACACACACACACACACACACACACACACAATTATTCTCAGTTAAATATATTAAATTTCAAATTCATAAAAAATATATTTTGTATTGTTGCTTATTTTTTTAAATATGAATATCTATACAGGTAACAAATTTTTTCAAAATTATTGAAAGTTCTCATAACACGAGGGGTAATAATATAAATCTAGTGAGTCCACAATTTCGAACAACCCTCTACAACAAGAGTGTGGTATGTGACGGTCCTCAGCTGTGGAATTCCCTTCCTACTGATGTAAAATCATTAATATTAACATGTAATTTATTTCAATTTAAAAAGAAAATAAAGAGTTATTTGTTTACTTGTCAGAATACAGGATGTTAGGCGAACGATGTAAGTGTGTGTCAATACGCAAGTCAGTGTGGATGTTCTATATTGTTAACGCTTGTAAGAACGCATGTGTTGGAGATTTGGTGCTTGTTTTTACATAATTGGAATCTTATTTACTCTAGTTGTAAAGTTTGATTGCATAATCTATTCAAAATAATTTCTTAGAAAATAATGTTGCCTGTGTACTGCAAATTTAGATTAGAAATTTCCGTCTGTCAAAGAGTCTTGGCTCGACAGACCATGCCATTAATAGACATGGTATATATATGTTTGTTTATATAATTTATAGATGTAACAATTATAGCAATAAATTTACTATTACTATATTAATATTACTATTATTACTATTACTATTTACTATATTATTACACACAAACACACACACACACACACACCACACACACACACACACACTCACACACACACACACACACAAACACACACACACACACCACACACACCACACACACCACACACACCACACACACACACACACACACACACACACACAGACCACACACACACACACACACACACACACACACACACACACACACACACACACACACACACACACACACACACACACACACACACACACACACACACACATAATTAGGTTACAAGGATATGTGTGCCTCTTCCTACTGAGCCTCTTCTACTCTTCATCCTTGTCATCCTTCTGTTCTTGCATGGCTTTAGTTGTCAATCCTTCCATGGTGTTATCTTGCTCTGAACACAAGGTACGGATCAGCCGCCTTCCTCTCGGTGGACGACGGGGACGGCGACCTGTACAACGCCTCGCTGGTGCTGGAGGGACGGCAGCTGCTGGAGATGGATGGTCAGGAAGGCGTCTTGATTGGGGGTTCCCCAGAGTATGTGGGCGCCACCATGTTTAAAGTACACAATGACTTTCGAGAAGGTATGCAAAGAGCTTTTGAATCTATTTGATATGATTTCTCACGACACACATGTACTTCTTTTCCACTGAATTAGTAATGTAAATGGATATTAGATATTATCTGTATTATATATTATATAATGTATCTCCTTCTGTAATATAATATAATCTTTCTGCTGAGCTGTTTCATCACATATTTTCAATGGTGTCGGCCAGGCTGCATCGATGATCTGCGTATCTCGGGTCGCAGCGCGCCGCTGCCAGCCGGCAGTCAACAACACTCCCTGGGGCCAGGCCAGCGTGTTCAAGGGTGTGGAGCGAGGCTGCGTTGCCCCGTCGGCCTGCACCAACGTGTCCTGCAGAACACCGCTCTCCTGCGTTGACACCTGGAGGTCCCACCACTGTGGGTCGGTGCCCAATACTCTTGTTGTCACGTCCCATGCGCACATATCTCCCTGGCAAGAGAATGTTTGTTTGCAATTAGCATTAGGAAATTCTTACGTGATCCAGAACCAACTCCCGCAGGTGTGGCGAGGGCCGCGTGCTGAGCCGGAGTCGCGTGACGTGTGAGGACGAGGACGAGTGTGCGTGGCAGCCGTGCCTCAGTGGCGGCTCCTGCTTCAACACCCAGCCAGGTGACGGCTTAGACCCTTATCATGAGGCGCCACTATTAAATGGCACGAAAAGTCGGCTCCTAATAATGTTATCTTGTGTGAATGCAATTTCAATTCCCTTAGTGTCTAAAGACATACAAATAGTATATGCAGTACAGACAGTGTTGTATGGAGGCACGCCACGAACACATATTCATCAACGCCCCACACGCAGGCTACGTGTGCTCCTGCCCGGCGGGGTTCAGCGGGCGGCACTGCCACCTGCCTGACGTGGGCCACCCCTCCCTCAACCTGCCCGCGGCACTCCTGGTCACCATCGTGGTGTGGTGCATCTTCCTAGTGCGTGAGTACCTCCTGCACCTTGAGAGCGAGAAGACTTCCACAGTCTCTGCATTATTTGCTGTCACTTCTGTAGATTAAGTAATTATCAACCAATGTATTTTTTTCATGTCTATTGAATA
>JACEEZ010002532.1:0-37500 GCA_016584305.1 Chionoecetes opilio | reverse complement strand
CTTAAAAATCACCTAAAAAACACGGGTGATCCAGTGTCGCGTTCCCAGCAGTCGGTGTATTCGGTGCAGTCCGGTTTTGTTTACCAACAAAAGTGGGCGCGAACTGTGCATGCGCGGAAGCGAATGTTTACTAACAATGATTTGTTGTTTAATAAAGCCGGAGCACTTTAAACACGATACCGTGTACGGTGTATTCGGTGGATGTGTTTGAATGTGTTTGGATGTGGATGTGTGTAGATTCGTGTTCGGTGGATATTGTTCATTCAACAAAAATTGATGTAAAGGGCCTATTTCATCCTTATATTTGTCTAATCTTTCCTGTAAATCTCCAGCCATTTGTGGTTGTTGTTTAGGGCTGCGAGGATGTTATTGGAGGACGTATGCGAATGCTTTGTTAATCAAAAAGTCTTTGTTAGTAAACTTTCGCCTTCGCGCTTGCACAGTTCGCGCCCTCTTTTGTTGGTGAACAAATCCGGACTTCACCGAATACACAGACTGCTGGGAACGCGACACCGTGATGGGGCTCCCGCTCCATGGCAAGACAGGTTTCCCACGTGCGCTGGAATGTTGTTGGGTCGCTCATGTATAAGCCATCTGTGCCATGTATAATGCGACAGCTTTTGTTTAATTCGTGTACATCAGCTCGGGTGTAATTATACATGAATATTTTCTGGACACCTTGAGGTAGCTCGTCTCATCGCAGTAAACACTTAAAACTCGTCTCATATACTTAAAAATAGATAATTCATGGTTTTAAGATCGCAGCTCCTCAAGCCATTCTCTGTGAGGCAAACACGTGTTACAGAGTGAAAGGAGAAAATCCATTTGGTCTCTCACCAGCCGAGGGTTAGAACTCCAGTCCTCTAGGGTGGGATGCGAGAGCACTAATCACTACACCACTAGGTCAGTTCCTGCCATGTAATTGATTATGTTTGTATCATAATTCGTTTCCACTTCTATAGGGTATGGACACCTCTGCCCTAGAACGTCCTTGAGCTGCATTGTATGCATTCTGTACTCCCTGGTGGGCATCCCGCTCACGGGCATCCTGCTGGCCTGGACCTCGAGCTTCTTCGAGCTGCTCCACTTATTCAGTACTTCACTTATATAACTTCAGGGTGAGTTGTTTTGGCGTTTTTCACAACAATTTGCTATCATCTGCCATCACACGAAAGCTTCATTACTAAGAGTATTACTCCAGGTGCTAGCTGAGTGTACTTTCTTTTTCGTTGTATATGTTTTGATTTGATATAGTTGTTGTAGGTTATCACCGCGACATGCTCTATTTTCTTTATAACTCTTGCAAGCAGGTTTTCTTGCAGTAACCGTCAACGCTATTACTATAAATAACTCATATACGAAATATAGATTTAATGTGTTGTGACAGAGCTCCGGACAGGGAATTCCCCACTCCAGTCAACACCCAAACGCTCTTCATAAATTGGGTATACTATATCATCACCACTTTTAACCACCACACAGTAACTAGTGTTAACCACACATTTGCCTCATACGTGCCACATAACTCGATTGCCGTCACCATCAACCTTTACAACAATTAATTCCACCACGTCCCGTAGCTCAGTGAAGAGAGGCAACAGTCGCACTCGTCCATCGCCGCCGCCACCACCATCTGCAGTACATCGGGCTGGGCTTCTTGGTGTTTATCTCCCTGCCAGCTGCGGTCATCTCCTCGCTGGAAGACTGGACGTACTTGCAGAGCGTCTATTACAGCTACTTCACCCTCACCACCATTGGCTTTGAGGACTTTGTATCTGGTGGGTTTGTGTGGTGAGGGGCGAAATGATGTGCGTGTGTGTGTGTGTGTGTGTGTGTGTGTGTGTGTGTGTGTGTGTGTGTGTGCGTGCGTGTGTGTGTGTGTGTGTGTGTGCGTGTTATTCACTCATGGTCTTTGTCCACGCGAGCTGGCTCGCGATCGCCAGTTTCACCCTCTCAGTGCGAGCTTGGAGCTCATTATTACCGACCTTTGGGCATTGCTGGGACCTCCACACCACACATCCCCATCCCTTGCTCAAGGGGGAAGTAACCGCCCGAATTTTGTCAGTGAAAATCCCCGGGAGCGCGAGGATTCGAACCGCCTACCCACAGAGTGAGAGACAGACGTTTATCACCTGCCATCGCGCGGTGTGTGTGTGTGTTTTTGGTGTGTGTGTGTGTGAGGTGTGTGGTGTGTTGTGTGTGTGTTGTGTGTGTGTGTGTGTGTAACGCTTGCATGTCTATCTCTCCAGGTTACGAATACCGGGGCACGGCCTTGCACGTGTACCACACCGGAGTCATTCTGTGGATCATGGTGGGGCTCGGGTACTGGGTGATGGTGGCAATCTTCATCACCAAGGCCTTGAGGTCTAAGTGCCTCAAGACCTCGGTGAAGCGCAGCGTTGATGAAATAAAAAAACTGATGCAGCAGGCTTGTCTGAAGAATCATGACCCAACTTTCTTCAGGGAACACACCAAGGGCACCGTCAACCTGATGTTGCAGGTGAGAGGTCGCTGCAGAAGGGAACAGCAGGATCTCGAGGACAAATGAAATAAAATAAACTGCCTGTAGGGATGCTTAAAATTAGGATACGAGTGGCAGTTCAGTCCTCACGGTAAAACTTTTGTCAAAAAGGAGTTTTGTGAAGGGAAGACTTTCCGTACAGGTATGGTAAAGCGGACAGTGGTTGTTAGTTATTTATGCAGGTTATGATGAATCTTTGTTCTTTATATTTGCGTTTCGATCCAGAATGGCTTTGTGAACCAGAGAAACAGTGGTCGTTACCGGGGCATATTATTGAGGTACACAATTAGCCGCGTCTCATTAATCCAAACAACCCGTCGATACATGCAATACTGTTACAAGAAAAATACGTTGTATTGGGGCAGACTTATCCATTGTTTTGTTACCTTGACCTATTCCTACTTGACCAGACTGTGATTGATATAACCTACATGATTTTGACGAAGGTAAAACAACTTTCTTTAGACCATCATACAAACTTTTACGTTTATACTCAAGCCCATGTTTCTTTTCAGCTGAGCAATTTCCTCGCCATTCAAGAGGTGAAGAACGGTGAGGCTGACGGGCTGAAAAATGATCCCCCCCCTGACACCTCCAAACCGACCTCGCCCGGACTCTCTTCCCCCTCGACGTCGCCGCTCATGTCTGGGGGCATTCCCGGCATCTCATCCATGTTCGGGGCGGTTTGTGGTGCATTTGTTCTATCCTGACAATGTCTACTTTAGTTACCGGAAAAACTAGCATAAACTAGTAAGACATACAAAGCCAGTCGTCTGTAATTTCGGGTCAGGGTTTCAAGAACAAGAGAAAATGAGAGCAAGGACGCACGCATGTTTGCACGCACCTTTGCACGCAATTCATTGCACAAGTTGTTCCCCTGGTTTCGCTTGCCGTAAAGCGACACAGCAAATATTACAAAAAAAATATACCCATTATGTGATATTTTGTTCTCATCACATTCATCATTCATCATTCATAAATGTCTCATTACAATCATCATCATTCAGAAACTGAATAAAGGTTCAAATTCACAAGCAATCCAAGATGACGATAGTTAATCAGCACATTTACAAGGCATGCTTCTTGCTTCCCGAGTGAGCCGTCCCTGCCTCCTGGCGTGCAGCATAATACTGTATGGACTCTATGCTGAGCCCCAGGGTGTCGATTATCCATCTTTTTTTTGTTGCAGGATGTTTTTCGATTTATTAGTCATTTCGTTACGATTCCGTTAGTCGATGGTAAACTGTATATATTGTGTTTTATTGTGGTGAAATACACACTCACACATTACTATAAAAATATGTTTCCTTGTGACATACTTTTGTGCTGTAGACTAGATAGTTATTGTTGCTTAAGAGTGTTAGTTTTATTCGTAGGACAGATGAAGGTTTATCTATGTCAAGAATATAAAAAAAGCTACTGCTAGTTATGATATTGATGCTAATCATAGTATATAATCATATTAGTAATGATAATAATAATGGTAATGATAAAATTATAATATAAATAACAAACAATAAAGATAAAAATAATAACACTAACAATAACGACCACTAAAGCAGCATTGATGATTGATGATATAAAACAATTATTATAAAAAGTACAGTAATTTTAGAAACGACTAATACAATAATAGTAATGATGATAATAGCAATAACAACGACAATAATGTTATCTAGACAATGAGGGAGAAGAAGAAAAACAAGATAATGCATGTTGACAGCCCTTTCAAAGCGTGAGTTTCCCTCCACTTGGATCACCACCACCATCTTAGGAAGATTAAGTGGCGTCAGTTAAAGTAATCTTCCGGACCATTTCATCATTCATGATTTTAATGAAGTAAAAATATAACCATTATCGAATATATCAACAATATGTTGTCACTTTTTGCATCCAGTCAGACGTTTAAAAAAAAATCCACAATTAAAATCTGCAAATTGCCGGAGCTTCGAAACGCTCCTGGCAATGGACCCAACTCATAATTACGTCACGGTTTGTTTACATCGGTGCATTGTGGGGATAATTCGGGGTCGCCGCGGGTAGACCTACGGAGGGAAAACTACGACGATGGAAGAATTTAGAGTTATTTTGCGTGAAATTGATATTCCAGTTGCTATATTACCGTGTTCTGTTCTCGCTGACAACATATAGAGAAGACCTGAGGTAATGGCTGATGTGCAGAGGCTTTTAAACCAGGAAAACAGAGTATAACATAGCCTCGTCAAGAGGTAAGCAAGTGGTAGGTAGTACGAATTGTGTCCCTACCACTTGCTTACCTCTAAATGAGACTCTGCTGTGACTGTTTTCTTGGTTTAGAAGCATCTGCACATCAGCCATCACCTCAGGTCTTCTCTAGTGTTGTTAGCGAGAACAGAGCACGGAAATATAGCACCTAAAATATGAATTTCGCCCAAAACAACTCGAATTTTTTTCTTCGACGTAGTCTTCTCCATGTAGGTTGTACATGTTCATGGTTATGATAGTATTAAAATACCTTATTAATTGATCTTTTTTTTTTAACTTTCCTAATAATAATTAGTGGTATACATCATGGTTTTAAGTGTTACTTGACGAGCCAATGCAATAAGAGAAAAATTGAAGTTAAAATGAGGTTCCCAGTTTACTAACCATTATAATCATACAAGTTTGAATAGGTATAGACCTATGCTTTATCCTGACCCTGACCCTGTGACCCTGCTTTATCTCGCTTACTACCTTATGAAGGACTAACCTTTTGTCATGTACGTCTTCAACTAACTTTCAAACCTCTTGGAAAACTGTTACTTCGGTCAAAATCACTGGCAAAAATTATCTGAATAGAATAAATATATGAAACAACGCCGTCGCCATCAGCGCAGTCCAGACCGCGGGCCGAGCACCTCTCCCAGGCCTCCCTCACGGTCAGGTTAGGTTAGTAAGGTTAAGGTTAGGTTTTGTTTAATTTTATTCGTGACCTATATTTTTCTGGTAGATTTTCATGTTTTGGAAAAATTTGGTTTGTTTGTCTTGGAAATCACTAGTTTTTCACAGGTGGATTCAGGAGGATAAAAAAAATATATATTTATTGCCAAGAAAATCAAAGGTCAGATTCTTTCAAAACGCATCAAAATCTACCAGAAAATTATAGCTGCGTTTGAAAATGGAGAGGGTCACTATAAAACGATTTTTTACCACTTTTTCTTCTTTCTTGTCTTATAGTGAACCTTAATTTTTCTTATGGGTTTGCATAATCCATGTCATGTTGAATTTATTTCCTTTGTGGTATCTGATTGTGAACTAAAGGAGGAGTTCTGACTATCCATGGTTGGCCACAGTAGATTTAATGACTAAATCCAGGGCTGTGATTAGCTAGATTGGCAATGTTGTTACCAGGTTGGCTTATATTTAGCTTCATTAAGTCATCATGTACTCCACAGTGATGAGGCAAACTGTATGGTAAAATCATAATTGGAAGAGTACAACAAATCACACATGGCAAGGTTAGTGAGGAGCAAGGCAGATTTAGAACTGGGAAAGGTTGTGTAGATAAGATCTTAGATATGCGAATGATAATTAAGGCAATGTTAGCAGAAGACAAGAAGATGTATGCTGCATTCATGAATTTAGAGAAAGCATAAGCACGGTAACCTAACATAACCATTACCGTCGGCGAGATTTCCCGATTTGTGTTGGGACGAGAATTTCGGTTGACGAGAGTACCAGGTACCATAAGGCAAGCATGGGTAATGTCACCGTGGTTATACAACTTGTTTATGGATGGAGTAATAAGATAAATCAAATCAAAGGTTGGTGATGTTGGTATAGAGATGAGTATAGATAATACAAAAGGGAAGTTCAATATTATAGTGTTTGCAGATGACACTGTACTACTAACAGAGAATAAAAAAGATTTGCAAAAATTGATGTGAATTAAGTACTTTTTGTGTGAGGAGCAAACTGAAATGTTAATGTGGCCGAAAAGGAAGTGATGGCATTTAAGAAATTAAGGAGTGAAGTTATTGAGTTTGAAGTTCACATTAGCATGACAGTTGAGAGCCAGAAGTAATATAAAATAATGATGAATGGACAATTATTTATATGGTTCAATCCCGTGAAAGTATGGAAGCACGGAAGGGGTGATAAGAGAGAGAGACCTACAAGGAAGGAAAATAATGAGATCTTTGGGGCGCGTGATGAGAGGAAGGACAATGAGTAAACATCTTAACTGTTCACTGCACAAGTGGCACATGCCAAAACTACAGTGATATATTACTATAAGTGTTTCTAAGAGACTCCTTATTATTTGTCCTGTCTTCATGTATCTACTTCAACACCATTCCCCGCAAATTTTAACTATCAGAACCTAAATAGTAGTATATATATAAATATATACATGCATACCTATATAGGTCTATACCTATTCAAACTTGTATGACTAATGGTTAGAAAACTGTGAAACTCATGTTAACTTCAATTTTCTCGTATTGCATTGGCTCGTCAAGTAACACTTAAACCATGATGTATACCACTACTTATTATGAGGAAAGACAACAAAAGGAACTCAATTAATAAGGTATTTTAATACTATCATAACCATGAATACAGACAACCGACAAGGAGAAGACTCAGACGATGAAAAAAATTAGAGTTCTTTTGGGCGAAATTGATATTCCAGGTGCTATATTTCCGTGCTTTGTTCTCGCTGACAACATTAGAGAAGACCTGAGGTGATGGCGGATGTGTAGAGGTTTCTAAACCAAGAAATCAGTCACAGCAGAGTCTGATTTAGAGGTAAGCAAGTGGTAGGGACACAATACGTACTACCTACCACTTGCTTACCTCTTGACGAGGCTCTGTTATGACTCTGTTTTCCTGGTTTAAAAGCCTCTTCACATCAGCCATTACCTCAGATCTTTTCTATGTGTTGTCAGCGAGAACACAACACGGTGTTACGTGGTGCCCAAGGAGAGAAGGGGGAGTGAGACAATCAGTCCGGTAGCCAAGCTCTGTCTGCCTTTATTGGGGGAAGTACAACTACACAATAGTTCGGTGTGTGGTTCATTGTGTGGTTCATTATCCCGAAACATCCTCCCCTACATAAAACAATTTAGAACAAACAAACTGACAATGGTTCGGAAATACCCAAATAAATCTAATTCAGTAAAACCATGGCTAAGACACAATTCTAAATGAAATACAAAAGAAACAAAATAGAAACAACAAAGAAAATCATAAGTATCCCAGTAAACAGGGGAGGCGGTAGCCGGAGTGGTTAGCGTCTCCGACTGGCGTTCTCGGTGACCCGAGTTCGATCCCCGAAGAAAACCAAAACCTTTCTGCATCGTCGAGTGGCCTACGAACACCCACATGCCCTGCCCGTCAACTCTACCTTCAATTGCGAGTGCATAGGAGGACACGGGGGCGGCATGAGCCTCTAATCACAGGCGTCACTATAAAAATCCTGCCTGCGCCACCACGGGCGAGGACCAACCATCACAGCCCTCAAGTGAACCTCCAGAGACTACCATCCGAGCCCTGGATCACCACTGCCTAAAGGCGCTATAATAGCCCAAAAAAAAAAAAAAAAAAAAAAAAAAAAAAAAAAAAAAAAAAAAATCGGGAAATTTTTGAGAACAGTAAAAAAATAAAAACAGAAAATATACACCTGGAGCCTCCCCACAGTTCACTAACTTCCCGTTTCTTTTTGTCATGGAGGTGGTGGGGGATACACTAGGTTTTTTGATGTGGGTATTGGTGGGGGTGTTGGTGTGGGGGGTAAAAAGGAATGTAGGGTTTAGGGGGGAGATGGGTCAGGCCCAATGTTACTGCGCGGGGTCGCTATGGGGAGGGACGGGAAGGGGCTCCCACTCCGCGAGTATAGTGTGTGTCACAATTTTTTTTTTTCGTAGATGTTGTCGAACCCTTCGTGGGTCCTTTACCCCTCAGTCTCCCCCACATATGCCCCGGCTTGTTTCTATCACCAAAAACAGTAGTTCCGCCTTTTCCTGTTCCGGGGACAATGGGGCATCCCATATTTCCCCCAGTGTCTAGGGGATTAGTGCTCCAGTGAGAGAAAACCGTCGGAAAAACCTTTTCCCCTCTCCTTTCCCTGGTGTTTCGCGTCAAACTCGGTTTTGTAGTGACGGATGTAGTCTGCAGGCCCGTAAGGGATGTGATCTTATTTTCCCTTCCGAATATCTTTCAGCAGGACTGGTTTCTTTTCTCCCTCGTTGGGGGTGTTTTTGTAGTTTAAAAAACCCAATAACGGGGGTCTTCGCCTGTGCCTTGCATTAGGATTAACTGCTTCGCTGTTTTTCCATGCTTAGGGGTGCCCATTTTGCTTTACTTTTCCCCCGGGCTGATGGTCTATGTCCAAAAAAGTTCCATTTTCCCTTTCCCAAACTTTGGAAAAATCTGCGAAATGTATGCGTCCCCTTTTCGCTTACAAGCCGTTAGGAAACCATGCTGGGAAATTTTTTTTGTAAGCTGATGATAGCGCAAGAGGTTTTTTGGCAAATAGTCCAACTCCCCGAACTTTTCTGTGGTATTCAACTGTAACTAGTAGATAAACCCGCCCACGTGAAAAAAAGCGCTCCCCCCTTTCCCAAGGAGAGTTGGAACTTCATGTACTGTAGTAGTTTTAGGACTTGCTTCGTACCATATGTAGCGCAGTTGGGGACATTTTTAACATATTTTAGTATTTCTCAAACTACCAGGGGCCCAAAAGATGAGGTCTCGCGCTCGGCGTAAAAAGGGGTTAATTCCCCAATGACCGGGGGTGAACCTTCTTCATCATCTCGCGGCGAAGTAGTTTAGGGATAACTATTCGTTCCCCTCTGTAGATCACTCCGTCTTGCACTGACATCTCGTCTCTGTAGCTGAAGTATGGACGAAGCTGCGCTGAGAGCAATACTTTGTTCTCAGGCCACCCTCGCTGGATCACTTCTCCCAACTGAACAAGCGAGTCGTCAATTACTGTAGCGCCTCTGATTCTCTCTAGCCGATCCGGTTTTACGGGAGATAGAGTTACGTTGTTGATGTGCTCGCATCCTGTGACCGATGCTTCACTCGTAGGAGTTCTTGAAAGCGCGTCAGCAACAAGTATTTCTTTCCCAGCCTTATAGATGAGGGTGTAGTTGTAGGTTTGTGCTCTTAGCAACATTCCTTGTAGTCGCTTAGGGGCCCTTGAGAGAGGTTTGGTGACAATAGCAGTCAAGGGCTTGTGGTCCGTGATAACTTGAGTGTGGCGGCCGTAAGTGTAGTGATGGAATTTTTCAAGTCCATACAGTGTAGCCAGCATCTCTTTCTCGATCTGTGCGTAACGCCTCTCCGTCTCAGAGAGCGACCGGCTCGCGTACGCAATTGGTTTGTCACTGCCACAAAGCTGTTCCCAGCCCGTATTCACTCGCATCCGCTTCTAGGGTCAGTTCCTGCTTCGGCTCATAGAATCCCAGGACTGGGGCACTCGCTACCAATTCCTTGAGTCGCTCGAATGCCTCTTGTTGTGAAGATGACCACGTCCAAGGAACGTCTTTCTTCAGGAGATTATGTAGAGGTTCCCTAATTTCAACTGCATTCGGGATGAACCTTGCAACATAATTAACAAGACCAAGGAAACTTCTCAACTCTTCGAGCTTCGTGGGTGGCGGAATCTTGGTTATCGCGGTCAATTTCTCGGGATCCACTTTCAATCCGTCCTTGGTGATTCTGTGTTCCATGAATGTGATCTCATCTGCTGCGATTTCCACTTTTTTCTTGTTAAGTTTTATTCCACACTGTCTGCAGCGTTCCAATAGACCTCTCAGGTGTTTCTCATGCTCATTATCATCTCTGCCATAGATTACAATGTCATCAGCGATACATACAATACCAGGTAAGTCTTCCATGGCATTTAAGAGTCTCTTCTGGAATATTTCAGCCGATACATTTAATCCAAGTGGCAATCTAAGCCAACGATAACGACCGAAGCATGTTTGAAAAGTGGTATGTATGCTTGACTCGTCGTCCAGCTTAACGTGCCAGTAGCCAGACGCCAGATCAACCTTAGAAAACACTGTCTACACAGCTTGTGTAGAGTGTCTTCCAAAAGTGGCAGTACGTAGTGCTTCCTTAACAGTGCCTTGTTTAACTCATGAGGGTCAATGCACACCCAAATCGCTCTTTATTTCTTTGGTGCAACCACAACTTGACTCACCCAGGGCGTCGGCTCATCTACAGGTGCTATGACTCCGAGACACTGAAGCCTTGTTAACTCTTCCCGTAGTTTGGGTCTGATAGCGAGTGGGATCCTTCTTGCGGCCATGATGACGGGTGTGATGGTTGGGTTTGTGCGGAGGTACTGTTCACCTGGTAGAGTGCCTAAGTCACCATTAAACACGTCTCCGAATTCGTCTACTGTCACCGCTGACACTCCTTCGAAATTGTTATCCCGCACTGTCACGAGTCCCATCGCTTCACTGGCTGTCAGTCCCAGAATTGGTGTGTAATCACCCTCGTAAACTTGGAACTCGACAGAGTACTTCTTGTTGTTACGGGGGTTTATCACCGACGTCCTACAGGTTCCTATAGAGTGTAACTGTGAATCATTCCACATCCTCAAAGTGCGTTTCTGTGGCATAATCTTGTCGGCATGACGAACAGGAAGCATGTTAGCTGTTGCACCCGGGTCAACCTGAAACACCACTTCGGAACCACAAACGATCATTCGGCACTTAACTGTCTTGGAGCTGCTTCCTTTCACCATATTAATCCACTCTTCCTCTGATGATTGTGCATCCACAAGATGGACATTTGGTGTCTTTCTGTGAAAAGATTGCTTCCTCTGCATCTTCTTTTGGCACACAGATGCGAAGTGGTTGGGTCCTTTGCACTCCAAACAAGTTTTACCATATGCTGGGCACAATTCCTTTTTTAGGGGATGCACCAGGTTACAAAACTTGCATCTACGCTTGGTGTTCCGCCTCACCTCACTAGCACCACCACGCACAATAGTCACTTTGCACAACTTGTCTGTCGTAAACGCTCTGCTCTGCGTTTCAGCACTCTCTGCCGCTCTACATAAATCAACACACTGAGCCAGAGTTAGTTTCCTCACCTTCAGTAGTTCGTGACGCATAGTTACGCCATTCGGAGTTACGAATGCCCACAACGATTATGCCCCTTAGCATAGAAGCAAGGCAATTCACACAGAAGTTACACGGCTTCACCAGCACTCGAAGGTCAGTGTAGAAGTTTTCGAAGCTTTCGCCTTCTTCTTGATTGCGCTGATTGAGGATTAACCTCTCATACGTCTCGTTTTCTTCCCCCACGGCATAAGCGTTGAAACAGTCCAATATTTCCTTCACCGTCCGCGTAGCTGCAGGCGTGACAAAGTGGAAACCTTCGTACACCTTCATAGCGCCGTCGTCGAGACTGTTTTCGAGGAGGGCGACCTGATAAGCACGGGGACGTTCCTCCAGACTCGTCAGGATACTATAGCTGTCCCAACGTCGCTTAAACAACCTCCAGTCACCAGCAGGGTTAGTGCCGAAATCGAGGAGTGGGGGAGGCTGGAGTTTCACTCTGGCGGCCATGGTCAGCAACAGAGAAAATGCTTAATCCTCCTTGGTCAGCAAGCCTTCTGCCGTCTCTCAGTAGTAGCCGTTCAACGTCAAGGAGCTGGATAAGTACCACTTTAAGCCACCATGTTACGTGGTGTCCAAGGAGAGAAGGGGGAGTGAGACAATCAGTTCGGTTGCCAAGCTCTGTCTGCCTTTATTGGGGGAAGTACAACTACACAATAGATCGGTGTGTGGTTCATTGTGTGGTTCATTATCCCGAAACAACGGTAATATAGCACCTGGAATATCAATTTCACGCAAATTACTTTAAATTCTCCCATCGTCGTAGTTTTTCCTCCGTAGGTCCACCCGCGGCGGCCCCGGCTTATCCCCACAATGCACTGATGTAAAACAAATCGTGACTTTAGTTATGTCTGGGGCCCATTAGCAGACGACGCACCATGGCTCGGTGACGTCACCCGAGGCAGCCCCCCCCCCGTGGCAATCCAAAAGCATGTGAACACATAAAATATATAGTACTTGAAGAATTTTAGGTGTTTCTAATATTAAATTTTTTGCGATATGGCATATACTGGCATTATTTAGGAGTGCAGCAAGAAAGCTGTGCATTTCCAGAGAGCTTAGCACCCATTTCCGACCGATACGGCCCCGATAAATGTATGGAGAAGGTTTAAAACGCTGGGGGAGGGCAGGTTATGTGATGCAGATGGTGGAATCTCCCTGACGTCATCAGCAAGTTTCGCGCGGCGGCTGGAATGGGTCTGATTTTTTTCCGCGCTTCGGAAAAAATTCGTATTTTTAGGAAATAAGGCGTGGATTTTTTTTTTTTTATGTGGATTAAGTGTTTTAAATTTGAACATTCAACATATCTATGCAAAGAAAAAATAGGTCTGGACGACTACTTTAAGGGGTGGTTCTAAAGGGGCTACACATCAACCTTGAAGTTTGACAGCAAATTTGGTTTTTTGAATAAATGCACAAACATGCAATAAGCTCTCAGTTTCTTTTTTGCTGCATCCGTTTCGCACTGCACTGCAAGTCTGGCTTCGTTGGAACTGCTCGTGTCCCCAATCTATATAAGCTACCCCTCAAATATCTCCATTTTCTGAGTAAAGGACAGTTCTAGAAATCTTATTTGGGATCCTAAAATATGTTTCCACCTACTTCCTAATAGTCTTGAAGATTAAAACTTACTTGTCATCTGGTGGCTGTCTGGGAACCTCCCGTCAACCCCCAGTGCTGCGGGTCAAGGGGTTGTAAGCTATTTTCCATTATTCCCTACCAAACCAGCTACAATTAAGTGTTGTATGGTCAACCATAGGTTTATGAAAAAGAAAATATAGGGTTTTACTTATTCATGGAGTTATAATGAGGATTGTTGGCAAAATAAAACCATTCGACCATATGTGTCCTACAACATTCTATTAAATAATGTAGAGGAATGCATCAAGGCAGGTGTATGGGTAAATATTACCTTCTCTTTGCATGCCTGAAGGTAAAATTCACCTATACACCCACCTTGATGCTTTCCTCTACATTATTTAATAGAATGTTGTAGGACACATTTAAATCAATCACTGGGGGCATACGCATGGGGGACACGTCGCCTCGCCCACCCTACGACGCCACTCCCGGGGGTCACCTCGCGCGAGTCCCCGTGCAGGCTCCCTTCCCATATCAAGTAACTCTCGACAGGAAGCATCAACTTGCTCCAGCCACGAGCCTTGTGCTCGCCCCCTTGGCCTTCTCCACGCAGGATTGTCTCCTACAGATACAACCCGATGGGAAGGATCGGTTTCAGGGTAGCGTGCCACATGCCCATATAGCCGAAGAAGGCGCTGACGGACTATGCACGTAATAGACCTCGATTCAGTCTCACGGTGCAATCGCTGGTTTGACACGTAATCATCCCAGCGATACCCCATGATTCTTCAATGACACTAATTACCAAAGGCATCGATTCGCCTTTTCACGACGCTATTTAGTGTCCATGTCTCACAGCCATAGAGTAAGACAGGGATCACAAGCGATTTAAAGATCCGGATCTTTGTCCTCCTGCACAGGTACCGACAACGCCAAATACTCCTGCTGAGCGAGTCCATAACACCATGGGCTATGCAAATCCGACGTAAGACTTCTTGACCAGGACCTCCATCGACTCAGCAAAGATTACTGCATCATCGACGAAAACAAGATCAGTGATCTTGGTGTTGCCGAGGGATGCTCCATAATCACTTTGATCTACAACTTTGCCCAATACCCAGATGACCCGCCGTCATTATGGACTGCGCTACCAAGGTATGTAACACTTTCCAAGAATCTCAATGTCCTCACAGCACGCATGGACAGACTGTACTATTTCATCTAGTAAGCCTCCAAACACCTGGACCTTGGTCTTGAGCCAGAAGACCTCAAGTCCCAAAGGCTTTGCCTCCTCGTGCAGCGCCTCGACAGCCACCACCAGGACCTCCAGCGACTCAGCAAAGATTACTGCATCATCGGCAAAAACAAGATCAGTGATCTTGGTGTTGCCGAGGGATGCTCCACAATCACTTTGATCTACAACTTTGCCCAATACCCAGTCCATACAAGTGTTGGAAAATGATGGGACAAGGACGCACTGTTTCCTCACTCATGTATTCACAGGAAAAAAGCTGAAAACATCTCCCCCACACTTCACAGCACCCTCAGTCCCAGAATACAGACCAGTCATCAAACCAATAGTCCTTGCAGGAACTCCGCAAAGTCGCAGAAGGTCCCAGAGTGATTCACGATGCACTGAGTCAAACGCTTTCTTGAAATCAACATAGGCTGCAAGCATCCCCTGTCGAATCTCAAGTCGGCGTTCCACCAGGATACGAAGCGCTAGGATATGGTCCGTTGTTGACTTACCAGGCGTGAACCCAGATTGCTGAGGTCTCTGATGCTTCAGCAGATGACTGCGGATCCGTGTCAGCAATAGATGGGCAAGCACCTTGCCTAGCACGCTAAACAATGTAAAGCCGCGATAATTGTTGCAGTCCTGACGGTCCCCTTTCCCTTTCCAGATAGGGACGACCAACTCCATTTTCAAGTCAGGAGGAATGGTACCTGATTGCCACACGGCAGTCAGGGTAGCATGCAACCCGCGAATCATGGCCTTCCCCCCCAGCTTTGAGGAGCCCTGCACTGAAATTCAGACACCAGGTGCCTTTACACCCGCAACTTTGCTACAGCCTCCTGACTTCGTCAAGAGAGGGTGCGGTTTCGTCAATGGAAGGATCGTCATCCACTGCCCGAATCCAGTGGTGTGACTGGTCACACCACTGGACACATACACATACATAGGACACATATTGTCGAATGCTTTTATTTTGCCAACAATCCTCATTATAATGCCATGCATAATGTAAAACCCTTATATTTTATTTTGCATAATCCTTTTGTTGACCATGAAAAAAACTTAATTGTAGCGGGGTTTGGTAGGGAATAATGGAAATAAGTCTAGCCTGACACCACTTGACCAGATGTACTCGAGTTAAACGAGACCAGATGTCAGGTAAGTTTAATCTTTAAGTCTATTATGAAGTAGGTGGAAAAATTTTAGGATACCATAAGTTTTATATGAAACTGTCCTTTACTCAGAAAATGGAGATATGGATGGGTAGTTATATAGATTGAGGGACACGAGCACTTCCGCGGGGTCAGACTTGCAGTTGTAATGCGAGAAAATGGGTTAATCCTGAGAACTCATGATTGACGAAGAGGTCACGTTCAGTGGTGGGAGAAAAAGTAATATATAAATGTCGAGTAATTAAATGCTCGAAATTTTTCCTTCACTCCTCAGTTCTTAATCAATAGATTAGTTTCCGACAATTTTTTTGGCCCGCGGTCGCTGGTGACGTCACGGCAAGAAGGAGAAAAGAGAGGGAAGGTAGCCATATTTTTTATTCTCTCACCAAGCCTGGCCTCGACAGCACGTGTGGGGAGTTGTGTCTTACAGCCCATTTCAAAGGTATGTGTGAGGAGGTGTTTTGGTGGGGATGTAAAAGGGGATTGATTATTTATCTGTTGGAGCTTGAATATTCATTCCCATTATGTGTTTCCAAAGGGGTTTTTGGGAGCGGAGTGAGCTGAGTGAGTGAGTAAACCATGAGGGGGGGTTTAGCACGTGAGGCGGCCCCACGTGTGGGTCCGCCTCATGATGGTTAAAGCTGAGCTGAGTGGATGACCGTGGACACACCAGGTATACAGCTAAGCCATGACTCATAGCGAGTGTGTGTGTGTGTATAGGTACTTTACACAGTGACAGTGGGTGAAGGAATTCTTGGGTTTTTGTTAAACACGAGTGAGAGTCGCGTCGTGTCGGTTTTTCATATTGTGCAGTGATTTATTTTGTGAAACCTTAGGTTAAGTAGGGACGTGAATACTGGCCCATCAGTATGTGATATATACTGAAACCCTGTTTAACGAGTCGTTTTTAAGTCCCAGTAATACTCACATATTCTCCAAATCTTTAATTTTTTTTTTCCCACTTATTGTGGGTGGTGGCAGCGTAATCGCCAGGTTTGTGGAGCCCTTCGAGTTAACATCAAGCTATAAGGGGGGGCGCTACAGCTGGTGGCAGCTGGGTTAGATCCATTTGAGGGCTCCTCTTACCCACGCGCTAACTAATTCCTTTTTATTTTTCAAGTGCCAGTGCCCAGTGATCACATCCATGTACAGGGTAGCGTTAGTTGGTCATAGTCAGGTCCCTCAGACCGTGGAAGTAGATGATCCTAACGTAACAGTAGACGTTTATAGAGCGCCAGAGGCAAGATTAGAACTTTTTTCTTCAGATGATAGATTGAACGGAATATTGTAGAAAGAATTTGAGTTAGTCATCCTATGATTAGGCAGTAATGATATCAAAGAAACCAGTAAGGTGGGAGACATAGTGGAAAATATTAGGTAGGTAATAGAAACCGTACAGACAACGTGCCGCTGTGAGATAAGGATTTGTATGATAGAACACAGGATCATAACAAACCATTACGCTAGGAGGGTTGAGCAAGAAACATACGATAAAGTAGCTAAAGCGATAAATAACAAATTGAACAAGAAACTAACTCAGTATAGGAAATTAAGCTTTAACGCCAAACCATATGCACAAGACTTAGCGCATGATGGAGTGCAATTTAACAGGACGGGCAGGAGCTTTATATATGAGAAACTCGTAAATGTAATCATGCCCAACTATCAGGCATGGGCTGCAGTGCAGGCTTTAGGAGGCCCGGGTTACCCACCTTAGAGATAATGATAAGTGCATGTCAGCGTTGAGGCTTTATTGACGCCCCGACAAGTAAGCAACTTCTGCGGGTTGTCGTGGCTGTAATAGCCACCGTAAAAAAGCCCAACACTAGACCTAGTAATAGTGAGCATATAGATTTTTTTTTCTCCAAGATGGAGGATTTGATTAATATTTCCATAGAGGATTTGGAGATTTCCTCCATAATAGAGCAGAGAGTATGGAGATTAAGAAGGAGGAAGTAGTGACACCCAAGATAGACGATACCAGTCCAGAACAATACGAGCGGTTAAAGTGGATGAGTCAGTTAGAACAAGAAGTGGAAAGAACGAAAGAGGCTCTTGAGTTATTGTTGAGAAATAAGGGAGAGGAGAAGGAAGTCAGGAGACCAGTGAGGTCATTGATAAAGCCTAGAGAATACGAATCCCTGAACCTCAGTGATTTGCAGGGAATCGAACCCAAAGGAAGGTTGAAAGTTTTCTTTTCCCAAGTAGAAAGTTGTTCAGAGGATTTGGAGGAGAGAAAGAGGATCCTTATGGCAAGAGTAGACCCACTGTTAGCATTATACATACAGAATACCTCAGTCAGGTCAATTTTAAATCATGGGATACCCTAACTTATTGGTTATATGAAGAACTAACAGACAATAATGTCGACAGAATCCTTAACAGCATTTTGGAGGTCAAGTATGATTGGCCGGAAGATCCTCAAGATTTCGCAACTAAACTCAAATGCAAATACGCCATATTGGAAGCAAAGTCAAAACATCCAGGAGAAATTCCCCGTAGGGATAAGATCATAAAAACAAAACTGTTGAGAGGATTACCAAGCCAAAGTAGGGAGAAATTAGAGTTTTCATGGATAAAACAATTCCCACTGAGAAAATTCATAGAGAGAGTGGAGACTGAGAGGGCCATCGCCATCGGAAGAGACACAAATAGAATATACGCGGTAAACCAGAACCGGCAGCTGTCAGAGATAACACCCGCTTCCCAGAGTATTCCTCCCAATAAACAGGAACAGTCACAGGAACTGTCAGCCATTCAGTCGGAAGTAAGAGAACTGCGAGCACAGATGGAAGGAATGGGGAGGAAATTACAAGATTTGAAAGTAGGTAACGACCAGAAGCTACCAAGTTTAGATTGGAGAAGGAATTCCCAGACGTTTTGTCCCTACTGTAAAATGAACAACCACTCAGCCGCAGACTGTCGAAGGAAGCCAGGTAGCAACGCTTGTTTCGATTGCTGGAGAGTAGGATGTAGGAGAGGCAGTCCAAGTTGTCCTGGGAGGAAAGTGTTCTCCAGGTGACTAATTAAACATGGATCCCCAATAATCCCCTTAGTCATTAATGACCACGTCACAGAAGTATTATTAGACACAGGCAGCGAATATTCACTTATAAAGAAGAGCGCAGCTTTAAACTTACAACTTAAAATAAGAACCCACAGTAACATCCCTAGTTTGACCGGCTTAACTGACAAGGAGTTGAGAATCTTAGGTCAAGTGAAAGTAAAAATAACCCTAGGAGCAGATAGAACAATAGAAGTGTTTAATGTTGGGTAGTCCCAAGACAAGTATTATCCACCCAATCCCTGGTAGGGATGAATATAATAGGACTAGAAGAAATGCCCTATAAATTAAAAAAAAAAAAATCATGTGGGCTAACCTAACTTACCCCTTGAATTGGGTTGAAGACCGATACGGCACCATAAGAGCAGTTAAGAGCGGGGAGTGCAAAGGTGAAGTGCATAAATCAAGTGTCATATAAGAATACAGCAAAGCGTGACCATAAGACCAGAAATAACCCAAAGGTTGAATTACCAGTGGACGAGATAGAGGGAACCATTCTCTGGTGGACCCTAGGAAAAGGGCAAGTGCAAGATATAGCACCTAGTGTGTCCAGGTTACTAAAGAAAAGAAAATATCTTTCTACCAATAATTATAATTAATAACAGTAATGGACAGCTGAAGTTACGTTCTGGTACAGTTTTAGCTAAGTATGGAGTAGTAAACTCAGAAGAAATTCAAGAGCAGCAAGTTACGGCAGGACCACGTTGTCTCACCACTAGCATGAGTAACGCTATGTTACCCGATAGTGATGCTAGCAAAGGTTGTGGTACTAGACAGGAACGAATAAAGGCTATTCTGGAAAGGGGGGACTGGAAGCACCTAAGTGGACAGGAGAGGGCACTATCTTTTCGCCTTGATAAAACAACACCATAAATTATTTATCTTAGATGCAGGAGAACTAGGCACCATGAAAACTGAACCAGCTCATATTCAGGTGTTAGTTCCAAAACCGTGTAGAGGAGTCACATATAGGAATCCGGAGAAAGCCAAGGAATTAATAGCTAAAATGTTGAGAGAAATGGAAGAGAAGGACATAATAGAAAATTCCACAGCTGCGTGGTTAAGTCCTATAGTACTGGTTAACAAGCGAATGGGGAAAAAAAAGGATGGGGTCTGGATTATAGGAAAGTGAATCAACATTTAGCTACTGATAACACCCCCTACCCAATTGGAAGAGTTAGTAGAGTCGGTAGGGGCTATGAATACTATGCCCCCTAGATATGAAAGATGCATATTATCAAGTACTGTTGGATGAGAGTAGTAGAGATCTAAACAACTTTCATTGAAGGAATATCCTTATATAGATTCAAAAGACTTCCCCTTTTGGATTTAATTGCAGTGCGGCAATTTTCTCTCGCAAATTAGCCCAGATTTTAACCCCTTACTGAAAGAGAACTGGCCCTTTAAAAATATCTGGATGATATTATCCTGATGGCACCCAGTTACGAGGTCTTGTTGGGAAAGGATCGATAGGTTATTTGAACATCTGACTAAATTTGGAGTCAAAATTAAATTTACCAAATGTAAAATAGGGCAAAGAAAAGTTAGTTTTCTGGGGCCCCGTAGTGACCAAGGAAGGTTACCAGCCCAACCCAGACAAAAATAGAAGCCGTAGAGAAAATTAAACCCCCACTAATATCAAGGAAACCAGAAGATTCATGGGAATGGTAGGTTTCTATAGGAAGTAAAAAGAAAGGATTCGTAAAAGTTGCCGGGGTCAATATTTGAAATAAAAAAAAACCCCTTGAATTTTTTTCAAGAAAGAGGAAGATTTTAGAAAACCTAAAGGGGGGTTTTAAATGTGTTTCCATATATTTGGCAATATCCAATAAAATTTTGTGTTTATACGTTTTTAGGGTTTTAAACATTAAGCATACTATGAAAAATGATGGACCGAAAGCCGTAATCTTTTTAATATTTTTTCCAAAAAAATAAAAAACCATGAAAGGATTCGCAAAATAGGAAGCCCTAGGGGTAGAAAAGGAACATTTTAATTCCGGGAACCAAAAGTTTTCAGAACAAAAACAACCGTTGTGTCCCCTCTTTAAAAAACCAAACCAAATAAAACCTTTTGGAACCGGGTGAAACAAGGGGGATCCCAAGAAATGAGAGGGACCCTATTGTATTTTAAAAAAATAAAACCCGGGAAGAAACAAAAGTAGAAGCCCAGGGTAGTTTTGCCTTAAAAATCATTTCGTGGGCCAAGTAGAAAAAAGATGGTTTTAAAAAAAAAGAACAAATCAAGAAAAGAACAGGGGACTCAGATGGGAGAAAGGATAAATAAAAATAAAGGAGGGAAGAAAACCCAGAAACTTAAAAAACCAGAAGAAACTTTAGATTAAGGTAGAAAGGAGTTTTAATTACTAAAAGAAAAACAAGAAAAAACAGGACCTCAATTGGGAGTAATGAAAAAGGGAGGCGAAAAATCAAATAAGAATCAGGTATTTGGGAGAAAGGAGTTTTAATTTTTAAAAGCAAAAAAAGGATTTTTTTTATTGGGCCCAAAAAGAAAAAACGGATGTGGGCGAGGGAATATGTGAAAAGGGAATTTTAATGCCCCAAAAGAAAAGGATGTGACTCCAAATAAAGTAAGGAAATTTTAAACCGCCCCGTAAGGGGAGCACCCTAAGTAGAATTTTAAAAATAGACCAAATAACCGACATGGGAAAAGGGAGCCCACGAAAACCGCTATGTATTAAATAGATCATTATAGTAGGTTTACTGTGTTTTATAAATTAAGAACTAGGATGACCGAGGAAGTATGTAAGAATTTTAGGGAATATATTAGTGTATTTGGAGCACCACATACATTGTTGTTAGATAATGCTAAGGAATTTACGTCTCAGCAGTTTAAAGAATTGTGTGATTCATGTGAAATACAGTTAGGATACACCACGCCTTATCATCCACAAGGTAATAGTATCTCTGAAAGGATGCACCGAACAATGAAAACAATTCTCTCAAACCTGTGCCAGGGTTATCCCAATAGATGGCCCAATTATCTCTTAGAAACCCAAAGAGTGCTGAATAGTGCAGTGCATGAGACAATGGGTACCCAACCTGTCTGTCTATGCTTTCTTTTCCCGATACGCTCCAAGGTTGATTAGTGTGAAGTTACCACAAATTGACTCAGAGGAGGAAACAACAGTGGCACACGAAATCATCACGAGAACAAATTTGGAAAGAAGTAGAAAATGGCGGGAGAAAGCTAATGTGAAAAGGAAAAACGAGAGGTTGGAGAAAGACGAATTGGCGTGGGTGAAAAGAAAACGCTTTGAGCCGGGCACCAACAGAACACTTTCGGTTAAGTGGTTGGGACCGTACAAAATAGTGGAAGTATTGAGAGATGGTGGTGCATATGTGTTAGAAAATATATTTGACGGTAAACGTGTACAGAAAGCGGCCGAACAATTAAGCAATATATAGGACAAGATGGCTGGCTGTTGGAGCCAGCAAAAATAGTAATAAAATTGAGGAAGAACTTGAACAACCACCACCTAGAGAGAGGAGGCCAAATGAGGAGATACGTAGAGGAATGTTAATGACAGATGGTAAAAGTCATCTCTAGAGAAAGAGGTATTTTGATGAAAAGTCCCCTAGACCAAATTGTAAAGGTTAGGAGAATGATTACCTTAGAGGGTTGTACATAGACTACACTATACACTGACCCCAAAGGATGTCGTTAGACCCGAGGATGTACTTGGCTCTGAGCTTTGCTCGTTGGGTGATTGACGCAGGAGTGTATGCCTCAATAAGGAGGTGAGCCTTATCCCAAGTTACGGAAGGGTATGGAGAAAGTCCAGTCGTGATTTCTCCCTACGCGCCTATGCCTAGGTTAGTGGGGTAAAGGAATAAACCCCTTACAGACTAGAGGGATGAGTCCAGTCCCTGACTCTATATGGCTTTGGCCTAAGTAAATAAGGATGAATTGAGAAAGGTTCTCCACTTTCAAGGGAGTAAATTTATTACATTGATTTGTATTCCCCTAATGGTTAAATCTGCTCTTGTAGGGAGGTGAAGAAGTTTTAAAAACGCATTACTATTTAATTATTGTGTCTGTAAAGTTCATTTGAAGAATTGTATTGTCCAGCTTAAGTATATTTGTTTGTGGGTGGATAGAAGACCCTATGTGAATTTAAAAAGAAGAGGAGTCATGATTTGGTGTTGTGTATGTGTTACTATTTTTTTTTATACTTAGTTAGATATCTGGTAGGATGTGTGATGAAGGACTGAGGAACAAGGAAATTTTTTTTGGGGGGGGGGAGAAGCCATGTAATGCGAGAAAATGGGTTAATCCTGTGACTCATGATTGACGAAGAGTTACCGTTGAGTGGTGGGAGTAAAGTAATATATAAATGTCGAGTAATTAAATGCTCGCAATTTTCCTTCACTCCTCATTTCTTAATCAATAGATATAGTTTCCGACAGTATTTTTGTGCCCGAGGTCGCTGGTGACGTCACGGCAAGAGGAGAAAAGAGAGGGGAGGTAGCCATATTATTTTTTCTCTCTCTCACCAAGCCTGGCCTCGACAGCACGTGTAGGGAGTTGTGTCTTACAACCCTTTTCAAAGGTATGTGTGGGGAGGTGTATTGGTGGGGATGTATTACTCCGTCAGGTGAACCCCCGTTTTTAGCCAACCGGTACACTCAAGATGGCAAAGACTCATTGGTATCATTGGAAAGCTATGGTATTCATGAACTGATTTTGCCTTGGTAGCAGTCTGGATTTAGCAGCTTTCATATTTGTATCGCTTATTGAACAGACCACCTATTCGCGAACAAATCCCGCCAAATGCGGTAAAACCTGTAAGGGGTACATTCATGTTAGGACTGCATGTCATGGTTCTACAGAGGTATGCCAAGTGCCATTTGTTTTTTTAGCTTTAATTATGTTCATATAATGCCATTGTAGTAACAAGTTTGGTCAAATCAAAAGATTTTGTACTTTTTGAGCCAAAATCTTATAATGCCGATAATATACGCATTGCTATATCTTTGCAATCAGATAAGTTATTGATATTTATAAGTATTGTTTTCATATTCAATACCTCCATATTCAGACAAAGGGATCGTATGTAGCCATTATTAGTCAGCATATAATTATGACTGTATAGTACAGGTGACCATGGTGACACATATATACCAAAATTAAATTGCAAAAACTGACTGTATTCTAGTCAGATCTCACGATAAGCTGAGTTGATATCTTGAATGCTTACAATTTAGGAGGTTTGAATGGATGAACTAAACACCATCTTTTAGTTGAATATTTAATTGTTTCATTGCATTAGACACTTCAATCCAGAAACAGTATTAAAATGTACAAACAGTCTACGTAATGTTCTCAGTAATTCTTGTCATTTGATTTACTTTTAGAGTTATTCAAAGTCAATGATTTCAGATGACTGAATCTGTGCTGACTCAAGTTCTTTCTTTAGTTGATGGTTCTCTTTGGCTAGATCGTACATCGTCAGAGTATATGGGAAGACCAATATCTTTCCTTTATCATCAGGACACATATGGAGTGTATCGTTGAACTCCGCTTCCAGCTTTCTCCGTATGCGTTTCCTTGTCGAGTCCCTCACAGCAGTTATTCCTTCAGAATGCATGTACGTTGATAGAAGATGAGCAAGATAAGTCAATGTGACAACCTTTGGATCCTGAAACAGCTCTTGCCTGATATACTGTAAAAGTTGCAAGTAGGCTTCTGTTTCAGCAATCTTGTATTTAGCATCAGGGTCATCATTTGCATCATCTTTGATATGGTCAATGCATCTTTCACACTGGTATATGATCGGTAACAAGATCTATGATACCATGCTTCAGCAGCAACTATGTTTCTTGATGTGACAGCGAGGATGTGCAAGTTCATCTTGTCTCTTTGTTGCTATATCTCGTAAAGTATTATCTGCTCTCAACTCAGTACACTGTGTTAACTTCTCTCTTGTGTTCGTGCCTTTGATATACTTGGATCGTCCAGGTGGGCAGAATATACATGTTTTCTCCATTACTCTTGAGCTGCTTGAAGGTAGTCTTCTCAATGTTCTTCGCTTAGTAGCAACTTCACCTGCAGTAGTCATTTCAGGTTTATCCAAGTCCCGTTTCATCGTGAACAGTATACGGCACTTGAGATGATACGGAATCTGTGGCAGTTCTCCCTCTCTCAGGTTTTCTGCAACTGTCAAGATAGCTTGATGCTGCCTGAGTCTGGCTGCCCTTAGTAGTGTGTTCCAGGAGTCGAGATCCCGAGGTGATGTAAGGCCAGCGTGAGGAGCTTCATCAGTTGTGTGGATAATACAAACAGGAATTGTCTCATCCATGGCTGATTAGCTTCTCATTCACAAGTGCTACCTGCAAAGATAAGAAATAAACTTAAAGTAATCGTCCAGACCATTTCATCATTCCTGATTTAATGCAGTCAAAATATAACCGTGATCGAGTATATCAACAATATGTTGTCACATTTTGCATCCAGTCACCCGTTTTTAAATGATCCGCATTCAAAATCTGTAAATTCCCCATGCTCTCAAAACGCAACTGTTGATCAGCAGACGACGCACCATGGGTCTACGACGTCACAACAGTAAGTCTCCCAGCCCTGCCTGATACAGATGCGCGGAGACTCGGAGAAAAATGTAGTACTTGGGGAATTTTGGGTGTTTCTGATATTTTTTTTGTGCGATGTGGCATGTACTTGCATCCTGTGTGGGTGCAGCGTGGGGGCTGTGCCTTTCACGAGAGCTTAGCACCCATTTGCAAACTGTGGGGCGACGATATATGTGTGCAGATGTGTGCAGCGGCGGGAAGCGGCGGGGAGCGGTGGGTAGTAGCAAGGCCACTCTCCACCAGCCACCAGCCACTCTCCACTCTACTACCAGCCGCTCTCCGTCGCTCCAAAGGTCTGCACACATATATCGTCGCCGTGTGGGTTGTGAATGGGTACTAAGCTCTCGGGAAGGGCTAAGCTTTCTTGCTGTGCCCATGCAGGATGCAAGTATGTGCCGTGTCGCACAAAAAATATACCAGAAGCACCCGGGATTCTTCGGGTACTGTATTTTTCTCTGAGTCTCCGTGTGTCTGAGTCGGGCGGTGCTGGGAGGCTTACCTCTTGTGACGTCGCCAGCAAGTTTCGCGCCACGGCTGGAATGTGGCTGTTGTTTTTCCCGCGCTTTTTACAAAAGTCATGTTTTTAGGAAAATAAGGCGTGAAAATGAATAATTTTTTGTGGATTAGGTATTTTGAATGAACAGTCAACATAATTATGCAAAGAAAAATGGGTCTGGACGATTACTTTAAGAACACTTGCAATTATTGGCAATTAGCTGATATTTTTTCTAAACATATTATATGCTGCTGTTGATTTGCTGCAAAATTCAAAATATTATGGAAGGATCAATAGTGGCTGCATTCGATTCCTTGTATCTGAAAATGTATAACAAAATATTTTATTTATGTCATTATCACATTATGGTAGCTAAGATATGACGATAAGTCGATTTTCAATATTTATCTGGTGGCCATCCTGGATTTTGGCTCAAAAAGTACAAAATCTTTTGATTTGACCAAACTTGTTGCTACAATGGCATTATATGAACATAATTAAAGCTAAAAAAGAAAAAGGCACTTGGCATACCATGGTAGAATCATGACATGCAGTTCTAACATGAATGTACCCCTTACAGGTTTTACCGCATTTGGCGCGATTTGTTTGCTGATAGGTGGTCTGTTCAATAGGCGATAAAAATATGAAAGCTGCTAAATCCAGACTGCTACCAGGGCAAAATGAGTTCCTGAATAATATACCTTTCCAATGATACCAATGAGCCTTTGCCATCTTTTTGGTACCGACAGCCCCTATACCTGACGGACTAATTGGTGACCTCGAATGTTCGCATTGACGGCATTGTTGATGTAGAACTTTCCATTATATAAAAAATAAATACCGATGACTGGATAGATAAATGTGCGACTATCATCATCATTATAATCTTCATTAATAACACGATTACCATCATTATCAACATGATCATTTGTACATAGGAACATCTAGGGGTGTCAGGGCAGATTGGAGAATGATAAACATCAAGGTGTCTATATCGCCCATGGCAACTGTTTTTTCTCATGGAATATATATTTTTATATCTCTCATCTCTTCATCTCATATCCTCGTCATTGTGTAACTTTGCCCTCTCTTTCCTCATATAGAAAGTGCAGTAGAAGGAAAACACAAAGCAAGATACAAAACACGGAAGATACAAGACAGGAAACATAGCATAGTAAGTAGGTAAGTAAGTAAATATTTATTGCTATATAAGCATACAAATGCACTGAATTTTAATAATAGCATAATAGCAAGTGTCTGTCGAGCCGAAGCTCCCGGACAGGCAGATATCAATTACTAGGGGTGCTTTCAGACATGCCTAATCCCTAGCTATAGCAAAATTTAACCTTGACAATACTGTTATGAATAGTAGTAAAAAAATAGTGATCAAATTATGTGTTATTACATAACTTATGCAAATGCAATAATAATAATATTAAAAAAAAAAAAAAATAAAGTTGGTTTTGCGATGGTTATACTTGTTAAAGTAGATTTGCTAAGAGTTCTGAAGTATAAAATCTTTTATTTCCCTTTTGAATGCTAAATAGTTGTTTGTTTTAACTAAAGCTTTAAGATTTAGTGGTAAGCTGTTGAATAATTTGAGTCCAGAGTGTTCCGAGGGCGAGGACTAGCCGGGGCAGGCCTCGTGGGCCGCGATGCCTGTCTGGGAGCAAGAGATGGATCTCCTGCAGGATTTCCAGGAGCACATCGGGAGCCACCCTCTGTTGCTGCCTGTGGAGGAACTCTCCGACCTCCCTCCCGGTGACGGAGAGGCTCGGCGAAGGCTCCTACGGCTGCGTGGATCGCGTCCGCTTCAAGGGCCGAGACCTGATCAGGAAGCGCGCGAAGGGCGGCAACATTCCCGCGTGCTCCATGTGGGAGACGTGCGTGAACCTGGCGCTGGAGGGTGCGGGAGGCGCGCCACGCATCCACGCCCTGAGCTCCGGCGACGCGTCTGTCCTGGTCATGGACTACGCCGGCGTGCCCTTGTATCGCTACTGCCAAGCAAGGTGCAGCGTGGGCACGTTCCTGCGCGTGGTGGTGGGCGTGGCGCAGCGCCTGGCACAGATGCACCACAAGGGTGCACGTCCACAACCACATAAAACTGTCCAACGTCACGGTGAGGAGGATTACATAGGATTACATAGGAATAACAGACACCAGGAGACCTATTGGTCCATGACGAGGGTATCTGCTGAAACTACATACTACTAACTATCAACTACATGTAAGAAAACAGTTGGAAAATGATACCATGTCCCTAAAAGATAGGAACATGGAAGTTTCGTAGTGCAGAAAGATAGGGTATGAAATATACTAACTACAACTACCACTACCACTACAACTAATCGATACGGGGGACTAGATACGAAATCGCACTATCAATACCCATTTACTTTACAGTGCGCGTCAAGTCTGTTTTTCAATGTAGTTATTGTGCTGGCTCCGACAACATTTGCTGGTAACTTGTTCCATCGATCAACGACTCTAACATTGAAATAATTTTTCCGGAGATCGGTGATGCAACGTTGACCGTTTAGTTTTAACCCATTATTTCTTGTTGTCACTTGAGTTGAAAGCTCGAATAGGTTCTCTTGATTAATGACATCAAATCCTTTTAGGATCTTAAAGGTTTCTATCAAGTCCCCACGGATTCTTCAATCCTTTAAGGAAAACATATTAAGTTTCCGCAGTCTCTCTTCATAAGATGAATTTCACAGATATGGAATTTGTTTGGTTGCTCTTCTTTGCACTGATTCCAATTTGGCTTGATCTTTTACGAAACAGGGCGACCAGAATTGAACGGCATATTCCAAGTGCGGCCTAACCAAGGACGTGTATAATTGTGTCATTACTTTCGGAGTTTTATGTTCAAAGTTGCGTTTAATAAAGCCCAACATCATATTTGCCTTTTTACTGGCAGCTAGGCAATGCGGACTGGTTTTCAGATCATTACTGATGATGACACCTAAATCCTTTTCCTGCTGTACTTCAGTTAACGATTTATTTTGCATTTGATAGTTATATTTGAGGTTATCGTTGCCTATATGCATTACTTTACATTTATCGGAATTGAATTTTAATAGCCATTTGTCACTCCAATCTGATAGTTTGTCGAGATCACTTTGTATGAGTTCGCAGTTTTCTCTAGTATATGCTTTACCGCCTAATTTGGTGTCATCTGCAAATTTCGATATTTTAGATACAAGACCGCAGTCCAGATCGTTGATATATATCAGAAAAAGAGTAGGACCCAAGACCGAGCCCTGAGGCACCCCACTAGTAACATCTAACCAATCAGATGCTTCGCCATTTATTACTACCCGTTGTTTACGATTTGAAAGCCAATCGCCAATCCATGAACATAATTGCTCTCCTAAGCCATGTGCCCTTAGCTTGGTCAACAGTCGCTTATGGGGAACTGTATCGAAAGCTTTCTGAAAATCAAGATATATTACATCCGAGGGAATTTTAGCGTCCCAGTTTGAATAAATGACATTAAAAAAATCGAGTAGGTTTGTTAAGCAGGATCTTTTATTTCGAAATCCATGCTGGGAGTTTAGTATTGAGTTATTTTCATCGAGAGAAGACACTATTTTATCCCGCAATATTTTCTCAAATAGTTTAACAATCACAGACGTTAGACTAATTGGGCGATAATTACTTGCTAGGCTCTTACTCCTTTTCTTGAATATCGGTGTCACATTAGCTAATTTCCACATACTAGGAACATTTTTGTCCATTAGCGATTTATTGAGCATAATCTTTAATGGGAGCGAAAGTTGACTGACATTCGCAAAGTAATCGCGGCGAAATTTCGTCCACCCCCACGGATTTTGCTGGGTCGAGTTTCTGCAAATACTTTGATATTTCGTCTACTGTTATCTCTCCTATTTCCAATCTATCACTTTCGAGTCCCGCATACATGGTTACTGGTTCTGGTAATGGAGCTTTCTTCTTCTTTAATAAATACCGCATTAAAGTATTCATTGAGTACGAATGCCATGCTCTTATTATCATTTACCAAGATGTTATTCTTATCTTTCAGTGGCCCAATACTTGTTTTGACGTTTTTCTTACTTCGAACGTATTGAAAGAACCTTTTCGGGTTTGATTTGGATTCCTTTGCAATTTTTTCTTCATACTCGCGCTTTTTAGTCTTTATTAATCCTTTGCAACGACGTTTTACGTCATTGTATTCTCTAGAATCGCAGTCCGCATTTGATTGCTTGTAAACTTTATACGCTCGTCGCTTACTGCCAATGATTTGTTGAATCTCATTAGTCATCCAATTGGGTTTGTTTATGTTATTTAGACGTTTCCTTATCATGGGAACATGTTTATCAACCACCGATTGGAGTTTATTTGTGAATAAATTAAATTACACATGTTTTCGGCGTTATTACCGTTTAGTAGGCCAACCCAATCAACTTCGCTTAGTACCCTGCTGATCTTCGTGAAATCTGCTTTATTATAATTGGGAACTAATAACCGGTTTTCTGTGATGTCTACATTGCCAATTTATGCCGCATCTGATTAACCTGTGATCACTGTTTGCCAAATGTTCACCTAAATCGCAGTAATCAATCAGATCAGTGTCGGTAGTGAAAACTAAATCTAGGATACTATTATCCCTTGTAGGCTCACGGACCACCTGATTTAAATATACTTCGTTTACCATATCAAGCAATCGCGTACCTTCTCTATCAGCAAAATTATTATTCCAGTTTATACGAGGTAGGAGGAGGAGGAGGAGGAGGGGGAGGGGGAGGGGGAGGAGGGGGAGAGGAGGAGGGGGAGGGGAGGGGGAGGGAGGAGAGGAGGAGGAGGAGGAGGAGGAGGAGGAGGAGAGGAGGAGGGGTGGGGGAGGGGAGAAGGAAAAGAAGAGGGTAGATGAAGAAAAAAAGAAAGAAGGAAAATGTGAGGAGGAAGAAGAAAATGATGATGGAAAAGGTTGAGGTGAGAAAGAAAGAGAGAAAAAGGAGAAATATGACGGGAAGAAAAAGAAGGATGAAGAAAAGTAAAAAGACTAGATTCACAAAAAGCATACCACTAAAAGGCAACTATTATAATGGTAAGAAAAGAAAAACTTAATAAGATGAAAAAAATATTAATTACTGAGCAGAGAGAAAGAGAGAGAGAAAGAGATAAAAGAGAAAACAAAGTTGTGGAAAGAAACACAGGAAGAAGTAACATGATATCAATCTATGCCACTACATAAGGAGAGAGGGAGAGCAAAAAGCAGGAAAGGGACAAAGAGAGAGAAGGGAGAGAAGAGAGAGAGAGAGAGAGAGAGTAGAGAGAGAGAGAGAGAGAGAGAAGAGAGAGAGAAGAGAGAGAGAGAGAGAGAGAGAGAGAGAGAGAGATGAGAAAGAGAGATAACAAATTTTTTCCAAACATACTATTATACCACATACTATAGTTACACATGTCAACAGTTCCTCTCCTCCTCTCTCCTCCTCCTCCTCCTCTCCTCTTCCTCTTCCTCTTCTCTTCCTCTTCCTCTTCCTCTTCCTCTTCCTCTTCCTCCTCCTCCTCCTCCACTTTATGTAGAACTCCGAAGAAGGTTAACCACTTAACCTTCTTTCTATCATGTCTACCAAAGATTTTGACATTTGAGTTAACAGTCTTCTTCTTCTTCTTCTTCTTCTTCTTCTTCTTTTTCCTTTTTCTTTTTCTTTTTCTTTTTCTGTTTCTTTTTCTTTTTCTTTTTCTTCTTCTTCTTCTTCTTCTTCTTCTTCTTCTTCTTTCTTTTCGTTGCTCTTCCTTCTCCTTTTTTTCCACTTTCGTGTTATATTCCTCTTGTTATATTCATAGTTATTTTTTATTTCGTTTTATATTCTACATTATTTATCGCCATGCTACATTTCCTTCATCCATTTTATTTACTTCCATATTTCCTAATCTTCTTAAGGTTTCCTCTTCCATCTTTCCTAATCTTCTTAATGTTTTCTCTTTAATTTTTTCTCTTTCTGCTTGTCTTGGTTCGCTTGCTGACAAATGATGCTTATAACCAACTGGAGCAAGGGAGAGCAGTTGACATGGGTGGCATTTTTTTCCTTTTCCTTAGGGGCGAAAGGGGGCGGGATCTGGTATGCGCACCCATTAATTCATCAACATGTAGCCTACACAGAAACTTTGTCTTTCTTTGCCCTCTGTTCCCCTTCTTCTCCCCTCTCTGGTTCTCCTCCGTCTGCTTACATTCTAATGACACTCCAAGATTGATCATTTCCTCTTTTTCCTTATTCTCGTATTTCTTCTCCTGTTTCTCCTTTTACCCTAACCACTCTATTTCTTCTTCTTTTCCTGCTTATTCGTCTCTTGCAATTTCCCATCTATCTGTATTATTCATCTTTATCCACTCCTCCTCCTCCTCCTCCTCCTCTCCTCCTCTCCTCCTCCTCCTTCACCTAACCATGATTCCCTTCTTATTCTTTGTCTGTACCACTTGTTCTCTACCACTTATTATTTATTGTATTTTTCTTCCTCTTCTTCTTCTCCCCTTTACTACTTACCCACCCTCGTTCAATCTCCTTGCCCGCCACTTTTCAACCACTGCCTCTCCTTTATCCTTCTTCTGTCCTCAACACACACACACACTCTCTCTCTCTCTCTATCTCTCCTCTCTCTCTCTCTCTCTCTCCTCTCTCTCTCATCTCTCTCTCTTCCCTCTCTCTTCTCTCTCTCTCTTCCCTCTCTCCTCGTCTCTTCTCTCCTTCTCTCTCTCTCTCTCTCTCTCTCTCTCTCTCTCTCTCTCTCTCTAAATAGATAGAAAAAATAGTCGGTGTCTTTGAAAACGACCGCGAAGTCCTCGTCCATTATAACCGGCAGTCCTTGACGTATCTCTTCGCCGATCATCTCGGCATGGAAAATTCCCCTCGCAGGACATAGGACATTTTTCCTTGCTTGAAAGAGCTGGCCAAGGATGAAAGTCTTGTCCTGAAAAATATATTTTTCTCGTCGATAGAGCGAAGACAATGTCAATGCTTGTGTCTTTTGAACGGAACGTTGCATATCTGGTACAATTATTCTTATAGATGAATTCATTCTTTTGTAGTCTTCAGAAATTATAAATAGAAATATTAATCTTGTGTTTTTTTATTTTTTAAAACCTTTCTGTGACTCTTAGTAGGGGAAAATTTCATGAAACCCAAAAATTGGCTCTTGCAAAATGTAGCGCTCAGCGTTTTCGTCCAAAGGCCGCGCCTTGGGGACGCGTTTTTGATTTTCCTCAAAACCTAGGACCCGGGGGGGGAAAACCTAGGACGAACCCTAAATTTTTAAAAGTAGGGGCCCCCCCTGGCTTTTAAAATTTTGAGTGTGCCCCCGGTTTTAAAAAAACAAAGAACTTATCCCATATTAAATTTGTTTTTAAAGGGCTCGGCAGGGCATTTTTTTTTTTTTTTTTTTTTTTTTCGGGGGAGAAAGGTTGTGGGCCCCCTTTTTAAAGGGCGCAAAGGCATTGTCCGGGCCAAAGTTTTGGGGGCGTTCCCGCGAAAATTTTTTTGGGTTCTATCTTTGGACTCTATCGTGACACATGTTTAGCGCTATCATGAGATTTTTAAAGTTTTTATCAAAAACGCCTTTATGGGCATCGTGACACCCTTTTTTTTGCTTATCCCTGACACCCCTGCAACGGTTTTTTTTTTATGACACCTCGTCCCCATAGAAATTTTCGGGCTATAAAAGATAGTGTCACCCAAGCTGCTACATAGATAACGATGGCGTCCCGATTCTTACGATTGCGCTTTCGTTGGGTCAAAAAAACGGGGAAAAACCCGATTTTTTTTTGCAAAGCCCTATCTTTTCGTGGCCTGGGGGGGGGAAAGCGCGGGACGACGTCACGATTTGGTCACGATGGACCCATAACCAGGACCATGACGGGGCTGCGCATTGCTTTTTGGCGCGTTCGTGGGTTTCCCTTAAAGGAAAGTTTTGGGAAGGGGGGTTAACTTCATTAAATATATTTTCATCAAAATTTATAGCCGATCGGGGAAAGTTTTTTGTTTATTTTTTGATGGGGTATAAGGGGAAAATTTGCATTTACACTAGTTTTTTAGGGCGTAATGCTGGCTACGCAGTTTGAAGCAAAATTGTTAGCAAAACCCCGTCGCGCGCGTGAAACCTCAACCAACCTCCAGTGTCGACTCTCGGTAACGATATGAAGGTTTGCCGCTCGTTGCTACCTCGCCGTTCGTCGATCTACCGCCTTCAACTCTCGGTACGGGCCTTTGGCCCTGTCCACACGAGGCGATTTCAGTTGCGGCGACAGACGCGCTACAAATCCGGAGACTGTTCACACGAGGCGATTCCAGTAGCAACAACAGTCGTGTCTCTCTCTCTCTCTCTCTCTCTCTCTCTCTCTCTCTCTCTCTCTCTCTCTCTCTCTCTCTCTCTCGTCTCTCTTCTCTCTCTCCTCTCTCTCTCTCTCTCTTCTCTCGTCTCTCTCTCTTCCTCTCTCTCTCTCTCTCTCTCTCTCTCTCTCTCTCTCTCTCTCTCTTTTCTCTCTTCATCTCTCTCTCTCTCTCTCTCTCTCATCTCTCCTCTCCTCTCCTCTCTCTTACCAATTTATTCCTTAATTATTTTAACCAGTTAATTAACACATTTAACTTTTAATAACAAGAATAATACAAAAAAAAAAAAAATTGTCATTTTTTGTTCTTATTACCGATCATTAGTTTTATAGTCTTATCATAAATTCAATTTATAGTCTATCTTTTACCTCTTTCTTTTATGTTTCTTTATAGTTCACACACTTCCTTATAGGGTCATGCAGGGTTTGCTAATCATGACCCGTGACCTGACCTGCCCCCTCCCACTGAGGACTGTGGGCAGGTAAAACAGTGTGTGATGTAGTTAATTGTTCGCTTTTATTAGTGAAAATACATATAGGGAAAAATTATGTGGGTCGCTTTTGGGTTAAACCGTTCTTTTATTTCAATCATTTATAAATAGCTGATAATTTATTTATCTATTCTTTATCTATTCTATCGATTTTTGGCTGTAATGGTTCCTTTGTTTATGTCATTCGATTCCTGTACGCGCCTTATTATCATTATTATTATTAATATTATCTTCATCATTACCATTATTATCTTGTAGTTGTTATAGATTCACACTTTTCTTTTTTTTCTTTTTTAAGTTACCGTATAAAAAGGCATCATTTGGGTTAGACCGTTAGATGATTCATTATTTATTTATTTACCAAACTGACTCCTCCGTTTCCGCTCTCCACGTGAAGTGCCCGCAGGGGTTGCACTCTCATTGGCTATCGTCATGCCTCGCCAGCCAATAAGGCGCGGCGTCACCATGAAAGCGCGGAGATTGTCGCTTCGTGTGAACAGCCCCACACAAATACATGTACTGTAAATGGCGGCGTACAAGTCGACTCTTTGAGCCTGAAAAAATCTCTCCATAACTCGGGGTCGACTTATACGGCAAGGATATAATGTGAACCTTTACCACCGAGTGATAAACAAGTGGGTCAGCACTATAACAATCACTGTACACCACTTACCGTAACTCCAGTCAGACAACTACAATATGCACCACTTCCAGAGCAACAGCGACAACTGGAGAAGACGTTTAGCGGCAGTTTCACCCACAGCTGTTTCCAACAGCTGATACAATCATTGTAAACACTGGCCAATGCAAATGGTGGAGCCTCGGAGGGCGCCGGTAAGTGCAGTCCAGTCATAGGTACTACCGTGTTTTACTATAATATACAGTATGTAGCGGTACTACCAGGGGACTATGGTGTTTTTCAAGTGAAAACAAGAGGCAGATCTATAGTAAAGATTCATATCTACATAAAAGTGATGTGGTGTTATGTGTTTTTGCGACAGGTTACCGTATACCGTACCGTAGCCTATCCACCCACATTCAAGCTTTGGATTACCAGTAGCCTACCGTATTTTTTGGGCCGACTTATACGACAAGTATAGGCCTAACCCGTAATCTTGAGCTAATAATCTTGGGGTCGATTTGTACGCCTGGTCGACTTATACGCCGCCATTTACGGTAACTCGAGTCGCTGAGAAGTAGCGCGACAGCAAGGGATATCTCGAGTCGCGCGACTGGCCAGCTATAAGCGCCTACGTGTGAACGCTCCCATTGACTTCCATTGACCTCGCAGTCGCGCTACATTGCCTCATGTGAACAGGGCCTTTGTGATGTAAGCGAGCAAAACATCATGAGCCAGCGCTGTAGGAGATAATTTTGTTGATTGCTGCGAACTCTCCAGTAGTGTTCAGCAGTTGATGAGGTCATTTTGCTTCTTGATTGTTCTTTTGACTGCAGTAGTAAGGTGTAAGATAGGCACGTGCTGGTTTGAGCCAGGGACACGCGAGAGCGAGCGAGTGACACTACCCTTCCTCCTCCTCCTGCTTCTACCATTCCTGCAGTCGCCTCCATTGTCCTCTCCCTCCCTGTCCGCCACACCCTCACCAGGGTGGGGAAAAGCGCACAGGTCTGCAACCCCTTGCCTACCTGTGTGTGGTCGAGATTGTGGTTCATGACTGTACATAACATAGTTAATAGGACGGATCCGAGCACATGAGCGACAGGTAGTTGGCCTACTGTACATTTTGTACTGTACATTTTGTACATCTAACTCGGGGTATCGCGCATCTCTGTATATCGGGTCGTGGGTTCATTTGGCTCATGGCGTCTGGCTTATATAAAATACATTAAAAATTAAGCATTCCAATATTTTTCTTTCCTTTAGCTTCACATAACTGAAGAGGAATGGGCTAGGGGCAATGGTGATCTATCACACCCCTGCCGGGGGTAACGATGCCAAAAATTTTGAGAACCACTGCTCTAGATCATGAAATTTGTTACGTATACTACGGCATAGACCACTGTATACCTGGACTGTTCACGCGACAATGTTTTGAATTGCGGGGCTGCATAGGGGCCTGCGGGGCGCCCGACAAAGAGATATAGACTATCATAAGACTGGTTTATCGTATATTTATTACTGAATCTTCGTAATGTTTGTTCTTTAAAATTATCAAATAAAAAAAAGTAAAAACGGAAAGAAAGCCCTTACAGACCAGAAGAAAAATTTCATTTACTTCAAATCTTCGCCATTTAAACTTTGCGAGTCAACTTTTTCATAAGGGTATCAATAGAAGCGCAATTTTATTAGTTTCCATTGCTGATTTGTTTTTTCGATAAATGAATTAGAACTATCATAAATTTGCGTTTAAAAAATAAATAAAACATCAAATTTGGAATTTTTCCCCTTGATGATGTTATTATTTTCTTATATATTTCGTTTTCTGAAAAGAATTATACCATGTATAAAATTTGCGTTAATAAAAAAATAAAATTGGAACTTTGGCAGGGGAAAATGCCTTCAATTCTGGTCGCCCTGTTCGTAAAAGATCAACTAAAATTTGGGAAACAGTGCAAAGAAGAGCAACCAAAAAACCATCTCTGCGAAATTCCTTATTAAGAGAGCGCGGAAAATTCTATTTTTTTCCCTTTAAAAGGGTGTGAAACCCTGGGGGCTTGAAGAAAAAATTTTAAGACCTAAAAGGTTTTTATGTCATTTTAATTAAGAGAAACCTTTTGAGCTTTCAACCAAGTGACAAAAGAAATAAGGTTAAAACTAAACGGTCAAAGTTGATCACCGCCCGTAAAAAATTTTTTCAAAATGTTAGAGGAAAATTCCCGTTTGGGGAAAAAAAAAAAACCGATGGAACAAAATTTTAAA
>JACEEZ010002531.1:22500-29291 GCA_016584305.1 Chionoecetes opilio | reverse complement strand
CCGGGGGAGGAAGTAACGCTGGTTGCCTAGTGTGTGGTGGCAGCCGCGGGACCGATGCGGTGCCCACCAGGCAACCTCCGCTTGGCCCTAGCCAACGCATGACCAGCCGATTGATCCAGCGGGGCCACACTGGACCTCCCGTTTTACCCTAACCCCCCTACCAAAGAAGCGTGTTGCCCACCGAAGGGAACTACAACCCGCCCCGCGGTGGACTCAACTTCCAGATAGAGGGGCGTGTGGGGAATATACAGGATGCCACGCACGGCAAACACGTGGGGAGCGGAGCGTGAAGTATAAAAGGAAGAAGAAGCGTGAGACGGAAGAGAAGGGTCTCACCGGGCCTAGAATCGCCCTAAGAAAGGAGAGAAAGGGGGAGGAAGCATAAAGTCGACATCACCGGAAGGCTCCACCTCCCAGTGACGAAGGGGGAGCGCTTGGTCCACGAGGCCGACGGCCACCGAACCCAACAATGGCAGGCAGGCCGCCAGAGTCGGTGGCACCGTCGACCACGCTTCAAGCCCCGCCACCACGACAAGGTGACTCCCCACAGCGGGGCGTTACCCCGGGATCTTGGGCTAGTGTGACATCAGGGTTACCACAGCTACCTTCTCAGGTTTCCCCAGGTACCTATTTATCGACCATCTCCGAAAGAAAGGTGAACAGCATTTGGGCTGGCCGCCGACTTGCCCTGGCTCAGATTCGAACCAGGGCCTTTAGATTCATAGCTAGGCGCGCTAGCCACTACACCACGGAGACAACACTCTGACTGAATAGGGATGAAAGTAAATAAAAAGTCTTGTGTAGTGAGGACGTGGTAGAGATGGAGACATTCAGGCCCGTACCAAGAGTCATGATGAAGGTCGAGCGACGAACGACGAACGACTGGACTCTTGGTACGGGCCTCAGTCGCGAGTCTTCAGTCATTAATTACTTTGAAAGAGTAGAGTATTGAGAGAGTATAGAGTATAGAGTTGTGTATTACTCAAAACAAGTGGACACTTTTTTGGAATGCTGTGCCGAGTAGATATATATGAAGAACTTGGGTTTTAGAGGCATTGAACAAAACATGATTTATTCTTCCTCATCCAGAAACATTAACAAATCATATGTTAGGGAGGTGTTTTGTGGCGTTTCTTCATGAGTTACTTAAATCATGTGAAGTCAAATGTCTGGTAAATAATGAAAATGCAGGACAAAGTCTTCACCATAAGAAAACATTGGATTAGACATTGAACTTAGATAACGATCATTTATAAGCTATATAAAGATATTGATAGTATGATTGGTGATAAAACAAATCCTATGGAGCACTACGATCAATAGATAAGCTAAGGAAAAAACAACGAACATTTATAATAGCAGCAATTGATCGATCAAAAAGAAAAGCATATATAAAGGTGTACATGTAATTATAAAAGCCTTAGGAGGATATTTTGGAAATTATGATCTATGCCAAACTTGATCGGAAGCGTTAGGAATGTTTTGAAATGTCTAAGTACTGCCAGAGAGTAATATTTCATCATGACGGCGGCTGTCTGACCGTCTACTCCTACCTGTACAATGGAGGCGTTTTGGTTAAGGAAAAAAGTACTACATACCGCCAGAATTATAATTTCCGAATTTCTTTTGTGGACTTCGGAGATTGTTCATATGCGAGTGGTTGTTCATAACATTATTATGTACATATTTTTATAATTCATTTAAAGTTGGCTCGTGCCTTATAATGAGGTAACAACATATTTTGTGAAGTTTTGTTGATGTGGCCATATACGTCAAGGGATGAATATATATCGGTTTTACACATGTGTATGTATTTTTCTTCATCTATACTTTTATTTGAATACTCCCAGTGGTCACCAGCAAAGGTATGAAAACAACAAATCAAGATTTTCGTCAAAGAGATTACGTTCCCACAACAAAGACTACAGGCGCAAAGGAACAAATTGGGAGATGAAGGTTATGTTTCGTCTCTTAACTCATGTATGCAGGAAATATTCACTATCTGATAAACAAATAAGAGTTAAGTATGTCTAATGTATTTTTATTTATAGATTATACGCGTAAAACTGCTTATATTTCACAATTACCAACCATTATAACCATTGCAAGAATATGTTATGTATAGGGTAAATAACGATCCACACGACTAAGGAACTCTATTAATATTATTCCTTATATGAACTCACACCATCGTAAAGTCATAGATATAGCTGTACAGTCAAATTAGCAGATTTATCTGCTGTTAAAAATTACAGAATACGGTCTGGGTCTTGGTCTGGGCAGACTCTGGGTTCAGACTCTGGGTTTTTTTTCTTTTAATACCTTTGCTGGTGACCACTGGGAGTATTTAAATTAAACTATAGATCAAGAAATATTTATACACATGTGTAAAAACCGATAAATATTCATCCCTTGACGTATATGGCCACATCAACAAAACTTCACAATATATGTTATTAGTTCATTATAAGGCACGAAACCAACTTTAAATGAATTATAAGAATATGTACATAAGAATTTTATGAACAACCACTCGTATATGTACAATCTCCGAGGTCCACAAAATAAATTCGGAAATTAAAATTCTGGCGGTATGTAGTACTTTTTTCCTTAACCATAACGCCTCCCACTTCCAACATCTATACTCACATAGACTCCAGCCCTTTTGTCGTCCCAGGAAAACTGTTGAACCTGATCCTTGGTGAGGTCAAACTCTTCCCAATGTGCCTTGGCTTACTCGATGTACTGGTGATCCCCCGTTGCTCTGGCCAACCACAGGGCGGCCCAGCACAGCTCATCTCCGTACCCACTCCAAGACCTGAGCGGGAAGATATTACTATAGTCTATTATTTTTATTATGGTCAAAATGGACTAAGGAAGCACCGCCCCATGCCTTCCTCCCTTTTCTACGGAGCAGCTGATTAGTGCGTTCCTCATATCATCACTGCCAATCACAATATATTCACTACTTAACAGCGCGTGACCACTGGACAGTAATCTTCACTACAGAGAGTGACAAAATCAGAAATCCCTCTGTAGTGAAGATTGCTCTGTCCAGTGTTGTTGTTGTTGTTTTCTATTGTGCTCCCTTTTTAGGGGGAGCACACGGGCTAACAAAGAGCCCGTCGGGGGTTGACTGCTGCAAGGTCTAATTTTTTTTAAGGTGGAGGGTATCTGCTACAAAGATCTGCGAGCATTTGAGTTGAGGCAGAGGCTATCGCTAGTGCCGCTGCTTCGTTGTCTGTGTCCGGGATCCAGGCCACATGGTGGCGGAGGGCCTGGGTCACTGGGCATCGGAGGATGTAGTGGTGGAGGGTATCATCCTCGATTTCGAAGCAGTACGGGCATTGGTCAGGGGCAGTCTGCAGGATCTGTGAGGCACATCGGTAGCCAAGGCGGAGTCGGATTAGGCGGGACACCACCCTTGGAGGTAAACCTTGTGGAAGGGTAAGGGGTTCTCGTCGGGTTGCTGTGGCGTACCACGTCACCAACCTTGACCCCTCCTCCATTGCATCCTCGAAGAGGCAGCGGGTGGCTCTCAGTGCCGCTCTGTCCACTGCGGCCTTGATGGAAGAGGCGCTGCGGAGTAATGAGGAGGTGACTTGCTCTCTTTCTCCAGCGAAGTCCAGCCGCAGTGTCTGCCTTCTCATTCCCGGTGACACCAACGTGTCCCGGGACCCAATATACGTAGGTGGGTATTGGTGCAGTGGTCACGCCGCTGCTAAGTAGTGAAGATATTGTGATTGGCAGTGATGATACGAGGCACCAATCAGCTGCCCCGTAGAAAAGGGTGGAGAGCCTTCCGGAGAAACTTGCGTGTCTCACGGTCCATCCTCTTTAGAGTGCCCTTATTGGCTTTACAATGTAGCAATGGGTAAAGCTGTTGCGGGAGCAGAACATTGATCAACATCCATAGCTTTTGCTGAGGTTTAGCTGGTGACCTCTGTAGACGGCCTAAGCCACTGATGTACTTGGCCAGTAACAGTGAGGGCCCCCCGGCCCAGGATGCCCCCACTTGAACTCCCAAATAGGTATAAAACTTTTTGGGGGTCACTGCCCTTATGGCTTGGTCATCTACATGGAGTTGACGGTGGTCACTCACCCAGGTCTTCTTGCGCCCGTCTGCGATTACCCCCAGGGTTGCACATTTGGCGATCCCAATCTCTAGACCTATAGTCTCGGCCGCTCTGACCAGAGCGGCAACCGAGTGCTGTAGGCCCACGAAAGAGGTCGCCAGTAGCACAACGTCGTCGGCCCGAAAGGCCCAGGTACCTGACTTTAAACCCCCCGACCATTACTCCGACTTCCGTAGGCAACGCGTCTAATGCGCAATCTAGACAGATGTTGAATAGTGACGGGAACAATGGATCCCCCTGTACTACCCCCCGCCTGATGTTGGTGGGGGGGGCATCTCCCACAACCGTTTGAGCTTTTTCGTAAATCCTAGCCACATAGCTGGAAAATTGGCCACCCAACCCCCACCGCTCGCAAGCTCTGACGAGGGCGGGGTGTACCACTGAGTCAAAGGCCTTCTTAAAATCAATGAAGGCCATGAAGAGGCTCTGAGGGGAAGACTTGGCCTTCTCAATGGCCGTGGCAACCAACAGCAAGTTGGCTGCACAGCCCTCCTCCTTCCTGAACCCCTTCTAAACCAGGGGAGAGGGGCCCAAGGTGGCTAGCCTCCCAGCTAGCCCCCGATGGAGGGTTCGGGTGATCACCGGAAGGATTGTGAGCGGCCTAAGTCACTAGGCGCTACCGGTGTGTCCTTCTTTGGCAAAGAGTAGTCCGGCCTTTCATCCACTCTACAGGAAGGTCTCCCAGCCCTAGCATGAGTTTAACAAAAACCGCAGCTTCTCCAGCCCCAGGGCCTTTAGGTCGTCTAAGACTCTACCGTCAGGTCCCGAAGCCGAAGTCCCTTTGGTTTTCCTCAGTGCCTCCGCCAATTCTGCCTCCGTCACTTGGGCCATCACTAGATGTCCCGTGGCGGGCAACTTTGGCGTCATCAGCGGGTGATGGTCTGGGCTGGGCCCGGAGAGGATGCCCTTCCAAAAGGCCAGAGTTTCCTCGGAATGGTGTCTTTCCCTGCGAGTAGATCGCGGCCTGTGACACCCCTGGCCACATCACCGCGATCTCTCTTTCCCGGATCTCTAGAAAGCCCGGTACTCTTGCTGCCTGCGGTGCCTGTTGTTCTTAGGTTGACGAATTCTTTCTGGCCCCCTTGCTCGGTGTTCAGCTCGGGGGGGCACCGCAGACCACAAATCCAATAAAAAGTTGACCTCTTCAGTTGTCTCTGGACCAGCACTTAGTTGGGGCAGCTTGGGGTCGAGCTTTACGCGAAGGCTAGCCCTCACGTGGAAACTCGTCCGGCATCCCTCCTGGTTCCTGGCGCCTGTTTTTTCCAGCAAACTTCTGGTGGCGGTGTATCAGCTGCCTCCGTCTCTGCCTCTGGGTCCTCTTCTGGGGAGAAGGGGGCCCTAAGGTGGGACGGGAGGAGAGTGGGGGGATGTCCCTTGGCCCCTCAGTCGGTCAATCTGAGGGGCCTCAGCAGGTTCTGAGGTTCCCGGCGGTGGATCAGCCCTATCCTCCGCCGGATCCTGGCAACTAGCGCTTGGTAGGCTAGTTCCCGCCTCTTGCCTTTGATGCCCTCTATAGGGCTATAGGGCAAGAAAATCCCGTGAGCTATGTTGAGGCGAAAGTCCGGGTTTTGGGTCCTTTCGGGATGTTAGCCAATTTAAGCTANCCCTTGTTTTCCTTTTAACCGCACTCCCGTGGCAGCTTGGGACTGCAGCTCCTCGCGAAGGCAGCCCTCACGTGAAGCTCGTCCGGCATCCTCCTGGTCCTGGCGCCTGTTTTCCAGCAACTTCTGGTGGTGGTGGATCAGCTGCCCTCCTTCTGCCTCCGGTCCTCTTCGTGGGGAGAAGGGGGCCTAAGGCTGGGACGGGAAGGAGAGTGTGGGATGTCCCTTGCTCCCTCAGGTCGGTCAATCTGAGGGGCCTCAGGCATGTTCTGAGGTTCCGGCGGTGGATCAGCCCTATCCTCCGCCGGATCCCTGGCAACCAGCGCTTTGTAGGCTGGTTCCCACCTCTTACCTTTGATGCCCTCTAAAGGTCTATGGGGCAAGACATCCCGGAGAATGGCCTGGTTGATGGCATAGAGGCCCCGGTGGGACCTTTCGTAGGTAGCCATCAAGGCTACTTCCTCTGGGTCCCACCTGGCTTTGGGGCGACTGGTCAATCTCGCTGCACTCTCATCGTGAAAGGCTTCTTCATGAGCCTGTCTCTCATGGACCCGTCTCCCCCTGTAGAAGGCGAAACGTTCCAAGCACTGTGGGCAGCGTGGGCTCTTGTCCAGTGGGTCACCGGCGTCTGCCATCTTTTGGATGGCCGACTCGGAAGTTGTAGAATCCCGCTGCATATTAGTTGAACGCGAACGTTCAAATTAAGGTGTTCTTACAAAATTTAGTGTACTTACAGTCAGCGCTGGCAACCTCCGTGGGCGGTACACGGAGGCGTACAGTGCCAGCGGGACGGCGAGGACGTATTTGCAAGAAACTTAGCAACTAAGAGAGTCTTAGTTACTCCCGCCCTTTAATCTTTTTTAACCCTAAAGCAAAAACAACTATAGTTTTGGGATTCTAAAGCCCTTAAAAAACCCCATAAAGGCTGATTTTATATAGTTTTGGCACTTTTCAAAGGTGTTTTTAGGTGGTTTTAGAGCAAAAACTTATTTTTTGTTTTTTTTCTATAATAAAAATTAACTTTAACGGTTTATCGATAACTTCCGTTATATTT
>JACEEZ010002531.1:0-20000 GCA_016584305.1 Chionoecetes opilio | reverse complement strand
TATTTTAGTGATGTCGTCTGCGTATGATATGTTTGTGCCCTGTTTTGGGTCTGGTATGTCTCTGGTGTATGTGATGAATAGCGTCGGAGTTAATACACTACCCTGGGTTACGCCGCAGCGTAGTTTAATACGGCCACCTAAGTATGTGCCTATTTTAATTTTTGCCTCTCGGTCATCTAAAAAATCACAGTAGTTTTTCTAGTATTGTTGGGAGTTGTAATTGGAGTATTTTGTATTTTAGGCCAAGGTGCCAACTTTGTCAAATGCTTTTGTGATATCTCTTTGTACTAAGTGACATTGTCCATTGTCTGCTTTGTTTTGGGCTATCTGTTCTGTTATAAGTGCAATGGCTTCGGTAGTTCCATTTCGCCATTTCCTACATACTACACTATTGTACAATGATGAACAGCATCATTGTACACCATTATTACCATTTCCTTCACTGTATATTATATTCACATGGTACTTAGGTATATTAGGCAAAGTCAATGTTTAACTCGTTATATAATATACATTTTCTGATCATTAATCTGGTCCCCAATGTTCCACTTTATAAAAAAACGTAATGTGCATTTCTTGTTTTAACATTTTGTTTATTTCATGTAGGGATAGGCGTGGGGATATTGGCATTGTACGTAGGGACACGTTAGGCACTTTTCATGGTTTCTGTAAAGATATTTGGACCAAATATGAGTGTTTTGAGTTGGCACCACTGCACGCGCCGCGCTACCAAACCTTTAGTCGTCCCGGAGCCGTCGGTGGGGGAGCACGCTCGCTCGGTATTCACCTCGCTATGCAGTACCCGCCAGGGTGGCGCGGTTGGTAGAGTTACTGACTAGAGTTTGCAGAGTCCATGCGCATTCGGTCAGCGGTTCGAGCCCACCAAGTTCGATCCTTGCGTGGTGTGTCTTTGTATAGTCAATAACCTTGTAGTTGGTCTACAAGGTTAGACCAACTTAGTTAGATCCCCCTCTAGATAGGATCAAAGTATCTTATCTTATCGCTATGCAGTAAACATTCCCACATGTGGAAAGTTTCGCTGCTGGTGTTTCAAGAGTTTCTGCCAGCACCTCTGCCCTTGTTAAGAGTCGCTTCACAGACCCCAAGGCGAACCCTGAAGGTTGGGTGCGTAGGCCCATTACATGACAGCAGCAGCTATGTCCTTTCGGTAATCTTCAAGTTTGCGTACATGATCAATGCATTTTTGCCAGTTGGACTTACTAGTTATAGGATAGCCAGTTTTGTAATGATTTTTTTCAACTCTTTGTAGAGATTGGCTTTTATTAATTTGTTTTCTTTACTTCGTTTATATTTGAGCCACCCCAAATATAAGTTCAATGGAGTTAAACTAGCTGTAATATGATGGAAATCTCAAAACCTGGTGTCCTACTGCAGCAGCGACTTTATACGACTCCACCGACTTTCCACCGCGACTTTCACTCACAAGGAAAAGCTATAACCTAGCTTGTGACCCTGACCAGGGTCAGGAAATTTATGCGGGGCGGGGCGGGGCAGGCTCAGAGTGGTTTTTCGTGCAGAAAAGCCACTTACGGTCGAGATAAAAAAACTTTCACTGATGACAAAATTGTAGAGGGCCACAAGCTCTATCGGGGCTGTGGCCTCAAAATTTCATTCAGACCTACACTAAGTCCGCCAGATGCCGCGAAGCTCACCTGAAAACCACTATAATTCACTTCAAACTCACAGAAAAGCCACTTAAGTTCGAGATTCAAAATATTTCACTGACGACAAAGTTGTAGAGCGCTAAAACCTCTATCGGTATTGTGACCTCAAATTTTCATTCAGACCTACCCTAAGTCCGCCAGACGCCGGAAAGCTCACTTCTCGTACAAAATCGCCTCGTTTTTCGGGTAAAAACCTGATTCCTGGACACTGGATTTTCCGCGTTATTATCTACCCAACGTAGGTGGTTTCAGGGCTGGATACTCGTTCAGGTCTAAGGTCCTATCACCAAACGCCAAAAGTCGCAAAAAAAAAACGCAAGTCGGTCAAACACGTCAGGTCGAAGTCCAGCTCACATTCGCCTGTGGAGTATGAACAAGCCAACGCAGTGTGTTGGGATACGTAGCAATAGAAATTGAGAAATAATTGTTTGAGAAAAAAATGAAATAAATTATGTGTAATTTTGGCGTTTAAGAATTAAAAATATCTTCGGTATGGCGTAGTTTGTTTAAGTTCAACCCAAAGACGTGTGTTTGGGCACGTATTTGTAGGATAAAATTAGTGTGTTTTTAATCCGGAAAGCTATGATGGAAAAAATTCGTTTTGTTATTGTTCCCAAAAATTTTAAAATTTTATTATACGTACTTGTTTTTAAGGGTTCAAGAGACCTTAACTACGAATAATTTTAGTTGACGTATGATTATAAATTGAAGAGTTTATGAAAAAAATAGAAATTGTTATTAAATGTGTTTTGTTTTTTTTATTAGAAAATAAAAAGTTAATAGGTATTACTTCCTTTTTTAAGGTCTAGGCGTGTGCGCACGCCAAGACTTAAACAGGGAAACCTACGTATAATTTTCTACTTAATTATTAAGTGGGTACTTTAAAGTTAGTAATTAGTAATTATACGTTTTGTAATTACGTTAGTGAAGTTTTAGGTAATTATTAAGTAAGTAATTACGTAAATTAACCTATATAATTTTAGGCCGTATAGCGAAGAAATGGTTTGAGTTTAGCCCAAGTAGAGATTATATTATCGCCTGCACAATTATAAGTTGTGAACTATGACGTAGTTACAGCAAAAAAAAAGCGTGAATTATTTAGAACATAATTGTAATAATTAATGTGGAGAGTCTTCCAATGACCTAGCGGTTCCCTCCGACACTCATTAAGTTTTTGTTACGGAGAACTTTCGCCATAGCATATTTTTAAATCCGAATGGTAACGATTGAAGCGGATATTTAGAGTGGTTGGAAGTACTATGGGCGGTCTACCAAGACGCTACTACCTTTAAAGACGAAGTTAACACGCCATAAAAACCACATATAAATATTACTTCGTTACGGGGGTACACGAACGACGGCTTCAATCATTGATTGCTAGTCCTATGGTTGAAATGGTGTCGGACGATTTTTCACCACAACCAACATGTCGACGTAAACGACTTAATAGGGCATCCTTTTACAATGTTCCGCGTTTAAATTTGCTTATTGACTGTGCCTGTTTGTCACCCTTTCGATGCATATGCGCAGGTCGCTCGTCTCCGCACCCGGGCATAGCAAAGTAGAGCAAGCCTGTGGGCGCGCTGTGACGTAAGGCGCTGGATGACCTGTACGGAGATAAGGCCGACTCTATTTGGGGTCTGGCCGTGCTTTATGCACTTGGGGCATATCCAATTTAATTGGGAAAATTTAACCCTGCGAATGGCACATCGTTTTCTTACGCTCACGTGGCGAACCTTTTCTTTACAAGAGCCACACTGTTGAAACTGATCTTGAACAGTTACAGATCGTCTCTCAGATCTTCGACGAGGAGACGTTTGCCCTTGCAAAGTCCTCCGTGCAATCCAGTTTCTCAGGAGCATGACCGGCTGTCCACTAGAGGGCCAATCGGGTGTGGCGGCCCTATTTGGGGGTTTAGCCTATTGAGGTACTCAATAGGCAGTTATGTTTAAAGTTCGAGTCCGTATTTCTCACCGGCATGAATATCGGCCCTGTTCGTTTATATCAGACCTGAAGTATACCTTGGGTTCCATGAAAACTGTTTTTGTCTTAAAGAACTTGTTGAAGCATATCCACATCGGGTTCCATCGCCCAAAGTAGACAGTCGAGAGGGAGATTCTTTGAAGAGCGTCATGCCGATACAAATCGCCAATTCCTCTTTTGAACATGGACATCGGGTGGAATTACAATGGAACCAACAGTATTCGGGCGGCACAGACGAGTCCCGTTACTACTCCAATACAATTCCGAAAAGTTTCGCCTCTTGCTCAGACACTCTCATTGACGGTGAGTCTGAGAGGTTGAATTGTGCGCATGTTATGAAATTTTTACAATTAAACTGGAGGACGAGGCTGGTTTCGTTGGCACCACTGTAATATTTGACGAAGTCACCAGCAAAAAGCACTATTTTTCTCCAAGGGGAATTCGATGGCCATCAGAACTCAACCACTGTCAAGACATTCAGGCCGAATGGGTCATGGAAATCTTTGTCCATATAATGATTTGGGGGCAGCGCGAATCTTTCAAGCTTCTGACCTGAAATTTGAGCCCGACCGTAGTGCACTCATCATAACAAAAGGAAGTTGAGGGTAAAAAAAGATGCACTGTCGCTCCATTGAGGAGAAGAGTTGCAGCCAGACCAGACCATGCCATAGCAATGGTCTTGTGTTGAACTCTAGCCTCGACAATCGAGGCCACGGCATTCAGAAAGTACGTCTTTCCTGTACCTGCCGGACCATCAAGATGGAATGCTCGGGATTTTAGTGCGTGTCGTGCACCACCCACTGCTGCCATTACCGCGTCGTAGGCTTCTCTCTGGTCAGCATTAAATTTTTCCTCGATAGCCAATATTTGAAGTGCGGTTAAGGGAGCATTTTCTTCCACTTAGACAAGCTGCTGCTGCTGCTGCTGCCTAAGCCGTGATCTTCGTCGTCGTCCCCGCTGATGATTTCAGGCGCATTAAGTAAGATCTCCATGCCTGCCGTTTTGAAATCATAGCCCAACCTCTCCAGACTGGTCCTGAGGCGCACGTGAACGTGTCTCTCCCTCGCAGCCTGATGAGTACTATCATCATCATCATCATCCTGATGAGCTGCTTGATGATCCGGCTTCCAGTCCTCGGCCATAGCCTTCAAGAACTGGCGATACAATGCCATGGGGTCAGACGGAACGGCAAAGTGCAAAATTTGCACGAATAATCTTCGCATAGCCGCCGGTGATTTGATTGTCACTGCGTGTTCCAGACAGCGCACGTACTCTCGGTCGTCCCTGAGTAGTCCCCTTGCCTGACACGCCTGCTTGAACGTAGGGTGCAAGACCCCTGCTACTGTCCTGAGATGTTCAAAGCTCTCAGCCCCCGTGCAGTGCAGTAGTAGTAGTCGAAGGAAGAAGAGTTCACCGTAGGAAGGTGGTACGTCATACATACGAACGACGACCCTTTCACCCCTTTTTTGTCTCGGCAGCCACATTTTGTCAGCGGAGTTCCATACATAATGACTGTATATCTAAATACCGGAGAGAGCGTGCCAAGGGGTCTTTTTGATTAAGAACGAACCACGCCTCCAGATGACTTGTTTTCAGCAGCCTTGCTGAGTGCATCGTCTTCCTCACCTGGGACAAACAAAACCATTTGTTCGAATGGCAAGTGCACTGCCAGCCTGAAAATACTATGCGAGCACTGATTGATGGGGACTCCTCTTAGTTGCCAGTCAGCTTCGTAACAGGATAAATACCTGAGCTGCTGGAATATTTTGACCTCATCAAGTTCGGCAACAGGCTGGTGCCCGGCTATATTATGCTGTATGTCGATGGTGTCTCGGTTTTCGCCCTTTGTCAAATATTTGAAAAGGTATTTGACGCCAAGTAGAGGTTGGTAAATCTCAACATTGACATGGGACTGCATTGCTTTCAAGAGGATCAAGTTTGTTGGTACCATGTAGTCGTTATCGACTGGACGACCGTGCAACGTAGCTGGTTTGTTGGAACGGCACCTCTTATAGAGCGTTCGCTGGTCAATGCCGACATACACTGTTTCGTCCTGGAACTCTTTGGGGAATTTATACTTACATTTTCTCGCATCCGCCGGTCCAGTGTGGCACTTGGCATTGGGTCTGTTCGCACAGGGGTCATGCAACATAATTTCGAGTACGAGGTCTCTCTTGGAGGCGAACAGTAACAACCCACCACCACCTTGCCCGTTAGCATATTTCCCAGCTCTATGTGAGTATGTGGTTTCCGGGTGAAGACGCCTGGCTGTAGATCCGAAACTAACCATTGAATTTTCTCGAAAAAAACATCATTGTGATTCCTTGAATATGCTGCCCGTCAGGGAGGCTGCAGGCAAGGGATCCCCAAGGGGGCGCGCCACATTTCCTACTCCATGTATACTACACAGCACATCTACAAATTTAGCAGATTTTAGAGTAGTGACATATTTCCTACAGAGATACAGCATATCTCCTACACACAGTAGGTGTAGGAGTTATGCCTGACACTTGTTTATGTGTAGGAAATATGACCGACTATGTGTAGGAGCTGTGACATTATGTAAATATGTGCATCTGTAAAGCACATTAATTAAAATGGCACTTTATATTTTTCACTAAAGCATACGTATATACAATGAAACATTAAAACATTAAAATGGCACTTTTTATTTCTTACTAAAACATACGTATATACCATGAAACATTAAAACATTAAAATTGCGGATGTTCCTCTCAATACTAGCTAGCCATGCTCGGTCCAGGAACAGTGGAGTACAAGGTTCCGAAATGCCGTCTCTCCCGACGAATGGAGAAAAACTTAAACTAGACTCTTGTCTGAATGTGAACGATACTTGTCTTATGTTTTGGTTGCTCCATAATACAGCGCAGAAAGGACATATAACAAGCTAAGTACTTGTTGACTGGTCAAGGTCGTCAGGAGCGTAGTGAGCCAGAAGCGCCGAGTACAGAGGCGCCCCACTAAAGGGGTGTAGGAGATACGCTGTATCCTTGTAGGAAATATGTCACTACTCTCAAAACTGCTAAATTTGTAGGAGAGTTTTGTGTAGGAAATGTGTTGGATACTAGTTTTGGTGTAGAAAATATGACAGCCTATGTGTAGGATATGTGGCAGTACTCCAACTATTGTAGGTTTGTAGGAGATGTGACTACGCCCCATCCCCAACACCTGCCAACATTTGAGGCGTTGCCGTGCATGATTGCCCTCAGGTCTTGCCCTCCTTACAATGACAGTGTGTGATAGAAATGGATTATAATCACATGCCCTTCACTCACAGCAATTCTGGTCCTCAACTCATTTAGCGACCAGAAATACATGTGTTATGCGTATATAATTACCGTTGTTCCCCCACGACAGTCCCGGCGTGTGCACTCAGTAACTCCTGACTATTACATGTCCATCCAATGATGGATACCAGGGGGTAGAATAGATGCTCGAAGGAACATGCGTGACTCCGCGTTTGCTACCAAAAGTTGCTGGTATCAGGCATCAAATGGTAGCAAAATACCGAAAGATGCCGGAAGAAGTGTTCGTGTGACACGACCTTAATTAAGGCCGTGTCACACGCAAACTTTTTCCGGCATCTTTTGGTATTTTGCTACCATTTGACGCCTGATACCGGCATATCATCTGATACCGGCATTTCCTACCACCTTTTGGTAGCAAAGGCGGAGTCGCGCATGTTCTGTTCTCTTGCTACCAGTATTGGCATCTTTGCTTACATTTCGGAGCAGCCGACGCCACGCAAGAATTGTACGAACTACACATTTCAGTGAAATAGAGAAATGACCAATCTTAGGTGGACAAGAGATGTTGTAGCATCTCTGTGTGATATGTCTAGGGAAAATAAGTGCTGTCTGTATACAGGGAATATAGCTGTATGATTTTGTATAGTAATAGTAATATAGTGTAGATGAGGGGAGAAAAATAAAGTGTTTGGTAGAGTAGGGTAGGAGAAATAAATAGGTTTTTACTCTATATATACAAGACACGTGCATGATATGGTACATGCGTGTTATTTATATTATTTTACGTATGATTTAGACATATAGTTAAGTTTTGAGTTGTTGATGAAAAGTTATGACGGAAAATGTTGATAAACACATATTTAATAGGCTGCGTGTGTTATATTATAGAAACGGGGATAATAAATTATGATGTGTGTTATTTTTACTTGATTTATGAATACAAGTAAGGTTTTGAGTGGTTTATTTATGGTTATCAAGGGAAATGTGAAGAGGGAAGGAAGGACATGTTATAAATGCCAGTAGAAGCAGAGTAGCTAAGATAAAAGAATAAAGATCTTCGCTACTCTGGTAGGAAGATGCTCGTAGCCGAAACGCTGTGTGACAACACGCGCATTTTTGCCACCACTACGGGCATCTTTTGGTAGCAAAATACCAAAAGATGCCGGAAAATATCCCTCGTGTGACACGGCCTTACACATCATAACATCAGCTGTTTTAATCGTTTGTGGGGATCAGTCACTCTACCTCCGTAGTTTGAGTTTATAAAATATTAGACAATGGAAAAGACTGGTGCAAGGAAACCTAAAATATCTAGAAAGAAAAGAGGCGAACTCTTAAAAGAAGACAAGTCTCCCCCAAGAAAACAACGCTTCAGATCTAAATGGCTGAAGGTAAGTCAATTAGTGTGATCATGTAGCAACTTCAGGTTCTTGGAACCACCTTAATTGTCTCTGTGCAATTTCATACAATATTGTAGAATGATGAGCAGGTTGTACACCATTTCGCCATTTCCTTCATACTACACTATTGTACAATGATGAACAGCATCATTGTACACCATTATTACCATTTCCTTCACTGTATAATATATTCACATGGTACTTGTAAGTGAAGAATATTAGGCAAAGTCAATGTTTAACTCGTTATATAATATACATTTTCTGATCATCCTTAATCTGGTCCCCAATGTTCCACTTTATAAAAAAAACGTTATGTGCATTTCTTGTTTTAACATTTTGTTTATTTCATGTAGGGATAGGCGTGGGGATATTGGCATTGTACGTAGGGACACGTTAGGCACTTTTCCTTGTTTCTGTAAAGATATTTGGACCAAATATGAGTGTTTTGAGTTGACAACTTGGCACCACTGCACGCGCCGCGCTACCAAACCTTTAGTCGTCCCGGAGCCGTCGGTGGGAGAGCACGCTCGCTCGGTATTCACCTCGCTATGCAGTACCCGCCAGGGTGGCGCGGTTGGTAGAGTTAATGACTAGAGTTTGCAGAGTCCCTGCGCATTCGGTCAGCGGTTCGAGTCCACCAAGTTCGGTCCTTGCGTGGTGGCTCTTTGTTTAGTCAATAACCTTGTAGTTGGTACTTGCAAAGTGTCTAGATAGGATCAAAGTATCTTATCTTATCGCTATGCAGTAAACATTCCCACAAGTGGAAAGTTTTGCTGCTGGTGTTTCAAGAGTTTCTGCCAGCACCTCTGCCCTTGTTAAGAGTCGCTTCACAGACCCCAAGGCGAACCCTGAAGGTTGGGTGCGTAGGCCCATTACATGACAGCAGCAGCTATGTCCTTTCGGTAATCTTCAAGTTTGCGTACATGATCAATGCATTTTTGCCAGTTGGACTTACTAGTTATAGGATAGCCAGTTTTGTAATGAGTTTTTCAACTCTTTGTAGAGATTGGCTATTATTAGAATTTGTTTTCTTTACTTCGTTCTATATTTGAGCCATCCCATATAAGTTCAATGGAGTTAAACTAGCTGTAATATGATGGAAATCTCAAAACCTGGTGTCCTACTGCAGCAGTGACTTTATACGACTCCACCGACTTTCCACCGCGACTTTCACTCACAAGGAAAAGCTATAACCTAGCTTGTTTAAGATCTGCGACGTGCTGCGCACATCCAAAGCCTTCTCTATGTAAAAGCCTGAGTCTGGGAGCGCGGGATGGACGTGACGTCACGAGCTGAGTCTGCTCCGCGAGTCAGTAGGAGCCGAGCTTTCAGCATGTGAGGATGTACGGGCGGTATAAGATATACTGTTATCTTTGGAAATGTTTGTTCTATAATATTATCAAATAAAAAACCGTAAAACACACTAAAGAAATGCCATTATGAGACTCTCAAGAAATATGCATGAACTTAAACTCTTCGCCATTTAATATTTTACTCGCAAACATTTTACATGGTGAATACCAATAGAAGCGGAATTTAATTAGCTTTCCATTGTTATATTTTGTTTTCTGATAAATGAATTAGAACCATACATACATTAGCGTTAACTAAATAAATAACATCATCGAACGGGAAAAATTACCCGATTTCATGACCTTTTTTGTTAGTTAACGCTAATTTATGTATGGTTCTAATTCATTTATCAAAAAACGAAATATAGCAATGAAAAGCTAATTAAAAATTTCCCCTTCTATTGATATTCTCCATGTAAAATGTTTTTGAGCAAAATATTAAATGGCGAAGAGTTAAAGTTCATACATATTTCTTGTGAGTCTCAAATGGCCTTTTTTTAGTCTGTTTTACGGTTTTTTATTTGATAATATTATAGAACAAACATTTCCGAAGATAACAATATATCTTTTATACTGATAAACATATATTAGGTACGAAATTACCCGATTTCATGATGTTATGTATTTAGTTAACGCTAATTTATGCATGCTGCTAATTCATTTATCAGAAAACAAAATATAGCAATGGAAAGCGAATTAAATTCCGCTTCTATTGATATTCTCCATGTAAAATGTTTTCGAGAAAAATATTAAATGGCGAAGAGTTTAAGTTCATGCATATTTCTTGAGAGTCCTCATAATGGCATTTCTTTAATTGTGTTTTTACGGGTTTTTATTTGATAATATTATAGAACAAACATTCCGAAGATAACAATATATCTTTTATACTGATAAACATATAATTAGGTAGGTAAACTTGTCATCTCGGTGGCCTCGTACAGACGCCGTCCGTGACGTCATCAATCTCAGGCGCAGGCCTTTATAGATTGAGACGGCCTTGGCACATCGCAGATCTTACTTAAACCAGGGTCAGGAAATTTATGCGGGGCGGGGCGGGGCAGGCTCAGAGTGGTTTTTCGTACAGAAAAGCCACTTACTGTCGAGATTAAAAACATTTCACTGATGACAAAGTTGTAGAGGGCCACAAGCTCTATCGGAACTGTGGCCTCAAAATTTCATTCAGACCTACACTAAGTCCGCCAGATGCCGCGAAGCTCACCTGAAAACCACAGTAATTCACTTCAAACTCACAGAAAAGCCACTTAAGTTAGAGATTCAAAATATTTCACTGACGACAAAGTTGTAGAGCGCTAAAACCTCTATCGGTATTGTGACCTCAAATTTTCATTCAGACCTACACTAAGTCCGCCAGACGCCGGAAAGCTCACTTCTCGTACAAAATCGCCTCGTTTTTCGGGTAAAAACCTTATTCCTGGACACTGGATTTTCCGCGTTATTATATACCCAACGTAGGTGGTTTCAGGGCTGGATACTCGTTAAGGTCTAAGGTCCTATCACCAAACGCCAAAAGTCGCAAAAAAAAAGCGTAAGTCGGTCAAACACGTCAGGTCGAAGTCCAGTTCACATTCGCCTGTGGAGTATGAACAAGCCAACGCAGTGTGTTGGGATACGTAGCAATATAAATTGAGAAATAATTGTTTGAGAAAAAATGAAATAAATTATGTTTAATTTTGGCGTTTAAGAATAAAAAATATCTTCGGTATGACGTAGTTTGTTTAAGGTCAACCCAAAGACGTGTGTTTGGGCACGTATCTGTAGGATAAAATTAGTGTGTGTTTTAAATCCGGAAAAGCAATATGGAGGGAAAAAAATATCGTTGTTATTGTTACAGATATTACAATATTTTCTGTATGACGTAGCTTGTTTAAGAGACCTTAAACCTACGAATAATTTTTGTTGACTTATGATGATAAAATTGAATAAGTTTTATGAAAAAAATAGAAATTGTAATATTAAATGTTTTTTGTTTGTGTTATTATAGAGCATAACTTTTAAAAGGTATTACTTACCTTGTTTAAGGTCTTTAGCGTGCTGCGCACGCCTAAGACCTTAAACCTACGTATACTTGTAGGCCACGTATCAGCAGAAGAAAATAGTTTGAGTTTAGCCCAAAGTAGAGATTTATATTATCTACCTGCCAGCCATTATAAGTTGTGAACTATGACGTAGTTACAGCAATAAAATAAAGCGTGAATTATTTAGAACATAATTGTAATAATTAATGTGGAGAGTCTTCCAAGTGACCTAGCGGTTCCCTCCGACACTCATTAAGTTTTTGTTACGGAGAACTTTCGCCAATAGCTATATTTTAACTCCGAATGGTACGATTGACGCGGCGGATATTTAGGATGTGGTTTGAAGTACTGATGGCTCGGGTCTACCAAGACGCGTAGCCACTATAACCAGATCGAATTTCAACCACGCCATAAATAACCACATAAATATTATTTTTTAAACGGCGGCTGTTTGTTTGACGCGGCGGATATTTAGGATGTGGTTTGAAGTACTGATGGCTCGGTCTACCAAGACGCGTAGCGGATATTTAGGATGTGGCTGGAAGTACTGATGGCTCGGTCTACCAAGACGCATAGCCACTATAACCAGATCGAAGTTCAACCACGCCATAAATAACCACATATAAATATTATTTTTTAAACGGCGGCTGTTTGTTTGACGCGGCGGATATTTAGGATGTGGTTGGAAGTACTGATGGCTCGGTCTATCAAGACGCATAGCCACTATAACCAGATCGAATTTCAACCACGCCATAAATAACCACATAATAAATATTAGTTTGTAACGGGCGACGGTTTGTTTGACGCGGCGGATATTTAGGATGTGGTTTGAAGTACTGATGGCTCGGTCTACCAAGACGCGTAGCCACTATAACCAGATCGAATTTCAACCACGCCATAAATAACCACATAATAAATATTAGTTTGTAACGGGCGACGGTTTGTTTGACGCGGCGGATATTTAGGATGTGGTTGGAAGTACTGATGGCTCGGTCTATCAAGACGCGTAGCCACTATAGTCCAATCAATTTAGCGCGTTTTTACCCCTAACCCACCACAAATTGCAATAGAAACAAAACACATATTTTATGAAAACCTGTTGATCCCCAGAACAAATATATGAAATTATACTCAATTCTAATGAGTGGATCAATTATTTTTTTCAGATTGAACGAGAGCCGTGAACGAGAGGTGGAGTGACGCTTGCAGTGAGAAATTGGATCGGTGTGCAGAGGACAGTTCAACGCTGCGGTCATTGTGAATGTAAGGAGTATTATATTTAATGTAGGATTGTTTAAGGTTTATTTTTATTTAAAAGTTTTAACCCAAAAAAAAAAATTCCTGAACTTTTTTTAACATTAAATTTTCAACAAATTTTTTTTTTAAACATTTCAATTTTTTTTTTTAACATTCATTAGTACCAATTTGGGCCGTTAACCACTTACCCGATTAATTAAAAAACTTGGAGAGTTTTACGCTGGGGTTTCATTGTGAATGTTAGGAGTATTATATTTAATGTAGGATTGTTAAAGGTTTTATTTTATTTAAAGTTTTAAAAAATTTTTTTTTTTTAACATTTTTTAACATTAAATTTTAAAAAAATATTTTTTTTTTAACATTTCAATTTTTTTTTAACTTTTTCATTAGTACCAATTTTGGGGGCCGTTAACCACTTACCCGATTAATTTAAAAAAATTGGAGAGTATACTGTTATTTTGTATTTGTATGACAGTATATGAACATGTACATTTATAGTGGGAAACAGGGGGAACAAATGTAATCCTAAGTTTCCTCTCTTTTCAGCAACATGGGTGACTGCGTCTTCTGTAAGAACCCCTCTCCTGTGATCCAACCAGTACACTGACGGATAAGGTTGTACGAGGATCAAAGAAGCTGGAAGTGAGCGTGGTGAAAAAGTCCAAGTCCATCCAGGACAGGCAGTTTCATACAGATTGCCGGAGGGTGTTCTGTAATGGGAGAGACATTGAACTTTCTCTGAAGCGAAAACATGTTTCGTCTGATCCCAGACAAAGGGAGGTGCCTTCGTTCTTTGGATTCAGCGTTTGACTACCGAACTCAGGGGTCTTTTCTGTGGTAATCCTGACAAGTACCAGGGGAGGAAAAAGGATCATATGTTGATCCATGTTAAGACATTCGACTTCCAAATCATGTGTCGACTGCCTGTGAAAAATCGATTAGACAATTGGTCAGATACAGTGAGGAGCAGAATTGCAGTTGTTGGCGATCTACACGCGGGCAGATGCGGTATACCAAACGTGTGCAGTACTAACTTTCGTACAAAGAAACAGTTACCACTCAAATTCCAATGGGAAGAGGTGTCTTCATCCAAAAAGCAGAAGTTGGGTCGACCTAAGGACCAAATCAGACATGAAGCGTTCCTGAAGGTGGCAAAGTACCTAGAAGGAAATGATGAGGAACTAACCACAATTAGTGATTTAATTGGGAAAATGGAGGACTTCCTAGTAACACTGGCTGTGATGCATATGGTTTTTCAAAACATGAAGGATAACCTTCTAAATCAATTTGGTGATAAGATCATAATTGCAGACATGAATGGAAAACCAAATGTTGTGACATTTAGGGGTGTGGCATCGTCGATTCTTCAGGCCTTCTATCGTCAACAAAAGGAAAGTGATCCTAAACAGAAAAGTTTGCGCCTGATCAAGACAGCCGTGATCTCATTAAAAGTGACATAAAAACAGGTATCTCAATTAGGAACATTTACCCGATACTATCGACATGTCCACTGTCAATGCTGCAACCAAGTTCCTCCCAGAGTCACTAAACCCTCTTGCTGGAAAATGCTCTTTGTGGGGAAAGGAAAAGACTTAAAAATCTGCTCCCCCTGGGACAGGCGATCATGAAAAGCCACGAGGCCTAGGATCCTTCAAGCTCCACTGTTGGCTGGGTCTTGGTATCCAAATGCACTACCATTTCGGTTCTCGATTTCTCATAGACACGCTCTTTGCACATGGGTATACTTGTTCATACACGGGGGTGCAACGTATGGCGCAGCGCAGCAGTCACGAGTGGAACAGATACCCCTGGTTTAACCCTGGACATTTCATTCAAATTTGTGGCGGACAATGTTGACCATGACATCTGCACATTAAATGGGAGAAACACATTCCATGGCATGGGCATCATTGCGTGTGTGACCCCAAAAAAGCAGTCCGGACACTTCAGATTGCCCCGTAGAGCTGTCTCAGCAGAGGATATCGCACAAGTGGGGCGAATCAATATACGTCCATTTCAAAATCAGCAGTGGAGGGACTGCAGTCACTTATCTACGAAAAAGCTTCCGGAGTCTACTGACCTGCGACAAATCAGCTCAAATGTTGATCTCCTCTGGAAGGTTTCGCTCACAGTTCGATCACCTCGACCCTCTTGGACTGGAATGATGCAGTTTGTTACACAAGGAGAACATCCGGGTGAGGCATCAATAATGTTTCTTTTGCCCATGATTGATCTCAGTCCAAGTGACTTGGACTGCATCAACTCCACACTGCATTTCGTTTTGAACATGCGCAGAGATATGGTGTAACCCCGATACGGACATTTGATCAGCCACTTTGGGGGAAAGCTCTCACCATAGTCAAGAGCGAGCCAGCGGACAGCAAACTTCACTCGATTTTTTCTAAGACTAGGAGGATTCCATACACTCATGAGTTTCTTGGGTGTATTGGCCCCCCTGATGTCTGGTACAGGACTCAAAGAGCTTCTGGAAGTTGCATATGCTAGCAACACTACAACCCACATGAGGAGTGGCAAGCCGTGTCTAGAGCTATACGTGGACATCTACTCGTTGACGCCGCACTCAATGCAAAACTTGTTTCCAAGGTATTTCAGATGAACCTACCAAGTGATGGAGACAGTGAGCCTACACTTCCAACAGAGCTCATGATGCAGGTGACGTGTTTGACGGTCTGATGTCGGGTGGACCAAGCAGTGTCAGACATCGAGTCGTCGAAGGTGATGGAGGTCATTGGAGACAAAAATCAAGCATGTGATTGATGCAATGAAGGATCAACGGACAGCGGACTGTGGTTACAAATACATGGAAATGGTGGACATTAAACCGTTATTTCTGAAATCTGAAAGAACAGGGGTTGGATGCTTCACTTGCATGTCTGCGCGCCATGCTGCCATATCTTGCAGCTTCCGGGCATAGGCACTACACAAAATGCCTTCACATATATCCCGCAACTTATGACAGAGTTACCGAAGGACCATCCAGAAGTACATCAGAAATTCTCCCAGGATTCCAAGTTGTCCGACGGAGCGACAGATACTGGGCTGGTCTGTTCTACCGATTTTGTCATCGGGGCAAGTACTTATGAGGAGCCTGAAGACATCAGGTTTGGGCTGACCAGTGGAAGAGGGATGACAGAGACACAGCGCTCAGTCTGGGTCATGGCTAGCCCTGTTGTGCAGAGGTGAACAACGCCCTCCAAACACCTCACTGAAGTGATGTATGTGACAAGTGAAAACACAAGGATTACAAAGTCTAGACAGAAGAATGATGTAGCTGATACCCAGAAAATGTTTGCGTTTCTTCATGAGAGGGTCCCCTTTTAAGAAAAACGATACTCTTCACACATTTTCACTGGTATAGTTGCCAAAAACAGCGGTCAATGTGATGACGCGAAAACCCTGGGAGAAAGGGTCTTGGGGCAGATGAGTGTAAAACGTGTGCTTGAATACCATCATCAAGAAGAACAGTCAAGCCATAACTATGGACTCAGAGACTGCAATGACGACACCAGACGGAGACATCAATAATCAACCCTCAGTTACTCTTCAGAGACTTGTGATCGCTGGCACTGAATTAGGGACTTATCCAAAGCACTCGTTTGTGAGTTAGCGCATATCCTCCTTCTTTGTTCGAGACTAAATATGCCTTGCTCTCGCCAATAAGCCAGCGTTAGCCTCAGCAATCAAATCCTTGGCACCTGCCGATACTATAACAACCTCCGATATTTCAATACGTACTAGATGGGGGTGCCTATTGCAGCGCATTTCCGTGGCAGTCAGGTGAAAAAATACAATAATATTCTTGACCGCTCACCTGAAATATGTTAGTAGGCACTACGGGCATGCTATCGTCGGGGTTTGATGGCTATCGTCAAGGTCCCTCAAACGAAAGACTTTTGCTCATCAGAAAAGGGGTGAGCGACCATCAGTGAAGGTATCTTTTTCTGAAAACCATGACGCTTACTGTCAAGAAGGAAGAGTTTCTTCGGAACAAGAATAACAAGCAACAATTCATAGACATCCTTGGTAAAAAACTGGAAGAATCTCATTGTGAAGTGCTTCATGCGAGTGGAGATGCGGACCTACTCTAGCAAAAACTGCAGTTCGTAGTTCTTTAAAATCCAACACTGTTCTTGTTGGCGAAGACACTGACTTGTTGATACTACTGTGCTATTATTTCAGCAAGAATAGTGCGCACAGTCTCTACTTAATGTCGGAGCCGAAAAGGGGTTCATTGGGAAACCAAGACAATACTTGGACATTGGCAAAGTCAGAGAGCTCTGGGTGAGACTGTGTGTGAAAACATTCTCTTCATCCATGCATACCTGGGATGGCCACGACATCAAGGGGCTTTTGGGGTCGGCAAAGGCAATGGACTCAAACTTCAAGGACAAAAGATATGTTCCGGCAAGCGGCCCTAATTTTCGGCAATGAATACTCAACACAGGATGAGATCATTGCTGCAGGGAGACAGAGCAATGGTTTGTGTGACGGAGGGAAACCATCAGACAATTTAAACGAATTGAGAGTAGTAAATTCATGCTAAGGGGACAACAAAAAGAACAGCATTGCACCCACGGGTACTTCCGCCAACGAGCTCAGCTTCCAAATATCACAGCCTACGGGTATTTCCCTCAGGTTCATGAGTGGAAAGGACACAAACTCAATCCACTTGACTGGGGATGGAGTATCATGGACACCAGGATGATCCCTGTGCATTCTGGGCCTCGCTGCAGCACCAGAGTATCTCCCCAAAGCTGTTAGATGTTCATGCAAGGGTGGCTGCAGTGGTAAACGTTGTGGTTGTCGGAAAATTGGGCTGCCTTGCACTTCGCATGTGGACTGTGCAGAGGTAGTTTGTTCAAATGCAGACGAATCAGTAGACGTTTTCGATGCTGCTGATGATGGTGACCATGGAAAGAGATGAAGTGACGTGTTAAATATTGGTGAACGGACCAAGTTCATTGTGTACACATAGTTTGGTAGTGTATCCCAACATTCCCCTAAATAAAATAAGACCTTGTGTTTGTAAAAGTAATTATCTATATATGTATATGCCCCACCCTATCTAACTATATTTTTGACTCACTATTAACAATTAAGTACTAGAAAATTTCGAACTTTATTCAGCTCCCAAAAAATATTTTTTCACGAAATTCCCAGACTCACATCAGCTCAAATTTTTAATACCCGGTATCAAACCTTTACGGGTAAAGTCAGTTTCCTGAAGAAGACTAGCAATACATTTTTGGTGAGGGCTATATATAAATCAAGTTTTAAATTTCTGGGATTTCACAGCTAAGGGGGATCAGTAATAATGGGTTTAAATGATAAGCGTCACATTTTAAGTATAAATTTAATCCCATATTTTTTGATGTGCAAAAATGATAGGCATAATATTTTGGGTTTCATTTTTGCATGTGACAGTTGTCATTTTGCCATAACCAGGCCACAACTGGTTAAATAAATAATTAAAAGTTGTTTTGTTGTATTATTAAGAGTGATATGTCGTATATTTAATTTCCAATTATTGCGGTAGTCCGAAAAAGTAACCAAAACGCAAATGACCTGAAAAACCATGTTCCACTCAAAAATATTTAAGTATAATCTTGGGCAGATATTCAGTAGGCATCAAGGTTTCAGAAAAATATAACTTCGTTTCTATTGCAATTTGTGGTGGGTCCATTTCATATTTTGGGCTGGACTACTATAACCAGATCGAAGTTCAAACCACGCCCTAAATAACCACATATAAATATTATTTCGTTACGGCGTACACGAACGACGGCTTCAATCATTGATTGCCTAGTCGTAGGTGGTTGAAAAAGGGGTCGGATGATTTTTCAACCACACCTACATGTCGACGTAAACGACTTAGCTGGGGGCATCCTTGTAGACAATGTTCCGCGTATAAGTTTGCTTTTGACTGGCCTTGTTTTTTCCCCCTTTTTCGATGCATATGCGCTGGTCGCATCGCTCCGCCCCGGACATAGGAAAAGTAAGCATGCCGTGTGTAAACACGCTGTGACGGGGATAGAGGCCGACTCTTTTGAAAGTCTGGCCCTGTGCTTTATGCACTGTGGGGGCATATGCCCAATTTTTAATTGGGGGAATTTTAACCTACGAATTGGCCCAAAACGTTTCTTACGCTCAACGTGGCAAACCCGTTTACAAAAAAGCCAGGCACTGGAATCTGTCTTGAAAAATTACAAAAATGTCTCTCAGATCTCGACGAGGAGACGTTTGCCATTGCAAAGTCCATCCGTCACATCCAGGTTTCTCAGGGGCATTGACCGGGTGTCCCACTATGAGGGCCAATCGGTGTGGGGGGCAAATATTTGGTGGGTTCAGCCTATTTAGGTACTCAATACAAGTTATGTTTAAAAATTCGAGTCCGTTTTTTCCACCGGCATGATCAAATTTTTTGCTGTTCGTTTATATCAGACCTAAGATCCTTGGGGTTTCCCGAAAGCTGTTTTTTTTTGTGATACGAACTTGTTTTGGAAAAATCCCATCGGAGTTCCTGACGACAAAATGACAGTCGAGAGGTGAGATTCTTGAAAGGGGTAGTGCCGAATACAAAAACACCAAAATTCCCCTTTTTAACTAGGGGCATCGGGGGAATTTCAATGGAACCAACAGGTTTTCGGGCGGCACAGACAGAGTCCCTTACCTACTGCCCAAAACCCAAAAATTTCCCAAAAAATTTCGCTCTTCTCAGGGACACCTCATTGACTGTGTGAGTTGAGAGGTTGAAAAGTGCGCCAAAGTGTATGAATTTTTTTTTCAAATTTCTGGAGGGGCCGGGCTGGGTGTGCTTTTGGGCCCACTGGTAATATTTGACAAAGTCACCAGCAAAAAAGCACAAATTTTTTTCTCCGAAGGGGAATTCGATGCCCTCGTAACTTCAAACCCTTGTCAAAAAACATTCGGGGGCCCAAGGCGGAAATTTGCCCTTTTTCGAGGGGAAAATTTAGTCGCGAAAAGGCCCGACCCTATG
>JACEEZ010002530.1:0-47473 GCA_016584305.1 Chionoecetes opilio | reverse complement strand
AAATTACAAAGGGGCTAAGTGGATGCCAAAAGTCAATTTCCACATACTGAGTCATTTTGCCCCGGTGACAAGGGAGCCTCAACTTCCTTCATCCTTACCCCCTCCTCCACCACCTCCTCACCCCCAGGTTTTTCTCAGTCTACTCGTGCACCAAAGCAGTTTTTACTATTGAGGAAAGAAAGGTCTTCTGATAATTATTGCTATCAGAAAAAGAAGGAGATGAAGCCCCGCTCAAAAAGGCAGCAGTATGCAAGTTTTTTTCAGCAGAGACAGTACTTGCCTCCTCGACCTCAACCATCTCGGTTTGCACCATCTGCAAGGTCACAGCAGCCCGTATGCAGTTCGCCCTCCTCCGAAATGGTGTGTAATTCACGAGCGTGGAAATCATTCAACAGAGGAATGCTTTTTGATTCTGAGACTAAAGGGGCCCTCTCAGACTGTGACAGTGGGTAATGCGTACGGCTATCATCAGTCGGGGGAAGATTCGCGCGGGTTCAAAAAAACCCAGTTTTAGTTTGACATAACGTCACAGACAACAGCAGCTCATAGTTCCTTATATTATTGCTGCTTGTCTTACTTTGATGACAATTCATTGTTTCATCGAAACAGTTCTATTGCTCTTGGAGTGGATACAGGTGCTTCATGTAATTTTTCTCAGTGAGTGTGCTTATGTAAATTTTTAACAAGTTATATAATTTTCCCTTGTTTACCTTCTACAGCCAATCTTCAAAGTGTTCAAGGTCTCACATTAGAGGTGATGGGCACTGTGACCCTGCCTTTTATCCCTTGCCCCTAACTCCAACATTTTAAACATACAGTTTATAGTAACACCACATTTTGCCTTACAATGTAAATGACCTTTAGGTCTGAAATCTCTTGCTACTCATCACATTGATTTTAATTCTACAGCACCATGCAATTTATTAAATTGCGTTCTCTTACCCGCAATAAAAGTCCAGCCCCATTGCTTGATAAGCCTCTGTTTTTTCCAGACTTTGACCAGCAAGCCGTTTGGCTAGCCTAGGCCCCGACTTGCCTTCCAGCAGGGAGACGAAACGTTCAGTCCTCCCTGACGGTTTAGTGTCTGCTGTTGTCATGGGAGACCAAAATATTTGGCCCCACATGTTCTGTTCGACTTTCAGTGAGAGTACAAGATGCTCCTGTCGGCAGTTACCTTGGTGTCTTTACCTGACACTATCCCCCGTAAGTCGTTGGCGCTTGAGGGAACGCTTCAGCCGGTACGTGTGGATCACATACGTTGGGCGCAGTAGTTACCCAAATGTTACAGGGTCCCCTATAATACTTTAATGGTGTTTTTCTATGTAGTTTTGAAAGTCAAAAAACAGTCTGACCTTAATGGATCCTTCACATGTTCTTGCAGCAGTCTCTACGCAGACGAATGTTAGGGAGACCAGGCAGTAGACCTGTTCAGAAAACAAAGTTTTCCTATTTTTTTTACCCTCCTGCACGGTTTCCCAATGCTTTTTTTACCTGGAAAAGTCGAAATTAAATTTTATTAACAAAAAACAACCATTTATAAGCCAAAATGTCAGAAACCTTTGCCTCATGAAACATGAAGTTTTCATTCTATACCCCGTTTTCTGAAACGCCGTTTCGGAGCATTTTCGATGTTTGTTTTCGCCTATTTTTTCACCAATAAATGGGGATAAGCAGGTTAAAGCAAGTAATTCGATGGACTGACTGAAACTCAAAATGCATAGAAACATTATGGAAATATATCCATGTGATAATTTACAACAATTTTCAACAAAAATAAACTAAATAATCTATTTCACTCTAGTCACATTCCAATGGTTTTAAAGTCATGAACGTCTAATGGTCTGTTATGTTTGTTGCAGATTCGGTTTAAACCTGCTAACAAATCCATAGATACCTTCACAAGATAACTTTACTATGGCATTAAGCAGGAGCTCCGAGGCGCAAAGTTGACATCTCAGAACCCTCCACCTGCAGTCCCGAGACAAGCGTCACGCCGACCTGCTACTAGATCTGCTACGAAAACCTTCCTGAATCGGCTTCCCATCATCCAGCCATCAGTGGCTCCCAGTTACCCACACACAGACGGCCTTCCATTCTGTCCCTCATCGTTCGCACATAAAGTTTGAGCCCAGAAAATACGGGAATCCTAAGCATCAAGACCTCGCCAATGAAACAGTGGATTCTATCATCCCATTCTGGCAGATGGCTAGGATCAAGACCATGGCCCCATACATGCAGCGCAGGCACATTTACGTGGAGCACTTCCCCAAAAGCACAGAGATCTACAAGGCCGTAAAAGGTAGAAAGGTGACCCTGGCAGGGAAAGGTGCCTTTGTCCTGGAATTAGTAGACCTGTTCGCATAGGAGGCTTCAGAATGCCATCCAGGAATAGAGAAAACCGACATGATGGCATCGCAAGCATAAGGCACAAACAGATAACATTACATACGGTTCTACCATGATTCAGAAGAGCATGTGGGAGGAAGGCACACAACGGTTGAGTAGTATGGGTGGGGTCCATGACGCGAGATATTCTTGTGGTCTTCACGGCGCAAAGGTCCCATCAAGGTGACGGGGAAGGCCAGAGAGGGCTGCAGACTGCAGCAGAGAGAGAACACACCAGATATTAATTTGTCACAAAGTTTCTACACATTTTTTAGCTGCCACACCATCGAAGGAGCATCAGGGAGTTCGCATTGCTGCTGTGTGTGTGTGCTTACCTGGGCTGCCCCCACCGATCATGCAGGTGTTGCAGAGGACAACATACATTCCAGCACCTCGTCCTGGTGTTCACATCACCTAACGTGTTACCTCTCACATTTCCCGGGAGGCATGGAGTGTGTTGATCGTTCAGTACCCTGATCGTCTGGGATGTGCTGGTGCTGCGTGACAGCCTTAGTTTCTGCTACATTGAGGTCGTGTTTGTGGTCTGACCTTGCGCACGTTTGTGTCTCTCAACATCAACAACGAGCACGGAACATGAGCTGACAAGGTACCACATCAGCCAGTAGTACTGCAGCATTAGCGAGGACCCTCCCAGTATGCGCTCTCCAGGTGCAAGATGCGAGAGATGTCCTGGAAGTTACCTGGGACGAACGTGCAGAGCTCTGGCTGTGCTTGTCTCGAGCCACCTTGCGTCCTGAAGGCAAGCGATTGGGAGTACCAGTGATAGACGCTCAACAGACCGGCTCAGACAGGACAGTGGCCGGTGCTTTGTTGGAGGCACGGGGGCTTACTGGGTGATCCCTGCCCTTTGTTTTTGCACACGGCCCGCACAGTGGTCGGGGGGGAGTTACATCGGTACTCCAACATTCTGGAGCAGCAGCTTACAGGAAGTGTTCTACACCTGGCCTGCAGGACACCACATTCTAGAAGTGCTGTTGGTGCTGTACGGGAGAATCTTGTTTGGCAATGTCAAGAGCCCAGAGACTCCTTGGTTCAGCATCTTCAAGGCGTTTTGGACAGATCTTCCCACAGACACCCCCTACAGGGGAAGAGAGGGCGGCGCGGGGTAACACTGTCCACACCTCTGGGTAACCTATTACACTTCTGTACTACCCGGTCACATCACACAAAAGAGCGCTCAGGACACCCAAATGCTCCTTTTCGTCTCGTATGGCCGGGGAGAAGAGGCCTGTCCATCAGAACAAAATGGTTGAATAAAAAGAAGAAAGATTGCAAGGAAATACTACTGAAATCCGAGGTCGGAGAGCCTCCTAGAGCTTGACTACCCGTGAGATGGGCTGAGCTTACACTGATCGTCCCTTGGAGACACGCATCCCCGCAGGAATCCACTGGAGTCGTCCTGGAGCCATTCATCAAGTGCCAGGTGTATGGCCAGAAAACCTGTATTCTATGAATATGTTCATGTCTCGTCTGAGCAGCTGGAGTTGACGATGTAGACTGTTGTGAAGCTGGAACGCCTCAACCTCTTCCTAGACTGTTCTATACACACATGTGGATTCATCTACACTTGCGCAGATGCTCCTGCAAATGATCATGAGGACATGATAGTTCAAGAGAACAGTCCAGAGATTGCTCAGGCATGTGCTACAAAAACTTGAAAACCACAAGTGGTACCTGCACACAGGAGTTTGTTCCGTTCGCTCTCTTCGGTAAGCAGACTCAGTGACAAGAGAAGCATGACATTGCGGCCAAGCTGCACGCCACTGAGAAGCCGAGAGCTTTCAGACGAGGGGAAACCTATGATTCCCTCAGTTACAGCCAAGAACGACTCTGGCTGATCTAGTTGGTCAGAGAGTCATCTTCTGCTTGAAACCCTTGGCATTGAGTATGACGGCTTCTGCAACCTGTGGCGACAGGCCAGGAGTGATGACTACAGCAAGCCCTGGAAATATGTCAGGCATGTAAAAGTAGTGAATGACAATTGCTGAGCGGGGAGATCAGATGATGACTGATTTCGCAACATCATTACCACAATTTCTCAGGCAAAAACATCCCTTCTTCAAACTGGTGGAATACAACCGTGAGCGGTATTTGATAGCTTCAAGAAGGCAAACTCTGAAAAGACTGTGAAGTGTCCTTCTGACATAGACAATAGAGTTTTCTGCCACTTTGAAAATAGTTTTTCTTAGTTAGAGTCTTTGTGTCACACATTTTTTGATGTCAAGATTGTAATATTTATGGAATTATATATGAAATTTTCAGAAATTTTGCTTTTTTTTCTGGATATGATGTGTCCTTTTTGTTTGAATGTTTACTTGGATTTGTTTTTTCAGAATAATATTAAAATGCTTCAATTTGATACCCAATTTTGTTGGTTCTATCCCAATTGTAACAAAAGTCCGTGAAAAAAAGTCTGGCGGGAGGCAAAATTAGGCGCTTTTCTACTGTCGCGGCTTAATTCGTGAGGTCCAATGAGGCAAAGGTTCCTAACATTTTCGCTCAAAATGTTGTAATTTTCAGCTTTTTCCAGGTCAAAAAGCATGGACACCTGCAGGAGGGTATACAAATAGAAACACCTTGTTTTCTGACAGGTCTAACCAGGGCAGACATAGTTCAACAGTTTTAGCACCTTATGTTCAGGTATTGGATTATCCTGAGTCTAATAAGCTGATCTTCTCGCCCTGCTTGCGACATCAGGCATGCTCTTGCCTTACCTGGGGAACTCTTAGGAGTGACAGACAAATGTACTCATCATATTGTGGCTCCAACCTGATGCACAGCCTTCTATGTACCGTCTAATCGTTATGCCTCATAGCCAACGAGCTGTTGTACAGGCATGATAACGGAGACATGTGGAATGAAGGAAATATACAGGAGTCTTATTCTCCCTTGGAACTCACATATGTTGGTTGGTGAAGAAAAGTGGATGGTCTTACCTGCCTGTTGCTTGATTTCAGGAAAGTTAACAATTCAACTGTACCAGATCATTATTCCACTCCCTGTTTTGAGAGACCTTTTACCAGTCTATAGGGAAGGATGATACAGTCTTTACTAGTCTGGACCTCAAGTCTGTTTTTTGGCAATTCCGTTAGAATAAGAAATCTCGGGAAATAACTGCCTTCTCACAATATGGTTCAGTCAAATTAGGAACAATTTGACCAGAGTTTGGAAAAAAATAGGGGAGAGATGAAATTGGTGGGTACCTTCCTGAATATCCCTGATCATCATATTAAAATTCCCCATAATTCCCATTGGAGCATTGCCCTAGAGGACCAAATCCAGGTGCTCGCCATTTTCTTACAAACTACGAATATTTTTGCTTGTTGCACACAGTAGAAAGGTGTTTTCTCTGGTGTTGAAACTTAGGTGTGACTATATTTTATTGACGTTTTTGAATAAAGAGACAACATAGCTGACAATACAGTTCTTTATTATGTAACATTAAGTATTCTCAGATGCTAGATTGCCACATATCGCTATGAACGTCATTTGGCCTTATATTTTTCTCTCTCTTTTGAGTGTTGCTGGCTGGTGGATCTGCTAGACTTAAAGATTCACTGTCCTGTTCAACAGGGTCACTTCTTCATCACTGTTTTCAGCTTCAGTTTGTCCATGATTATTGTGATTTTCATCTTGCGGCACAACCATCCTCGTCATTATCTACCACTTCAGAATTGCTGCAATCCTCTCCGCGACAGTAGCCGCATACCTGGGAACCTGAATGCCGCTTTGCTGCCACTGCAACCACGTTCGCAACCACATTGCAGTTTACACGAGATCAAATTCAAAAGAGCTTCAGGAGCCGGTGGTTGGCGTGTGAGAACTGGCGTAGCTGGCCACTGACTACAGGTCCCACCCCTTGAACCCACTCAGTTGGTGGTAGGTCACGCCCGAGCCAGAGTTAAACTTGATGATACCCACGTAAAGAGTGTTCTTTGGGCTGCGGCTGATGTTGGTGAAATGCTGCAAGTTGAATTTTATTGGAACGGGACATTTTGCAACAGCTTTTCGTGAAACGTGTGGCCTTTGGTTTGTTGGGGGGGGTCAAGGAAGACGTTCCCTTTGGGCAGCTGCCATACAGGCCGAGGAATTCTTCACCAGGCTGCTGCGACTGCCTTTGACAGACGAATTGGCTCCATTGAAAACCTGCCCACATTATCCAATTTCCTGGATGTTTTTCCGGGAACGGTTGAAAGCCTTTTTCTTGCCTTGTTCGTAAAGACCGAGTCGTATCACAACCTGTCCATTGGCGTGCAAAAACACATTTGCTGCACAATATCGCCTAAGCCTAAAGGTCTAGACGGTTCTGCAAGTTTTAATATTGAAACGTTTTGTCAGGATATTTCTACCCCCATGCTTCAAATATAAAAGTATGTATTGTTTATCTGCTTTCGACATCTTGTGGCAAGAGAATAAGTAGGTCTACATCAGTGCCCACAACTACCCACATCATTAGTGCTCAGATAGTTCCATTGCAGTTTTGCACTATAAATGTATCAGCGTCAGCAACAGAAATGCTTCACTATTATTCCTCATGTTCCAATTTGGAACATGCACTCCCAATCACCATTCAGAGAAGTGCCACCACTGTAGTCAGGAGGCAAATCAACAGTTTCTGGGCAAGAGCCGAATCCCTACATACGGAAGGACCACTGTATCTGAAAAAAGTGAGATCTGTATGGGAGTACCAGCTGTTGAAGAAGGGAAAGAGTCGGCGGTCAGCACCACAGATCCCGATTCCAGGTCCACAGATGAACCTCTTTGAATGTGGCGGTGCTGAGAATCACTCTTCCACAGAAACTGTTTGATCCACCATGCTTCTACTACAGTGGTGGCACTTTCTCTGATGGTGAGTTGCTTCTCCTGGTGGGAGATAAGGAAGTACCCCAGAACTGGCCTTCCACTGGAGGGGAAGACCGGGCCCCTCTCAAGTTTTCTTGAAGGAGTGGGAGCAAGAAGACTTGCAATCGCGCGTGGCCATTTCACTAGTTTCAATTCGATTCTGCAAAGAATATAAAGTTAAAGGTATTTAAAAAAATAAGTATCAAAAATAGCTGCTGTTGATAAAACTTTCAATGGCAGACAACTGTGATAATTCTATTACTTTCTCTACGTTATGCTTGTTCCTTCCTTTTTATATTTATTTGTATACTTTAGATGTTTTTATATATATATATATATATATATATATAATATATATATATATATCATATATATATATATATATATTATATATTATATATATATTATATACTATATATATAATATATATATATATAATATATATATATATATATATATATATATATATCTAATAGTTATATATATATAGAAAATTATATATTTTATAATATATTAATATATATAGATTATATAATAATTATATAGATATATAATATATAATTATATATATATATATATATAGATTATAGAAATATTTTTTATGTATTTTTATTTATAATGTATTTTATTTATGTTTGTGATGTGTCCTACATTATATAATTATATATTATGTCATATCCATTATATAATAATAATGTATAGTTTTTCTAGTTAGTTATGTATTTCTTACAAAAATACGCTGAAATTGTAAAACTTCAAGGTCAATGTGCATTGGTGCAACCTTTCAACATGTTTAGTATTGTTTTACATAACTTTCTGGATGAATACAAAACAAGTTTTTAAGCATTACTTTTAATGACCATTCGCCCACACCTCGCCAATGAACTTATTTTAATATATTTCCATGGGATAGCATTTCGAAGGTTAGTAGTATTTATTTTCAAATAGGCTGAAATAGTAAAACTTCAAGTCATTGTGCAAACTTTAAAAAAACACTCTATTCTTTAATAAGTTTTTTCACATACTTTTTGGATGAATACAAACAAAGTTGAAGAGTGGGAGCACCACATTTCAAACAATTTCACAAATAGGACCACCCTAAAGGTTCCATATGATCTCGCCATGCTTCATCAATCTCTGGCTTTGTTTCTTTTTATTACCCAAAATCGAATCTTGAAATGAATGGTGATTGGCATTTCATTATTGACTGAATTTCATCGACTGACATTTTTCTGGCTCTTCGTTTCTGCTCAACCCCTTTGTCTTGGTGCATCGCTGCACCCATCAAAGACCACATACAGTTTTGGTGAGAAGTGCTTTTGTGCATAGGACACATATGTCTTGTACATATCACTGTATATCCATGTTCTGGCCAGTGGCCATACCCCCGTGCAATAAAATATCCCCCGTCCACGAACTATTGTACTATTGGTGGGATATGCATTCTCACATTCCACATAGTGAATTGAATTATGCGGTATCATGACCGAACATTTTCCAGTCTTTCTCATGGAAATCTCATCAAACACACGAGAGAGGACGAGGAAACGAATTCACGTACTCCTAAGTGTGAAGCGCAATCTGCTCAGAATTTTACCGCACAAATGATTCTGTTAAATAGTTGCATGGTGTTCACAGGAATCCCTCGTCTCGGACCTTTACAGGAGTTATTTACAGCTCCAAGGGTAGAACTCTGTCTTGCCGACGCAGCTTAACATCACCAATGATTTTCCTACAGCTTGTTCATTGCCTGAGAGCCAATTTCCACTGCTGCAGCACAGTTAATACTTCATTAGCGCAACACCTGTAGCTTGTACATCATTCTTGTTCTGTGGCAGTGGTGGTGTATCAGAAAGCCATTCTCTCGCTTTTCAAACCATCCTTTTTGTCTCGCAGTTGAAGTTGCTGTCCTGAGATCAACATGTTGTTTCAATGTAGAGAAATGACTGCCCAAAGAACTTTTCAAAGCGTGTATTATTCTGTGCAAACAGGCATGCCCTCTACCCATGACTCAAAAAGCATCTGTCCATCCCACGACCACAAGTACAACTCCAGAAGTTTTCAGTGCCGCATCAGCACCTGCTTAAAAAAAAAATCAATTGTCAATGTCCATGTCCATATGGCCTCTCCACAATTTATCACTTCCGCCGGTGGGGTTAACAGTGACATTTCCCTAGTGATGTAAATTGCTTGGAACTCGGTTTCTGTCATCTTCTCCTCTAAGTGAGACAATCTGCTGCACTACAGATGAGCATATTTTGCATATGCTAAGTGCTCAGCTGCGTGGAAATGGGAAGCATTTCACGAAACAGTATCAAGAGTACAGGCCCAATCGCCATACGGCTCCAGCACAGACAAATTGATGCATCATCATTACTTGGTTATAGTATTGTGCCCACAGTTTTGCTGTTCGCTGAGCCTTGCGCCTCACTCATAACATTATTTCACTTTCTCCATGACCGCTGGCAAGAGGGATGCACTCGAAATGGTTTTTTTTGCAACTAGGTGAAATACCAAAGTGTCACTTTTTTGTTAGTGTGTAATGATCCTTGACCCCGAAATGTATATTTTTGCTACCATAACACCTTTCTACTGTGTGCACAACCAAAAATATCTTGTATTTTGTTAGATATGGCGCCACTTGGATTTTGGCCTCTACGAAAATGCTCCAGTTGGATTCATGGGACTTTTACTATGATATTAGGTAGTTTTCAGTAAAATGCACCCTCCAAATTTCATTTCCTCCTATTTTTTCCGACCAAATGTCCTAATTTGACTGAATAATAATGCTCATTATGAATGCTGAGATGTCTATGGTTTGAGGTACTCACCTTTCCGTGCCACGCCTAGTAAACAACTTGTTCACGGCTTTAATAAAGGTGATGGGTTTGTTCGTCTACATGGACGACCTCTACTTTGTCTCAAGGATTTATCCAGTCACTTTGAGAACTTGCCCTTGGTTTTTCAGAAACTTCCTAGGCTGGTCTTAAACTTAACGTGCGCAAATGCAGTTTTTTCTAAGTCACGCAATTGACTTTTTAGGCCATGGTGTAGACAAGATGGAATCCACACGTTGGATTGTAAATTAAGCGGTCAAGAATTTCCCAACCCACCTCCACCGAAACTGTACGGTCTTTTCTGGTTTGTCGGGCTACTCGTGCCTTTGTAAGAACTATGCTTATATTGCTAGTCCTCCTGACACAACTCTTGAAAAAGGACATTTCCTTTCAACATGGACTGGTCCCAACAACAACGTTTTTGATACTTTAAAACGAGGTCTTACACACTGCGCAATTCTTACATTTCCTGACTACCATTGCCTTTTCACATCTGTTGACAGATGCTTCGGCCTTGGCGTTGGTGCAGTTTTGATGCAATCAGTTTGAAGGAAACGCCTCATGTTTGTTTGCATATGTCAGTGAGGGCTTACTGATGTGGAGTCACGTTACTCAGTAACTGACCTTGAAGCTCTTTGCTGTAGTAAATGGGCTTCCTCCAAGCTTTAAAGGAAATTTATATATGGTTATCCCATTTACAGTTTTACAACTGATCACACTGCAAGTGCCTAATCTCTTTAAAGGGAAAAAACCTCCAAGGCCGTGTGGCACGGTGGTTCATCACATACAGGAATTTGAATCCTACACTTCAAATAGGGACCTGGTAATAAAAAATCATGTTGCAGGGATGGCAGCTGTCACGGCAAAGCATTCAGTAGCTGTGCTCTCAGACAAGACTTCAATTTTCTCTCTTCAAGACTTATGCGAATGCTCAACGTCACGATCCTGTGTGGTCAAAAGTGATTTATGCACTTGAATCTGGAGATGAATTTTATTGCCTAAATTGTCAGTTCCACTTTTAACGTTTCATGGTTGATTAGTTCTTTGTCGTAATGTACTATGGACGAGAACAACGGTTACTCAACTAGTTATTCCTAACAGTCTAGTGGAAACTGCTTAAAAACTCATTCACGACAATGCCTCAAGCAGAGACAATCCCAGGTCGAGACAGAACCTTTGTCCGCTGCTCGTCGTAAGTTTTTTTACTTGGCCTACCATGCGCATTGATGCAGAGAAAACATGTTACTCATTGTCTTTCATGTGCACACACCAAGGGTCGTACGATAACTGCTCTTCTCCTATCCTTGATATCCTTTACCTGAGTCGTTCCTTTGACACTGTAGGCATCGACTTACTGCAGCTTCTCGAAATTCATCAGGGTCCCATATGTTCTAGTATGGTGTAGACCCGTCACACGTTTTGTGGTTCTATTCCCTTACCTAACAAGTCGCTATAACTGTTGCTCATGCTCTAGTTTCAAATTTAATTTGTCCCTATACAACACTATATGCTCATTCAGATAATGGGGCCCAGAATTGAAAATAAAATCCTTTCACAACATTTGGTGAGCATTTTCAAATTAAGCAAACTTCATTACTGCTCCTCCAACCCTGCGAGCAATGGCCTAGTTGAGAGGACAAATAAGAAAATTCTTGATGTCCTTCGCCATTTGCTGGCGAGTTTTTGTCCCAAAATGACTCTTGGGAAGACTGGTTACCTCATGTAGCTGCGTCGATAAATGGCTCAGTAAATTGTCCTCTACGGGAAGCGACTCCACATTTTTATTTGTGTATGTGTCCGACAGAACGATTAAACTTAATGACGTGCTTATGCCCTCCCTGTGCAGTCTACACTCAGTGGACGATTATGCAAAAAATGCACTTAGATCTTTCAGACCATTCCACGATCAGTTCGGGAAGACTTAAGGCCCCCATCCACGGTACGATTGGTTCGTACGATTCTGATCGACAGACCTGATCCGATGGTTTCCTACCACCCACTAACGATCCGACGACCGCACCTCAACCCCAGTTTCAGTTTTGGTGATAGAAACGGGTGGAAGGGGAAAAGCGGTTCTCAATATAATGGGTGCGTGCTGGCAACGAGGATCGAATTACTTTTTGATGAATCGGATACCACAACTGAGGAGCGTAAACATCATCCGCGTTCACACCAAATTTCACAGAGGCAATTATTTTAGCATACATTACATACATTACAAAAATATTTGACAATATTACAGAGGCTATTCACAGAGATTATTTCTTAATATATTTTCGCGGAACAACTTCCTCATATAGTTTTTTTTTTTTTTACTGGTTTCAACAGTAGCCTCAACTGTCGCTCCGTCGCTCCACGAGTTTTCTCACTACAATACTTCTTAAGTTGCATTTTTCTTAAATTTATCCATTTACTCTTTTGCTTTTTATTTCCCACCAAACACAGTTTTCTATATAGTTGATGAATTTCTTCCAAGTTGCTTCTCATTAAAGAAGACAATTCATCTTGGTAAGTCCTCTCAAGCGAACGCTGTCCGTGGCGAAACTGATGGCTGGCTTACGATCAGCACACTCACGTGCGATCCGGTCTGAACCGGATGATCTGTCGGATCTAAAACCAAACACTGCTGGTCCCATCCGCCGAGCTGTCAGTCGGTCGGCAGACCCAAAATCACCCCCCTCACGCTCCAATCTGGTTGGATCCAACCAGATCTGTCCCGATGGTCGTCGACCAGATCGCACACTGGATGTGGGCCTTTAAGGGCTTCTCGTCAAGAGATGATGCGTAGACAGCATAGAAAGCTTGTCCTTGTTGTAATTTCCATGGTGATTTTGTTATGAAACGTCTCCTGAACTCAAAAATAAGTTGTCTTCTAATTTTGAGGACCTTATTTAGTCCACAGTAGATTACATGAAATAAATTCATCCCTCTTGATAAAACTCATAATACTACAGAAGTAGTACATGTAGATAGGCTAAAGAGAGTCAAAGTGACCTCTCCTGCACAGACCAGGTCCACTACTTAGGTCGACATTCCTTAATTTTTCCTCTCACATGTACTTATTAGTATATTGTTACCTATTGTAATACTCTAGTATTACGTATTAGCAATTATGTTTAGTATTATATAATTATTAGTCTTATGTGTAAAACTCTAGTATTATTACATTATGTTAGTATTACATTATTGTTATGTATTAGCTTTTTAGTATCTTTATTATTAAGTTTACATTTCATGTTTATATTTCTTATTATTACTACATATTATGTCTTTTTCTTACACATGAGAGTATTTCATAATTTTTTATTATTGAATGAACGATTTTGGTTCCCCATACCAAGCAGATGTGAAGTGCTTGTGATCGCTCTGTGTGGCCCACGCATAAACAGGAACTTTAAAAAGTGTCCATGTTAATGACTGTGAGGACACAGTGAGGGTGGCCGAGCGATGTGCTGTGGTAAAGCACATATATATCACCTAACCTATAAAACCTATCTATAAGACGCTTCTTAAAAGGAACATGTTAGAACCCTATGTTAAAACCCTATGTTTAAACCATAACGGTGAACTCAAGGCGTAGGTGAAGATCCCGCTGAGGCGGGCAGTGTAAAACGGTGGGCCTTGATCAAAGTTGGTCATAGTCCTGTGTCTCTCCTTGGATTAAGCGCGAACCTGTACTCTTGCGTTTATTTCCCCTTACCAAAAGAAAATATGGAAAGTCCAGGGAGAGAGCGCGTGGACCATGTATTTGGGTACCATTAGACGTTTTTTGATTATGTAAGCAATTATTTGAATACATATGTTCTGTTTAGTTATCCTTGTCCACTAGCTTATCTTGTATATTAAGTTACTTTTGTGTGTCTGTCGTGCCTAACACGACATTTTTATATAGCAATGGAAGATCTGGCGTAAATGGTTAAGATTAGTTTTAATTTTTTTTTATTTCTTCCTCATTTCTCATCTCATGTTTGCGTTACAGGAATTCAAAAGATTTCCTTGATTAATCTATATGTTTTAATTTTTATCCCTTGACACAACGTTTTACATTATATTCTATTATTGATATGAAAAATACGCATTTATACACGCATTGGCCATATGGAATACTTAATGACATTTGTACCTTGACCATTCCTTTGTGATGTAAAAGAAGAGAAAGAAAAAAAGAATGTACAGTATCAGGCGTAAAACTTAAACACAAGGCCTTTGATTTCTTCAGGCGAGGGCACCGTTCCTGGAGCCCATGAGCGAGCGGCATGCAATGGATGGTGGAGGCTGGCCTGCTCAATCACTGGATCACGAAGATCACGCAGCCACGCCAAGGACGAGAGGAACCTGCGAGCCGCGACGCCCTCCTCTGACACAACCCAGGTAAGGAACCATTCACCGCCACACTATTTGTTTAGGATAAAGAGAAGGAATTTACGGTAAATGTCGCTTCCTTATTATTTGATGTTCTTAATGTTCTTATGTCAAGTTATACGAATCCTTTCCATTTTGCTTGGCAGAATTTAAAACTGCACTTTTTTGAGTGCACTGGTTGTTGTTGGTTTCTTAGGATGCGTCACCCTTGCCAAACCACAAACAAGGCTCTTTTATGCACGGAGCTCACATAGACAGAAGCGCATCTGTATTCATATAAATCGCACGTCAATCCCCCCTGACACGCAGCAACACCGCAAGCCAGCCCGCATCCATATTGGCCGGGGGGGTTCTCTGGAATAGTATGTGGTATTGTGATCTCTCTAGCCAATCACCGTTGTCCAAGCTCGTGTGTCACATAGAGGTGTAACTCAGAGATCGCTGGTTATAATCTGTGTTATTTTTTTTTTACTACAAAATGTATGTAGTTCTTAGGTTGGTTGAGTTGGTTAGGTAGTTTAGGTTGGTTAGGTTAAATTATGCAATTTGATAAGTCTAATCTTAAATATACATACATATTAACAGCCCAGCGATAAACATAGGCTTCACCCCAATTTGACATCACGGCTTGGACAACATGATTGGTTCAACATCCCCACACCCACATACATTCTAGAGAACGGGAATATACATCCTGCATCTCTTCTTTTGCCGGCAGGGGGCGTCGCGAGCAGGCGAGGCCGACGCGAGTATCGTACGAAAGAAAAGGGCGACGTGAGGCGAGGCTGTGCTTGTCTTTTCAACACCTTCAGGGCGCCTTTTACCTCCTCCTCCCACCGGCATCGCCTTGCGTCTCGCTCTGGGGGAGCGTCTCTCTCTGCTTCCGCCCCGCACCGATACACTGTCGGCACCATTTTTGTCGCTCTTTGGAATTTTACGACCTGGCAAAGACTTGACTTATTTTGTTGGTGGTATATTATTTGCAGGCCGTTGAGCTCCCCTAGTTTAGCTCACTCCAAGTTGCAACATCAACAATGAAGTCATTGGGTGGTTAAACAGCAGATTACGGGCCAATGCGCGTCACTTCCGTGTGCATTCTTGTTTTCGTGTATCGATGATCGTTTTTCAATATCTGCATTCAGATTTTGTGTCATGGATTATGCTTAATTATTAATATTGAATGACCTAAATTTTTTATTATGAATATATAATTGTCTTAAGCAACACTACCCACCTCTTTTTTGCGTTTATTGTTTAGTATTTTCTATCTTTATGAATATGAAATCCTACCTACCAGTCAATCTCCATTATGTTTCAGTGTTTGTTAATTATGTTATGTACGTATTATATATGCATGTAATTTCAGAAACAAAAGAAATTTAAGAATCTTGACTAACACAACACGCTTAAACTAAATATTTAACCTAAACCGAGGGAGTGGTTTACTGAGTGGGATGTGTAGATAAAGCATGTAAAGACTCTGATACTACGGAGACCCAAGAACTGGCCAGAACCCAAGCACAGACAACCCAAGCACACACAGACCCAAGCACAGGCAGACACAAGCACGAGACAGACCCAAGCACAGAACAGACCCCAAGTACATATAGACCAGTCATAGACAGACCAAGTACAGACAGACCCAAGCACAGACAGACCAAGCACAGACAGACCCAAGCACCAGAAAGACCCGAGCACAGACAAACCCAAGTACAGACAGACCCAAGCAACAGACAGACCCAGTACAGACGAGATCCAAGCAAGACCAGAGACCCAAGCATAGACATATCCAAGCACAGACATACTCCAAGCACAGACAGACACAAACACAGACAGACCCAAGCACAGAGAGAACCCAAGCCAGACAGACCCAAGCAACGACAGACCCAAAACACAGACGACCCAAGCACGGACAGACCCAAGCACAGACAGACCCCAGCACAGACAGACCAAGTACAGACAGACCCAAGCACCGACAGACCCCAAGCACAGACAGGACCCAGGCACAGAAAGACCCAAGCACAGACAGACCCAAGTACAAGACACCCCAGCCCAGACAGACCCTAAGCACAGACAGACCCAGCACAGACGACAGACCCAAGCATAGACAATGACCAAGCACATACAGACCCAAGCAGCAACGACCAACACAGACAGACCCAACACAGACAGATCCCAAGCACAAGAGACCCAAGCCAAACAGACCCAAGCACAGACAGACCCAAGCACAGATAGCCCATGCCAGACAGACCCAGCACAGACAAACCCGGCCAAGCACAGACAAACCCAAGCCAGACAGACCCAAGCACAGACATACCCAAGCACAGACATACCCAGCACGACAGACCCCATGCCCAGACAGGACCCAAGCAAGACAAACCCAACAACAAAGACAGAACCCAAGCACAGACATACCCAAGCACAGACATACCCAAGCCCAGACTACCCAAGCACAGACAGACCCATGCACGACAGACCCCAGGCCAGACAGACCAAGCACAGATAGACCAAGCACAGACGACCAAAGCACAGACAGACCTACAACACACGTTATAATTGACAGGCGAGGATGGAATTGTTGGTTTGAATGGAAAAAATTGGTTTATAAAGTCATAGTCCACAAGCAGACCTTACGCTTTGAAAAAAAGGAGCATCATATACATTATTCCTATATTCAATCATATCTAATACAACGCATTAAGATAATAAAATACTGGTTCCACTGCAAATATTAGAGTTTGTCTCGGTTATGAGGTCTGAAGGCGAGGTAAATAATACGGTAATTAATAATGATTTACTAAATGATAAATATTACTGAAGGAGCAATTAAACTTTAGTCTGCCTAATGAATGTCTGTAAAAAACCTACACGAAGATGAATTAAGTTACGGTAGTATTAACAGGGAAAAAAGCGATAATAAGGCTACGTAACGATGAACTTTAATCAGCCGAAACTATTACGATAATGCTCACAAGAGTTCCGTGGAAAAATTAACTCATAATCAAACAATTTTCTCCGAAACATTACAACAAATACCACGATTACATCCAGGAATAAAAAAACATGAACATTGTTATTTAAGCTTTAGAGTGAGTGGTCGTGAGGTAATGAGAGAGACAGCGAAGGATATAAATATAAAAAGGGGGGAATGAAAGGGGAAAGGAGAATAAGGAAGAGAGGGAATAAAGAATGCATGAAGGGAAGAGGAGAGGGAGGAATAGGAGGGAAGGGAAAAGCGAGGAGGGATGAAAGGGAGAAAGGAAATGCGGAATAAGAGGAGGGAGAGATAACGGGAACGGGAGAGGGAGTAAGGTAGGAATGGGTAAAAGAGAGGATAGGAAGAGACTAGAGGGAGGAAGAAAGGAGATGAAAGGTTGAGCAGGGAGGAGCAAGAGAGTGAAAGAAGAGGATGGGAGGGATGGGAAAACGAGACAGAGGGCAGAGAGGTAAAGAGAGGAGGAAGGAAGGAAGAGAAAGGAGAGGGAGAGAGAGGTTTGGCCAGGGGGAAGGAATGGCCTAATGTATAAAAGTCGTGAATATAACGAGAGAAAAACGTGAACGAGTTGCAAAATCTGACGCGGGCGGTGGAAGAAAAAGGTGTGCTGCACGTACTTTGGTGGCAGCCTGTTGGGGAGTTTCCGCAGTGGACCCTTGGGAGTGAGGTCCTGGTGGTGGTGGTCCTGGTGGTGGGGGTAGTCCTGGTGGTGTGGTGGTGTATGGAGGTGGTGATGGAATTAATGTGGATGTCATGACTGTGTTGGTAGGTTAATGATTACTGATGACAGGAGTTACAAATAGTTAGTTGAGTAGCAGTATAGTAGCAGTAGCACAGACACTAGACAGACAGAACAGGTACACACACACCACACACACGCACACCACACAACCACACCACACACACCACACACACACACACACACCACACACACGCACAACAACACACACCACCACCCACACACAGACACTTATACACAACACCCAACACAGAGGCAGCCAGAACTGGAAAATCTGTGTCGACCGTCAGAAAGGGCATTGCGTCATCATTTGCTATTAAAAGTTTAGACGAATGACTTGTAAGCAAAGGATTATGCTTTGCGCGCAGTTTCCTCCTGAGGCTCTTTGGGATAAGGGAAAGGACAGTATTGGATAACTAAAAAAATAGAACGCATGAGATTGTTTTTGATTGACGATGCCACGTGGCCTCCTACACCACTGTCGCCACTAAACACTTCTGCCATTTATGATCATTCTTATTATTACTATAATATTTGAATTACAACAGTTATCACGAGCACTTGTAATACTTTTTAGTTAGTACTTCTTCCAACGAAACATACTTCATTAGTTATTTGTGTACTTCATACGAACCGTATGAATATATACAGCTCAGCCTTATTGGTAACACGCCACCACATTAGACCCATAACGATTGTACTGCTTGACGTCAGCCTTTCATAAATGTCGCGAAGATGTAATGACCAGAAAACACAACACAAATAGTTGATAATATTTTATGTTGTCAGACAGCCAGCAGTTATTGCCACTTTAACCCAGTTGATTGCCACTTATCACCGATGATAGCCTGACACACCCAAATATGTGAAAAACACCTTTCCAACAATGACGTCAACCGTAACACAGCCTGGGCGAGGTTCACGGAGTGAAAGTGAAGACATGCAGACTCCTCGTGGCTCGGCTGGTAATGGACGGACGCTTAACGTCGTCTTCTTCAACCCCTAAGCTGTACTACTGGACTTTTTTGTTTTACCATGCATGACGGACTTGTAAAATATACTTGTACATAAAACTATACTAAGTCCCCGACATGTTTCTATAAACAGAGAGACTGTCTAAGCATCATGCTGCTATCCGGCTAATCTTTTTATTGTTCCTTCTCTTCAGGCTTATGTAAGGTTAGGAACAATTTCCTATTGGTAACAGTTTTCCTAAGCACATTTTTTCTCATCTCCCAAAGCTTTAGCTCCACTTTTTTTAGGTCTCCATATTTCAACTTCCATCATTGGCTAGATATTGTTTTTCCGTAAAGGCGTGTCAAACTAGCAGCTTTTGTTTCATTCGCCCATACTATTTCCACAAGACATGAAGGAGTTTCCCACATTTCCCATAGGCTTCCTCAAAACTCCTCCTCCCTATGGCTACTTAAAACACTCCCCACACAAGGTTTCGCTTCGTACAAAGCTTAGGCCTATATGTTTGATCTGTTCCCACATCTCCCTTCAACGTATTCGTACAAAACTAGGCCTAATATCTCTATATATCTGTTTTACTATTTTGGAACCACATCATCTCAGTTCTCTGTGTTTACCTTGGACTGTCCTATTTGCCATTATCCTCCTCATTTATCTTTTTCACACCAGGGGGGTCACTTCTCCCTATTGCCTTCTGCTCCCATATGGGCAAAACAAATACGTCCACTTTTGCCCCTTCTCAAAACAATCTTCCATTCTGCTTTATTGTATTTTCTCTCATCATTCTATTTCCTCTTATTTCTTTCTTTAATTTCATCTCCTTACATATTTTGATCTCTTCTGGCAGGTTTGCAGGCGCGTTGCGACATTGCCCCTTTCCCCAAGAGCGCGTCCCCTGCGCGATTTGTTGTTGTGAGCAGGCCAACGCTGTACATCATCCGGCAAGGGCTCCAGTGGAATGGGCCCAGAAGTCGGCTGACTTCCTCCGGCAACCAGAGCCCCTTAGAGCGAACGCGCCGTAGAGACCCCACGAACCCTGTGAGATCCCGACCGGCAATATTATCCAATTCCAGGCAGACCAGCCCGGCTAATCAAGGCGGCGGCTTCATCATAGTCCATTTTCTGTATAAAAAATAACCCCCGGGTTTTTTAAGGGGGGATAGGCCAAGGTTCAGAACAAAACTGCTGAGGATGGTCCTCATTAAAGGAATTCACGAGAAAATCATGTTCCCAAGACGAGAATGTAAGAGTCTTGGCAAAGGGGAACGGTTTTGTATAATCAAAGGCACGTCTTTATAAACGTGAGGAACTAGAAGTCAAATTGAGGACCATGGAGATACAACCGTGGCCACTGAGATGATTAATGCCTGTGGATCGCCCGTGACGTCACACCATAGGGATACAGCCCGCTCCGCTCCCGTACAAGTTTACCTACCTAATATTAATGTTTATCAGTATAAAAGATTACTGTTATCTTCGGAATGTTTGTTCTTATAATTTATCCAAATAAAAAACCGTAAAAACACCAAAGAAAATGCCATTATGAGACTTTCAAGAAATATGCAATTAACTTAAACTCTTTCGCCATTTAATATTTTGCTGCAAACATTTACATAGAATATCAAGAGAAGGCGGAGTTTAATTAGGCTTTCCATTGATGCATTCGTTTAGTGATAAATACTTGCGCATGCATAAATTAGCGTTAACTATAAAAAAAATCATGAAATCGGTAAATTACCGATTTCATGATGTTATTTTATTTAGTTAACGCTAATTTATGCTATCTAATTCATTTATCAGAAAAGGAAATATATCAATGGAAGCAAACTAATTACTTCCGCTTCTATTGATATTCTCCATGTAAAAATTTTTTTTGTTCACAAAAAAATATAAATGGCGAAAAGTTTAGTTTCATGCTATTTCTTGAAAGTCTCATAATGGATTGTTCTTTGTGTGTTTTTTACGGTTTTTTTATTTGATAATATTATAGACAAACATTTCTCGAGATAAATTATTATCTTTTATACTGATAAACATTATATTAGGTAGGTACACTTGTATGGGGGCGGAGCGGGTGGTATCCTTATGGTGTGACGTCACGGGCGTCCACCAGGCCTTGTCTCTCGGTGGTCTCGGTACAACCCTGGCAAATTTTTCCAACATTCCATACCTTTTTAATGTGTGTCTGGAGGCAAAATAGATGTGTTTGCACAATTCAACGTACATCATTGGAGCCTTGTAGCATAAGCCCATCCATTTAATTTCTCCAAGGAAAATTGGCTTAAAGGTTTTTTAGTATCAAAGGTTTTACAGAGAGGGGTACTGTTCTTTCATTTAAAAAAACAGCTACCTCACAAATATCAGCCTTTGTTTGTATATATGGGGCCTGTAGGAGGACATATCAACAGTTCATCAGTTCTCCTACACACGGAAAACTCATTAGCCAAAAAAAACTTATTCCTAGCCTTATTAATAATTAAGAAAGTTTTCGAGGGTATATTATACCAAGAAAGCATCTGATAATGGAATGGGTTAAGGAAGGGAGGTCATCCTGAAGACATCAAAGGTGTCAGCTGGAATTCCACGTAATGGAATCAGTAAGTAGAAGCTTAAGTCTCGGGAGGTAGTCATCTTATGTACAATACGAATAGCAGCTCTAGGGTAATCCTAAAAATTTTCTGGTTTTAGGAGGAAATAAAAATTCATTGTCACTGATATCTCTGAAAGTGACAAAAAAAACTTTTACTCGTCACCAGATGTGGGGACACATGTGATTCTAACATATTTTGCAATCCTATTCTCAAATCAGATTGATCAGCCGCAATGGATGTGAGTGCCAACTGGACATGTAGCAAGGTCTCTAGCATCAGTAATGACTCTTCATTATGTTCAATACTCCGTCTCAATTGATTTAGAAGTTTTTCTGTAACTCTCGTAGCCGCTTCCAATGTTTCAAGAGCATGATGCATATTATTAAGATCTCCCAAAGTGACATTAATGACTCGCGAATGAATATTTAGGAATTTCCTTTCCTCTTCCGTGAAAGTATCTAAGGAATGAAACCGGTCGTGTATGAAATAAATCTGAGACTGCGTCCGCTGTCCCAAAAAGATTGTTTGCAAGTGATCCAAAAATATTTAAGGCACCCCGTGGTTTTCGTCTGTTTCTCGGATCATTGACGTTATAATTAACTATGTGAATAAAAAAATAATTCATCTGATATTGCATTATCTCAAAGCGTTTGTTGGAAGAGAATATATGGTCTATTATTAAACTAGACATGCTAACATGTCCTTCAACCTGAGCTATGTTATATTCTATATGTGAAGTGAAATTCCTAGCATTTATATTGGTTTTCAAAAATGCCCGCTGATTATGAGGATAAATGGAACAATATATATATATATTTCCCGTCACTATAAGCTTGAATTCAGGGTTGAAACTTAATCCTTGATGGACCGGCAACCCCTGGTGAGCACCCATGGCATGGATGACTCCCAGGCATAGGAAGACCATCTGTAATGAAACATTCATTTTTTATTATATGCGCTACGATATTCCAAAGGTTTAGTCATTACTAAAGGTAAATCAGGAACACTTGATTTAGACCTTAACTGTATGGCGCACTAGTACTCTCTGTTACTTGAGAATGATCATCTTCTTCCTCAGATAAAACATTTTCATTCTGTTGCTGAACAGTATCATCTAGTTGTGATATTGAATCATCATCTGTGTCAACATTATCATTCGAGACATCTTTTTAAAAATGGAACGGATCATTTTTTTGGGAACGCCAATTAGTTTTCCTAGATTCACCTGTATTATGTACTGGATATGCTCTCCTTACGTTGGGATTGATATGTGGCGAGGCATTGTTTTCCTGGATGACCCGTATTCTATCAGTGTGTAGTGTTTGTATTTTCCCTGTTCTAATATTTCTTACTTTTATTACCACATCACTAATCTTTCCTATTACCCTAAAAGGGCCTTTGTAAGCTGGTTGCAATTTGGATGGTGTTCCTGCCGTGGGCACTCTGCGAACATACACCCTATCTCCTAATTCAAGAGGTTTTATTTAGCACGTTTTGATTTGACCTCTTTTCTGCCAATCCTTTAGCTTCTTCAAAATATTTCTGACATCTTTTCATTACCTTATTAGCTTTTATACTCTTTTTCTGTCTTAAATCATCAACACCCATCCCAAAATCTTTGCCTTCTTTTCTATTTCAAATGGTAAGGGGGGAACCCTAAGATTCATCAAATAATATGGGCTATCTTGAATACTCCTATGCAATGCACAATTACATGCAAAAGTGGCTATGGGCAATATAGTATCCCAGATATTCACATTATTTTCCACCAAGGTTTTCAAAATATTTATTAGTGTAGAGTTAGATCTCTCTATGACTCCATTTGCTTGAGGATGATACGGAGTAGTCTTTAGGTGCCGAATATTTAGTAATTCAGCAATACCACCTAAAACTTGGTTGATAAATTCTTTACCTTGGTCAGTGACCAGAGTTTCAGGAATTCCTTGTTTACAAACAACTGAATAAAAAAATACTCTAGCTACCTCCGTAGCTATGTTAGTTTTAAGGGGTTCAGCAATTAAATATCTCGTGAGGACATCGATGCAGACTAAACAATAAACATAGTTATTGTCTGACTGACCCATCGGTCCTAGTATGTCTATGTGGACTCTCTCATATGGGAATTTCACATCTGAGTAACGGCGAATAGGCGCTGGGGCGTCCCCCGTACGCTTAAGACGACCAAGCAGGATTCGCAAAACATCTCTACATCTTTTCTCATTTGTGGCCAGAAGCAAAATTTCTGACATCTAGATAAGGTAAGTTGCATTCCTCCATGTCCCGCGGTTGGCAAAGAATGTCCTAAGTGCAAAGCAACATTAATATAAGAATCTGGTATCAATACCTGACGTGTCAGTTCACCATAAGCAATTAAGCATTATAAGTTTTTCTATACAATATATTTTCCTCTACAGACATTTCTGATATTAGTAATTTCTTGTATTTCTTATCTGTTTTAGTTTTACTTATTTTCTCTCAGAATATCTTCTACCTCAACATTCTCCTTCATTAACTGTTTTACCATTTTATAATATTCATGGTCATCTTGCAATCGAATTATTTCTTTTCAATTCCAATGTACACCCTTTTAAACCTTGTCCTCTGTGACAAGGAAATATCTTTATCATCATCATCATCTTCATTTTCATTTGGATTTCTAAATCTGAAAAAAAGTCGGCTACTTTGCTAGCCTTGCCAATATAGTTCACCCTGACATCAAATTATGCATTCAAAAGTTGCCATCTAGCTATTCTACCACTGGCATTTGACGTCGTTAATAGCCACACTAAGGGTCTAGGGTCCGTGAGCACTATAATTGGATATCCTAAGCACAAATTCCTATTTATTTTCAGTCCATACACAATAGCTAGTGCTTCTTTCTCCACCACACTATAGTTCTGCTCTGCTTTATTTAATTTTCTACTAAAAAAACTTATTGGTCTGAGATTATTTTGACCATCCAGTTGTTGCAAAATATCTCCTATTGCATTGTTAGATGCATCCGTAGTTAATTGGAATGGAAGGGTAAAATCAGGAAATTTAAATGTTATCTGCTGAGCAAGTTCTGTTTTCAATGCTACAAGGCGTTATTAGCTTCCTCATTCCACTGAACTTTAGCCCTTATTTTTCTTTCCATCCATCAACCCACCTTAGTTTAGTAAGAGAAGCTGACGTGTCGCATAGTTCTTGAAAAATTTCCTATTTATTCGTCATCCCCAGGAAGGATTGTAATTCTTTTACTGTTTTGGTATTGGCATATTAATTATTGTCCCCACTTTATTTGGTTGGGGTTTTAACCCTTCAGCTGAGATTATGTTTTCCCAAGTAATTAACCTTATCTTTAAAGCAGCTATATTTTTGGCAAGTTAATAGTCTACCTCGATTCCTGTAGTCGTCTTAACACCTGTTCTAGATTTATTATGTGGTGTTCCAGATTATATCCTTGGATTATAATATCATCCATATACACATGGGTATCATGACCTGTTAACCCTATTAATACTTGTCTTATGATTCTACAAAAAGCCGCAGGGGAATCTTTCAACCCCATTGGAAGCACATTGTGCTCGTATAATCCTTGTGGAGCCACAAACGCTGTCCATGGTTTACTTTCCTCAGCTAACGGGATTTGAAAATATCCCTGCTTCAAATCAAGACAAGAAAATATTTGTCTTTTTCCTAAATTATACAAAATATTATTTATATTTGGTAGTGGATAAGAATCGTTTATTATATGAGTGTAAGGTTACGGAAATCAATACAGAGACGCATTTTTCCGTCCTTCTTTACAACTGGCACCAAGGATGAGTGGAAAGCTGATCTTGAAGGCCTGATAATTCCTTGACTTTCCATGATGTGTATGTATTTGATCTGCCACTCTGTCAAGAAAACAAACTGGAATTTGATAGGGCTTCCTTGGCTTAGGTGTTGATTGCAATTTTATAGTATCCAAATATATGGTGTGATACTGGGAGGGTCACCGTCTTTAGCGGAAAAATTTAGGATATTTCATAATTAATGTTTTAGAACATTGCCTCCCCCTCCGTATTTTCAGGATACATGTCATCCGCAATTTTTTAAAAGACCTTCCAGTCTATCCCGTTTTCCTCTTCAGGCGTTATAGCCATTACCACATAAGGTTAGTTTCTTGTAAGATTTTTTATAACATAGTTGAACCATTCGTACTGTCCCTTTCCTGGTTCTAGATATTTTTTTCCCCGCTACCCTATTTTATATATCTTTTATAAATCGTGATTTGTTTTTTTGCTTATCGCTCTTTCCCGGTGTACTGTACCCGGGCATAACAAATCCGCTCCTATAAATCCTGCCATGGTTCAAAGGGTAGCTGTGTCACAATCCACTAGTTTGGTTTCTAAGGTGACTAACTTACTTTTTCTCCTTCTAACATTGTTGCTTGTGCTACGGTACATTTAATTTTCACAGTTTCCTCGGAGATCTCTTTTACTGACTTCACGTCCTCATCATTTATCATTTGAAGTGCAATTTTCATCGGCACTTCTGCTATATATATTTTTCCCCTTCTATCTGTAAGGTTAGAGGTTGGGTATCTAATTTTACCCTATATTTACGAATAAAATCCCAGCCCAAAATTAGTTTCGACGGCAATTTTTCCTCGGAGATCACAAAGTCATGGGAAAATTCCTTACTTCCTATCATTATATTCAGCTTACTCTTTCCTGACGTTGACATGATGTCCCCACTGGCATTCCTAATAACTGTCCTATCTTGGTAGACTTGCTTGTTTTTTATTTGATTTATTTTGTCCTGCAATATTATATAAATTCCTGCCCCTTTATCAAATAAAGCTAGTACATTTTTCCCTTCGAGTATTATCTCTATCATAACTGTTCCTGTCTCTCCACTAGCCGATAACACTACTGATTCGGTGTATATCTTCTCTGTTGGTAATTTGGCGGTTTTTTTTTGTATATAGTTAGAAGATCTGCAGTCTCTATTTGTGTGTCCCTGAATCTCAAAGATGAAACACGTTACTTGTGGTCGGTTCCATTGTGGAAGTCTTCATCGTGCACGACTTTGACATATGACCAAACTTATGGCATCGATAACACTCGATGGCTCTACAATAGGGTCGCCGTAGGTCCAATGAAAAATGAAATATAGATTATTTCGAATTTGGCAGGGTGTTTTCTTATGTAAAATATAATTTTAAGGGTGGTTTGTCCCCTTCAACTTTTTGGTTTGAGCACTTCTTGCTATGCAAAAAGGGACTTTTATATTTATATGCAAAACATAGCTTTAAGTGCGATTTTGCATAGTAAGAATTGCTCAAATAAAAAAATGGATGCAGATAAAATAGTCTTAGAATTCCATTTTACATAGGAAATTGGCATGCCAAAGTTGAGAAAAAGAATTTTTGTTATACGGCGTACCTTAAGGTCCAGGGTACCAATATAGTTGGATTGCGTTACGATGGGAGGAAGGACAAGACCAGGGCGATGGTGCCCGACAGCTATGGGAAACTGCACCCAAGGTTGATCAGGGAGGACCATGTGTCAGTAACAGAGGAGCCATCTGGAAGGTACCTTTGGCACTTTGTACCAGAGGACCCGGTGCCACCTGAGAAGCCTGCGTTCAAGGTGGCTCAGGCTCTCTATGATCTGCTGGTGGCATACGACTCCACCGACTCACTGATCGTACTGCAAGGTGACTTAACTAGGGCCAACACGGGGTGGAAGGGTGGTACTCACGCCCATTTGGAGAAGATGCTGGGACGCAAGCTCTTCTGGATTATATGCGTGTTGCACACAAACGAGTTTCCCCTGCGCCACCTTATCACCAGCATCGACTGGCCTACCTCATCTGACACTGGCTTCACGGGTCCAGTGTGCATCCCGCTGTCCAGCGTGAATGAGATGCAGTACAACGCAGAGATCAGAGGAGTGCCAGGCGGTGAAGATCTCACGGAGATACCGGAGTATATCCTGGTCAACATGTCCACTGACCAGCAGGTCTCCTACCAGCTGGTCCAGGCTGTGAAGCGGGGCGTTCTCCCGTCCCAGCTGCAGGAGATCAAGTGTGGCAAGGTGTCCCACTCTAGATGGCTCACCACAGCCCAGTCGCTAGTGTACATGTGGACCAGAAAGCATGGACTTGACTGCAAAGAAAATGAACACCCTGTAAAACCTAGTCAGTACTGCCTGCAGGTGTACTTTTAACTCTACTACGACATCAAGGTTCACCACAGACTAGAGGACGGCCCCAAGCACATTCTCACCCAGCTCAGAGTGATGAGGTCGCAGCTCAAGAAGGTCCAAAAAGCTGTGACCTTCTACGTGCGGACAGGGGCAAAGGCTCGCACACTCAGAATGTGGGCCTTCCCCTCGCTGATGGCGAGTCAGAGTGAGGACGACCGCAGGTTCGCCGTGACCCCCGATTTTGAAGCTGAGGGCTGGCGAGGAGTATGGGGACACCAGTGTAAGACCTCGCATCACACCCAAACTGAACTTTCAGCCCCCAGCTTGCAGACACTGATCACTGGCAGCCTGGGCCCGGTGCCGAGCCGGCATTCACCTGTTCACTGTCCGGGGATCAGATCCAGGAGATCCTGGTCAAGCCGTACGAGGTTCCGGAGTTCTCTTTTCCACACTACAGAAACACCGAAAGAGTCGTGAAGCAGGTGACAGAGGCTGCGGCAGCAGTGGTGGGGCAGCAGGCCAGAGACGGGTTTTACCCGGCTCGGGCCCACCACCGGGGGACCATGCCCTGCTTCAGGTCTAAGAAGGACATGATGGACACGTTCTAGGCCAACGTAAGGCTGTGACACTGTGATGTAGTGCCTGATGAACCAACTGATCACAAAGAGCTTACCACGCTAGTCATTTGGAGCTCATATTGGTGCATGATGCAATACACAGGACCAACCGGACACTGCGTACTCATTTAAGCATTATTCGATAAGGGTGCAATATAGAAGGCGATTTTGCATAGTAAAAATTGCTCAATGCAATAATGGAACAAGATAAAATCGTCTTAGAATTCCCTTTTACAAAGGAAATTGCCATGCTAGATTGAGAAAAAGAATTTTGGTTATACGGCGTCCCCCCTACTCTACAATTTTGAGTCGTGTGATTTGTGTATCCACATCTTTGACATTTAGCTCGATTCGTTGGAGGTCGATAATTTAAGGACTCTTGTGAGGTAATTTGATTCATTGGTCCTGGATTCACCGGTCCAGGGTTAACCGCAATGGCATGGACAGGAATAATTTTATTTTCCTTCCTTACTGCCATGTCCGTTTAAATTTTAAACTTGGATGAATGCTACATATTTAATAGCCTTTTTATAGACAGTTAGTGGACTTCTCATGTCCACTTCCGATAAGACATATGGAAAGTCCCCTTTGGTAAAGCCGCTATAATGATGGAAAAAAAAAGTCATTGTACACTTCCTTGCCTGTCGGCTTTTAAAGCCTCCCAAACTATCTACTATTCCTTCTATACGGATATATAATTCCGTAATTGTCTCTCTAGGCTTCCTTGTGACGGAAGATAATTCACTCAAACAAGCTAGGTGTGATCGTTCCTCAGGGGAAAAACTCTAGAAAAGCTTTTTTTACTTATGCCCAATCATGTCCATGTTTGGACGCACAGACATGATATGAGTATATGCACTCTCGAGCGCATACGGTTTACTAAGTTCAATACGGCCCCCACCCGTCCAAATTTTCCTGTGTCCTATTTTCCCCGGTCTTTAAATCCAAGCATGCGCACTGGTGATGCAAAGGTTACAGTAATATATGAGAGAAGGAGAGACAGAGAGAGAGGGAGAGAAAGCGAGAGCGAGAACGAGAGAGAGTGAACTTTTCGCAATTATCGTTAGTTCAGCAAGAATAATGTGTTTAATAGCTTAAAGATATTCATCCCGGTATTGTTTTCATATAAGTGTTTGTTTTATATTGTGACTTTAAAAAAAGAGGGAAAAAAAAGGGGGGTAAAAAAGAAGAAAAAAGGGGAGAGGATAAAAGAGAAAAGGAAAAAAAGAAGAAAAGAAAAAGCGAGAGAAAAAAGAAAAGAAAGNTGGTTTTTGGGATTTCCCCTGGGTGACGTAAGCTTTTCGTGAATTCGGCCGCGATTTGTTTCTTTCCTTTTTATTATATATAATTTTATTTTATATTTTAATATATATATATATATTTTATATATAATAAATAATTTTATTTTTTAATATTATTATATATATATTTATTTTATTTTTTAATTATTTATTTTTTTTTATTTTTTTATTTTTTATTATTATTTTTTTATTTTTTTAAAATTTTTTTTTATTCTTTTTAAAAAAAAATTTATTATTTTTTTATTTTTTTTTTTTTTATTTTTCCCTTCCTTTTTGAAATCGGGTCTTTTTTCCCCCCAAAACTCTTGCCTTTAAAATCTCGGGATTACACTCCACCTCTTCCTGTCATTTTTTCTCCCTTCCCCCCCGCCCTTGAAAGTCTGGGGATTGCCATTTTTAAAATGTGGGTTTTTCCCTTAACCCCATCCCTTCTCTCAATTCTGCCTTTTTTTTCTTTTCTTCCGGCTTACCACTTCCAGTGAAACACTCATTTGCAATCTGCAATGTTTATTTTTTCCCTACGTATATTTTGCAACATTGCAATTAGATCCCCTGCGCCCCCAAATGTCGTAAGCAATGCTCTTCGCTTACGATCTTTTTAGGGTTCCTTCTCTTCGGCTTGTGAAAGGGTTTTTCAGGAAAACGATTGCATTTTCCTTTATCTTTTTTCTTATCTTTAACATTGCAATATCCTAATTATTATTTCTCACATATTTCTTTACATTTCCCTTTCAATTGCCCAAAAAACTAATCTCGTAATACCCGCTTACTACGTAATATCATCCCTATTTCCTTTTAATTCACAATATTTTTAAAAATTATTTATTTTTATTGCACCTCCCCAATTTCACATATATCATTGAACTCCCAACACTTATTGGGTGCATGTCACCCTAAATGCAATGACTACCAAACCCTTTGCGAACATACTTCACTTACCTTAAAAAAATCCTGTCTAGTCTGAATATAATTTTTTTTGTGTTTCGTCTTATATAGTAAATTTCCCCTTTTTTAAGGGAATTGGCATTTTTTTCAGTTTCTCCTCACAAATTATTTCCTAGCAAGCCTACCCCACTTTCCTTTGGTAAAGTTTTCCTAAGACACATTTTCTCATCTCCCATAAGCTTTAGCTCCACCTTATTTTAGTTCTCCAATATTTCAACTTCCGTCATTGGCAAGATATTTTTCCCGTAAAGGCGTGTCAGACTACAGCTTTTGTTTCATTCGCCCATACCTATTTCCACAAGGCGTTTCCCACATTTCCCATAGGCTTCTCAAAACTCCTCCTCCCTATGAGCTACTGAAAACACGCCCACACAAGGTTTCGTCTTCGTAAAAATCTTAGGCCTATATGTTTTATCTGTTCCCACACTCCTTCACGTATTCGTACAAAACTTAGGCCTATATCTCAATATATCTGTTTACTATTTTGGACCCACATTCAGCTCAGTTCTCTGTGTTTACCTTGACTGTCACTTTTGCCTTATCTCATCATTTATCTTTTCACACCGTCACTTTTCCCTATTGCCTTCTACTCCCATATGGCAAAACAAACACGGTCACTTTTGCCTCCTTCTCAGATAACAATTTTCCATTCTCGCTTATTGTATTTTCTCTCTCATTCTATTTCCTCTTATTCCTTTCTTTATTTCATCTCCCCTACATATTTCGATCTCTTCTGCATTTGCAAGCGCGTTGCGACAAGACTAACACCACATAATAATATAAAAACACAAAAGGTTGCACATATACATAAGAACACGAATGGTTAGCAAGTGGAAAGTGAAGCCCACACTAAAAAGTCAATTTTTGCCCTTCATTATCTATCATTGTCGCATACAACAAAATTCACTTGACTTTCCCATAAAACTTTCTTTTTTGCCGCATACTTTCGCTAACTCCCCAACAGTTAATCTTAATCCACTCATCTGATATTCTATTTGTCAACCAGTTTGTGTTTATCTAATATTTAAACCTTCATTTTTGGAGTTGAAAGTCATTGCTCTCTTAACCTTCACCTCCACCACCACCACCATTACCAACACCACCACCACAATCCCCACTACCTCCACAGCCTCCACCACCACCATTACCACCACAATCCCCACTACCTCCACAGCCTCCACCACCACCATTACCACCACCACCATCACAATCCCCACTACCTCCACAGCCTCCACCACCACCATTACCACCACCACCGCCACCGCCACCAACACCACCTCCACCTCTTCCACCCCTACCAACACCACCACAACCACCCTTTTAACAGCATTCTCTGCCATGAATGTGAATTACTACTAAACCTACCTACAAATCGGACATTTTTGGTTGAGCCTCTTACATTTGTTCATTTGTTCATTGTTTTTTTTCCCAACGTCCCTAGTGCAGAAAAGACACAAAAAGTTGGCGTGATTGACAGCTCTCAAAAAGTGGATTGAATAGTCTAGTCGCAAGCGTAGCAGACAAGACCAAAATGTCGACATCTCATATTCATTAAGTTAAGCAGACATATTATTACTGATATTCGGGTATAATGTCGAACTAGCTTCTTGCATAATACACTCGAGTCACATACACAAGAAATTCGTAGTTGACATCGTATATTTATTAAGTTAAGCAGACATATTATTACCTACTGTTATTTGAATACGATGTCGAACTAGCTTCTTGCATAATACACTTGAGTCACATACAAAAGAAATTCGTAGTCGACATCGTATATTTATTAAGTTAAGCAGACATATTATTACCTACTGTTATTTGAATACGATGTCGAACTAGCTTCTTGCATAATACACTTGAGTCACATACAAAAGAAATTCGTAGTCGACATCGTATATTTATTAAGTTAAGCAGACATATTATTGTAATGCAAATACAATGTCGACCTACTTTCTTGCATAATGCACTCAAGTCATATTCAAAGAAATTCATATAAAATTAATATGCAGTCAGACACACAGCGACACACACTCATCATTAGCAATACCTTTCTACTTATTTTTTTCAAAGAAGGCTCCCGATGCACTGTCTTCAAAGCGAGCGTCGTCTTCCTACACCTCATAAGGACTGGTTTATTTCACTCGTGCTGGAAAATTGCCGTTATTACACCTCCTCCAAAGGGACTCGTGCGTTGAGTTGTTGGTAATTGCAGGACCGTCACTGTAACTCATGTACTTGCGAGAGGTTTTCGAGTGGGTTTTTTTATTGGTTTGTCAGGTTCTCAATATCATCATGAATAATCGTCAGACATCTGGTACGTGTGATGGCTGGCGGGACAAGACTCATAAGTCATAAGAATTGAGTCAGAGAGAATAATAAGCATTATTGACCCAAAACTCCTAGTTTTCTAAGACCATATTAATACGATTTCTTCAGTCAGACATCTGGTACGTGTGATGGCCGATGGGACAAGATTCATGAGACACAAATTATTGAGTCAGAGAGAATAGTAAGCATTATTGATCCATAATTCCTTGTAGTCTAAAACCAAATTAATACGATTTATAGCGATTTTTTTTTTATTGGTTTGTCAGATTCTCAATATCATCAAGAATAATATATAATCGTCAGACATCTGGTACGTGTGATGGCTGGCGGGACAAGACTCGTGAGACACAAAAAATATTGAGTCAGAGAGAATGAGAGGATAGTAAGCATTATTGATCCAGAATTGACTAAGAATTGCCAGAATTGCCTAAGAATTGCCAAAATTGCCTTGTTGCCGAAGACCAATTAATACGATTTCTTCAAACAGTTATATTAGTGCATGTAATGACTGATAATGAGAGGCTTGGCGTGAACTGAATAAAAGAAATACAAGGGGGAAAATAGAATCGTTGACCTAGATTTATCTGATGTTTATAATTGTTAATATTAGTTTTTCTTGCACAAATTGAGTTTCCGTGTTAGCAGTGTGCCTTTTCGATTTTGACACGCAAAGTGGTTATGGAGGAATATCTCTCTATTGTACGTGTGTTCTTGTGTTCATGGCACCTTGCTGTTCTTTGTAAACCGTCAGGACCACATAAAACCACAATGTTAACCTCATCATTAAGCTTTGCACGCGTCTATAAGTGCCTGACACCAGAACATTAGGGTGGTAATAGTACGTTTGGTGCCTGTGGGGGTGACGGTAGAAGCAAGAATAGTTGTATTTCCTCCACCATATCTTTTCGAAAATGATGATAGAATAACAATGATAACTAATAGTATTTGTTATTTATTATATTGCGGCAAGGAAAACCATTAAGAAAATTGCAGAGCGGCAGAAAAAATAATCGTGTAGAGCAGGGTTCCCCAAACTCCTCAGTTCATCAACCCCTTCAAGGAATCCCTGTTCAGTTTTCGACCCCCTAAGCAGGCATTACAATTACATTAACAATCAAACATGTAAACAAATACCGTACTACTATTTCTTAAGACTTCTATCCTTGTGGAGCTGTGCGGTTTGTGGTGAATAGGCAAGTTTTGTCTTTCACAAACACAGCTTATTGGTTCCACCTCACCATTGGCTGTGGTTAACAACCATACAAATACTATCACTATCTTCTACGACCGGTACTAATAGCCAAAAAAATTAATTCAGAAACATAGGTACCTACATAAATAATTGAAGGGTGTTGGATCAGACAAGTCTGATGATTGATTGGAAGGGTGTTGGCTCAGACAAGTCTGATGATTGGAAGGGTGTTGGCTCAGACAAGTCTGATGATTGGAAGGGTGTTGGCTCAGACAAGTCTGATGATTGGAAGGGTGTTGGCTCAGACAAGTCTGATGAATGGAAGGGTGTTGGCTCAGACAAGTCTGATGATTGGAAGGGCGTTGGCTCAGACAAGTCTGATGATTGGAAGGGTGTTGGCTCAGACAAGTCTGATGATTGGAAGGGTTTTGGCTCAGACAAGTCTGATGATTGGAAGGGCGTTGGCTCAGACAAGTCTGATGATTGGAAGGGCGTTGGCTCAGACAAGTCTGATGATTGGAAGGGTGTTGGCTCAGACAAGTCTGATGATTGGAAGGGTTTTGGCTCAGACAAGTCTGATGATTGGAAGGGTGTTGGCTCAGGCCAGTCTGATGATTGGAAGGGTGCTGGCTCAGGCCAGTCTGATGATTGGAAGGGTGTTGGCTCAGGCCAGTCTGATGATTGGAAGGGTGTTGGCTCAGACAAGTCTGATGATTGGAAAGGTGCTGGCTCAGGCCAGTCTGATGATTGGAAGGGTGTTGGCTCAGACAAGTCTGACGATTGGAAGGGTGTTGACTCAGACAAGTCTGGTGATTGGAAGGGTGTTGGCTCAGACCAGTCTGATGATTGGAAGGGTGTTGGCTCAGGCCAGTCTGATGATTGGATGGGTGTTGGCTCAGGCCAGTCTGATGATTGGAAGGGTGATGGCTTAGGCCAGTCTGATGATTGGAAGGGTGTTGGCTCAGGCCAGTCTGATGATTGGAAGGGTGTTGGCTCAGGCCAGTCTGATGATTGGAAGGATGTTGGCTCAGGCCAGTCTGATGATTGGAAGGATGCTGGCTCAGGCCAGTATGATTATTGGAAGGGTGTTGGCTCAGGCCAGTCTGATGATTGGAAGGGTGTTGGCTCAGGCCAGTCTGATGATTGGAAGGGTGTTGGCTCAGGCCAGTCTGATGATTGGAAGGGTGTTGGCTCAGGCCAGTCTGATGATTGGAATGGTGTTGGCTCAGGCCAGTATGATGATTGGAAGGGTGTTGGCTCAGGCCAGTCTGATGATTGGAAGGGTGTCGGCTCAGGCCAGTATGATGATTGGAAGGGTGTTGGCTCAGGCCAGTCTGATAATTGGAAGGATGTTGGCTCAGGCCAGTCTGATGATTGGAAAGGTGTTGGCTCAAGCCAGTCTGATGATTGGAAGGGTGTTGGCTCAAGCCAGTCTGATGATTGGAAGGGTGTTGGCTCAGGCCAGTATGATTATTGGAAGGGTGTTGGATCAGGCCAGTCTGATGATTGGAAGGGAACCAGCTCAAACCACTTTGGTTTGAACTGGGAAGAGTGTATACTCAGGCCATTCTAATGATTGGATGGGGGTTAACTCAGGCTCTATTGATGGGTGAAAGGGGAATGGCTCAGGCCTCATTGATGGTCAATAGGGTGTTGTTAGTCCGAATTTTGAGGTGTGACGGCGGCCAACTCCACTGGGTTAGGAAAATGTTGAGGTGTGGCGGCCTCGCTTGTCGCCACTCCGTCAACAAGTTCTTGAGGGCGACGTAGCACTGCAGCACGTTGTTCCTGACGGCCTTGATACTGTCGCCCTCGTATGAGGACGGAGAAGCAGCCTCCCAGGTAGTAGTGGAGGTAACGCTTCCCGGCTTCTGTCTGCAGCCGCTCCATGAAGCGTCAAGGCACCAGGAGGCTTCGCCGCACCAAGCCTTTGGCCTGCTCGTCCTCTCCTGCGTCGTCTGTAAGTTGTGACTCCCGAAGACTATTGTCCCTCACGGGGTCTGCCTCCAGCAGGGGGAGGACCTGCTCTCCAGCCTCTTCCAGCACGTCCTCCACCTCAGTGTGTTTGACCTCCTGCGAGGCTGCTGTGTCCCGCAGGGTAGGGTCGTCTTGTTGTCCTGGACCTCGGGCCTCGCTGGCAGCCTCCTCCGTCACGCCTTGTGCTGGCAAGGGCACTGCCTTGCTTCTCTTCTCGTGGGAGCAGTGGTGGCGCCCCATGGTGTGCTGGTGCTATGCGAAATCCATGAGTTGCGAGATCCCTGTTCAGTTGGCCTTCTGCTTATGCACGGCGGTGCTTCAACACAGCAGCAGTGACCGTAAGGTTAGGGAAAGATCGGGTTAGGTTAGTTATACACAAAAACAGGTAAAAAGTCAGGTTAGGTTAGGTCAGATATAAATAAATAGAGGTATATGCTTATTTGCCTGCCCTTTACCTAACCTAACGGTTCCTGCTGACCGTTAGGTTAAGTAAAGGTCAGGTCAGATTAGGTTAAGTATACATAAACAGGTAAAAGCTTATTAACCTAACCTAACTTGACCTTTTTTCTAACTTAACGGTCACTGACGCTGTGTTGACGCGGCGCCGCGCATGCGCAGAAGGCCAACTCAACAGGGATCTCGCAACTCAGGGATCTCGCGTAACACTGTGCCCAGGAGCACCCCGCTACCAGGACCACCAACACACCACCACCGCCATTCACACGGTTAACACGAAACAAAACACAAACGTCTTGTGCTCCTTCTCAGCCTTCTGGATCTGCATCTCCAGGCAGGCCAGGCATAAGAACATATAAGAACATAAGAAAATAAGGAAGCTACAAGAGGCCGCGAGGCCTACACGTGGTAGTTCCTGTCACCTAACACTACCTACATCCACCTTTCATCCCCATCCATGAACTTATCCAGCTCCCCTTTAAAGCTCCCTAATGACTCCGCACTAACTACCTTGTCTCTGAGAACCATTCCACTCATTCACCACCCTATTTGTGAACCAGTTTTTCCCTATTTCCTTTCTAAATCTACGCTTTTCCAGCTTGAATCCGTTACTTCTTGTTCTACCCTGGTTAAAAGCCGTAAGAACTTTTCCTACCTCTCCTTTATTAAATCCCTTTATCCACTTAAAAACTTCTATCAGATCGCCCCTTACTCTGCGTCTCTCGAGTGAGTGTAATTTTAATAACTTCAATCTCCTCTCATAACTAAAGTTACGCATCCCTTGTATCATTTTGGTCATCCTTCTCTGCACTTTTTCTAACAACACTATATCCATCCTGTAATATGGAGACCAAAACTGAACTGCATAGTTCAGTTTCATGAGGTTCAGTTTCATAGGCGTTCCTTGCTGCCCACCACCAGGGGCAGCACCTCCCCACAGTTATTACCGAGGGGGAAGCCGCACTCCGCCAGGGGATCCCTTGGGGATGCCAGCAACGAGACGGCCACCAGGTGCCCCCGCACCTTCCCCAGTAGGGTGGTGTGCTACTCACGGTGTGGGGCCCTGCGTCCCTCCAGGCCCTCATCACCCGACGCAGCTTGTCGGCCTCCAGTACCAAGCCCCACAGGACGAGTGTGCTGGGGTGAGAAAGCACATATGTAAGGAATCTACATACTGTATAACCTAATCTATAAGAACCTTCTTAAAAGGGACATATGTAAACCCTATGTTAAACCATAACTCTAAACATAACTCTAGGCGCAGGTGGCGTTTCCGCCATACGCCAGTGTGTCTTGGATTTGGCCATTGAAGGTCATGGTTCGTCGAGCCTCTTAGGATTAAACCCCTCAAGTTACTACGGTGTTTTCCTTTCCCCTACTGGAAAGAGACATTGGGAGGTCCTAGAAGAGGCAGGCACATCTGGTGGCAGCGATATAACGAAGCCAAGCCCTCCATCAAGAGAAAATATCAAGAAGCCGGCATAGCGGAGTTGTTTTTGCCGCTCTCTGCCGCTTCCTGCTAACCCGCCACCTTTTTGAAAGGTTGCTGATGCCTAAAGTGTTGGTGTGGTTTAGAGACAGTGTGCAGTGTTACCAGTGTTGTCTTCTGCCTCGTTTAAGCTGTCTAAGGACTATAATCGACGACGACAGCAGTGACTTGAGAAATGGCCGTATTGTGAGGCGTTGAGGGCTGTCGCGTTGGTTTATCTGCACGACTCCAGGGGATTATTACGCCTTGCTGTCCTCTACACGTCTACAGGTGGATTGTACGTTATCTTCACGTGCACCAGCAAGGGTGCACAGCAAGGATACCGTCATCCCACAGGACGTCTCGTGGGATTGTCGACTGCAGTGCAGGAGTCTCGTCGGATTCCCTCCTCCATAAGGATCCTCTCACTCCTACGGATTTCTCATCCCTAAGTGTACTTCACTGCAGATAAGTACCTTCGCTACTGTAAGTACAATACCCAGTTTATAGGCAGTAGGAAGTGCTAGAAAGGGCCAGTGTAATTTTTTTTTCTTTTTTCTTTTGTGGTTTCTGGTGGAAAGGATTGAGCGTTTGGCGCCTAGTTGTGGTGACGTCAGAGAAATGCTGGCGTCTGATTCGTTGTTTCGGTGACGTCACGGTTGTTGTGAGTTGTGAGTGGCTAGAAAATACGTCACAGGTTTCCTGGAGTTTCATAGGCTCCGGCATCTATGGTCTTCGCGCGCTTTTGAAGGCGTCGCGCCCTGATTGGTCGAGCTGCGCACGGCTGTGTGTTGAGTTGCCAGTCGCGTAAGAGTGCTGCAATTGTGTTGCAATGTTGCCGTGAGGTAAGGATTTCTTATACGTTGTGACATAATATTTTGTTGAGTGAAACACAAACAACACAGACATGTTTAGTATGTAACAGTGGTGTGTAGTAAGCGAGTAATTCCTGTGATTAGTGTACTACAGTGAAGTGTTGGTAGTAATTTTTTTCTACATATAAGTTTTTTTTGGCTCAGTTAGCCCTGTAACGTAGCAGTTTTCTTCGTGCACGTTTTTTGATTCAATATAGGGGAAACACTTCTATTTAACCATCAAGGGTAACTGTGATAAAAAAAAAAAAGTGTCACATTACACCATAATGTTTTCGTTAATGCACAAGTTTTCTATAATTATTTTGCATGAAATATGTGTAGGTTCATATATGATTGTAGTCTCTACCTGTGTAAGCTGTTATTCGGGTTGAGTTAAGCGGGTTGTGTCATTTGTGTGGGCTGACTTCGGTGTAGTTTCTGATTTCATCTATGTTAATTTTTTTCGTATAGTCAATGACATTGAGAGATGGTTAACAGTGTTCACTACACATGTCACCACCAGAACCCATATAACCTATTGCTGTCGTAGCACAGCCTAACACTACCATTTCTACAACTACTGATCTTACTTTTACTACTACTACTACTATTACACAAAAAGATGGAAACATGGGAGCAGACAGCGGCGCTGGTGTCTTCCCTGCTGGGGGATAAGCTGCAGCTGCCTGGCGTGCAGCTGGAGAGGGCCCATAGGGTTGGACAGCGCCGCGATGACAGACCTCGTCTCATCGTTGCGCGTTTCTCCCGCTACTGTGATCGAGAGGCGATCATGAGGAGTGCAAGGAAGTTGCGAGGTACCAATATCTACCTTAATGATGATTTGTGCGCTGCTTCACAGGCAGTCAAGAACGCTCAGATACAGCAGATGAAACAGGCAAGATCACAGGGGAAAATTGCCTACTTTCGGCATACTAAGCTCATCCCCAGCCAGCACCGGAACATGGGACCCATGTGGGCCCCATGTGGGCTACTATATGTGCCCCATGTGGGCATCTCACATGGGGCCCATATAGTTTTGTCCACGCGCACCGTGTGCGCCGCATGTGGGCTGCCCTATTTTGGTCCCAGGTGGGCTTACCCTGGGCCTATTGGGGTCCCAGGTGGCTTAGGGAAACTATGGGGCCCCGGTGGGCTTATGGGAACTTGTGGGCCGGTTGGCTTAACAGGGAAAACCTTTGGGGGGGTTTTGGGGAACTTGTGGGTCCCAGGTGGGCTAGACTGATGATTTTTTTAATGCCTACAAATACCCATAAGAACCCCAACCTATATTCATGTCTACCCCAAAAATTTTTGGTTTTTTTTTTCTAAAAAATTTTTGGTTTTTTTTTTCATTTTTTTTTTTTTTTTTTTTTCTTTCTTCAAAATTTTTTTTTTTTCAACATTTTGGTTTTTTTTTTAAAATTGGAAAGTTTTTTTCCTAAAAAATTTTTTTTTTGGTTTGATAATTAAAAATTAATAAAACCAAAAAAAATAAAAATTTTTTTAAAAAAAACCCCAAATTTTTTGAAGAAAAAACAAAAATTTTAAAAAGCAAAAAAAAACATTTTTAAAAAAAAAAATTGAAAAAAAAATTTTTGAAGAAAAAAAAATCCAAAAAATTTTAAAAGAAAAAAACCCCAAAATTTTGGGCTAGACATGAATTGGGTTGGATTCTAGGGGTTTGTGGGGGCATGACATTATATTAACGGGGTTATTGCCATTTTAAGATGCATTATTATTGCAAAAGGTTTGGGGAAACTATATTTTAATATATGCTAAGAAAAGGAAAACCTTAGATTTAAAATGTGTAAGTTTTTAATTTTATTTTGTAATTAATCTTTACAAAGCCCTTTTAAAATATATAATAATGTCATTAATATGTGCAACGTTTCGGCCTTTTTACCCAGCCAGCACGATATTGGGATTTCAGTTTATGTGGGCGCTTTATGACCCCATGGGGCCACCCCTCACATGGGGCCCAAAAATTGTAACAGGCCTGCCCTTTTCTTTGGGGTGTGGTTTTAAAAAGTATCAACTTCTTTTTTTTTATTGAAAAATTTCCTTAGCAAAAAATTTAAAAAACCCTTTTTAAAGTTTTTTATCTTTTTGTTTTAATCATAAATTTTTTAAAAAATTTAAAAGTTTAAAAAAAATAATAAAGAAAAAGATTAATTTAAAAATTTTAATATTTCCATCCTGCAAAAATCTAAATCTTTATAGCCGGGGGGCCTTGCCTTTCCCCAATACAAAGCCTTGGGGGTTCACCCGGGGCAACCCCCTGATTTTTCCCATCAAGCAACCTAACGGAAAATAATTCCAAAGGGCCTTTTTTGGGGGGGTTTTTTGGGTTAAAAAAACCGGGATTTTTTAAAAACAAAATTTTTTTTTGATTTTAATTTTCTTTGCCAAAAAATTTTTAACCCCAAAATTATTGAAAAAATATCACCCCGGCCCCAATATAAACTTTGGGGTCACCGTAAAACGTTTGAAAAAATTTTTTAACCTGAGGGAAGGCCTTTCAGGGGTGGTACAATCATTTTTTTCCTACAAATAATTGAAAATGCCTTATCAGCCCCCCCAAAACGGTTTTTACCATAACATGCGTCCCCTTGTTTTGGGGAAAACACAATTAAAATGGTATATAATCGTTTGAAAAAAAAATTTTAAAAAAATCCCAGCCCAAAAAATTCGAAAAAAATTTTCCGGGGGAAAAAAATTTTTAAATCAAACTTTTTGATATAAAACAACCCTCCCCCAAAATTAAAAATTTTTAAAAAAAAAATTTTTTCACCAGGAAAAGAAAGTAAACACAGTACTCAAAATAGATGCAATGTGGACAATAAATTTTTTTACTGGAATTTTTAAAAAGGGCTTTTACAATTTCATGTACAACCCATTTTTTTGGGCCCCTTTAATTTTTAAATTTTTTTTTTTAAAAAGAAATTTTTAAAATAAACCCATTTGGGGATAAAAATTTGCTTTTTAAAAAAACCCCATTGCCCCTTTTATAAAAAAAATTTTTTAAAAATTAAGTTTTTAATACTCAAAAAAAATAAAAAACTTTGTACGAAAACCTTTTTATTAAAGGGAATTTTCCAAAAAGCCAACTCCTCAACCCGGGGATTTAAATAAATTTTTTTTTAAAAAAGTTAAACCCCATTTGGTAATAAAGCTTTTAAAATAAGGGTTTTCCGTATTGTCATAAAATTTTAAAAGTTTTATCTTTTAATAAACTTTTATTTTTTTATCAGGAATTTGGAAAAAAAATTTTTAAAAAAAATTTAACCTGTAAAAAGGTTGAATTTAAAATTTTTTACAATGTTTTTTAAAAAAACAATGAAGTTTTTAAAATTTTTAAATTTTTAATTTTTAAATTTTAAAAATTAAAAAATTGTGAAAAGAAAAAAAAATCAAAAAAAGGGAATTTTTTTTAAAAAGAATTTTAACCCCCCTTTTAACCCTACAACAAAGTTTGTTAAATTTTCTGAAAATCTAACACTTCTAAATTCGACAATATCTTTGCTTTCTAGGCCGATGCTCATCTGGTCGCCAGGGGAGATCTAAAGGAGGAGCAAGATCAAAAAAAAAAATCAAAATAGCTATGTAGATGTGAAAATCTACAGGGAATCAAGGGATTTCCCTAACTTTCCTTTGAATTTTGTATGGGTGCGAGTAGTCTACGATGGTGCTTCTGGTTAGGTGGGCGGACATCATGAAGGGTGGGTGTCCACCCGCGGGTTCCAGCACGTCGCGCCGCCAACCCCCCGCACTGTGCTGGTACCCCGACGGGACGAACACTGGGGCACCCCGCAAAGGCGGCTGTTCTGGCCCTGACAACACACAAAGGAAAAACCACAAAAACCCTTTTGGGTAATTAAGCCCTATGAGTAAAAAAAAAATTTTGAAAGTTCACTGTTATAAATGTTCAAGTTCTTACATACAAAAGTTTCCCATGTTTTTAAATGAATGTGAGCGAAGGATAAAAAAAGCAGATGTTTTGAAAAGGGTCATTTTCTGCAAAATTCATTTTTTTGTGTTTTTTGTACAATGTGGTCTTTTCCGAATATGTAACGGGGAATGACCACTGTAGTTCACAGCCCCTGTAGCTTCCTTATTTTCTTATGTTTTTTATCACATTGGTTGAAGGTAGGGCACCACGTGGCCCATGTTTTTGGTGGCATGGCACACCTGTCCTTCTCACTCCGTAACACTCCAACAAGGCGCCACGCTCCGCCAGCACACCAGGGCCGCCCCCATGTCACTGACGCATCTGTTAAAGCAAAATAAGAAAATAAGAGATAACAAAAAAAGGGAAGCTATAAGAGCCAGAGACCTACACGTGGTAGTTCCTGTTTTGGATTAAAATTTCGGTATTTTTTGCCTATGGAGTTAAAAAACGCAACTAGACTGTTTGCTGACTTGGAGGGACTGAGTGAGGGGTAAATGATATGACATGAAGGTATATAAAGTAAGTTTTGGGGGGAAAGCCCCCAAGATTGGGAAAAGGGAAAAAAAAAAGGAAAAAAAAGAAAAAAGAAAGAAAAAGAGGAAAAAAGGGGTAAAAAGATGTGGAGTGGTTGGGGTGCTTGGGGGGAGGGAGGGATGGGAATTATAGGAATGGAGTGTGGGAGGAGTACAGTGATGGGGAAGGGGTAAAATTAAGTGTAATTTTTTCGTCGCGGCCCGGTAGGCAGGTTCCTGAAGGGGTTTCAATACTCGACAAAATATGATAACTGAAAACCCTTGTATCAGTTTTGAACAAATGAATTTCATAAACCCTTAACGCCTACTTTTTTTTCTCCTGGTGCTCTGCCTTCCGTGGTTGCTCTCAGCCAAGTGGGGGCCCAAGGCCCAGCCGGCAATATTACTCGGATTCCCAATTTGCTTGACACCTCCTGCAGGAAAAGAGAAAAAATCTACATTGAAAAAAACTTCCCGTAAAAAAAATTAGAACAATTTCCTTTTTTTTTTTATGGGGAATTTTAAGTTGAAACCTTTACTTTAAAGCTAGAAACCTTTGGAAAAAACAGTAAATACTTGGGTACATTTACAGCTCATAAAATAAAAGTTTCTACAAAAAAAAACATGCACAGGGAAAAGGCAAAAAAAGGGGAAATTTTGGACAAAGATTTAAGTTGATGGTTGTGACAGTCTGATTCAGGGGAAAACCCGGGTTTATGTTTAAAACCCCTTTTAGACCCCGAACGTAAATTTTCCACTGAATTTGGGGACCCTTAGCGAATTTTTAATTAATTAAAACAATATTTTTAGATATGACCTGTTTTTACCCTTTTCCCTAGCTAATTTTTGTATATTTTAATTTTTTGCTATTTTTTTGGCTACAAAAAGATAATTTTTAACGGCAAAGGAAAAATCTGGGTGAAGGGTTAAAAAAAATGACAAATTCTGACCTGATTCTTTGACTCTTCTTCTCCTGTATGGTGGGGTCATTGCACAAATTCGTTAAACATGGCTAGGAGAACACTGTTCCCGGGGGGAAAAGGTGGGGTTCCCTCCCTCACCATGGGCAGCAGGCCACCCACACTCCCCCCCCGTGAGACCCCGGGACACGCTGCAAAAAACGTAGAACCCTGAGACACACACCTCCAGGGCAGGATCTGCGGCACAGACAATAAAAGACCATGAACACCCCCATTTCAAAACACAAAATCCTTATTAAATTATTCTTTTTCACCGGCAATTAAAAAAGGAATATTTTTTTGGGTTTTAGTCACTTACATGTCGCACTTCCAGGGCTGTTTTTACTATGGCAAACTACGTCTTTCATAGGCCCCAAAAAAAAACCAAGGGGCCCCCAAGCTGCCATTTTATTATTATTTTTTAATTAGTCTCTTATCCTCTTAAAAAGCACCAAATTTATGCTTTACATACTAAAGGCGTGCCCCCCGGCCAAAACCCTTTGAGGCTAGAAATTCCCCCACCATAGTTTTACAAAAAAAGTCCCCAAACGCTTTTGCATAGGGCCCCAAAAAAAACTAGAAAACACTGGCACTTCCCTGCTGATAGATAATGTAAAACCTTACCCCTTCACCTGATAAAAGTAACACCCCGTACCAACTATTATCTTACTTTTATCACAGGGGTATTAATGAGGAAAATATCTTTTATCACAGGCATATTACATGAGGCAAAAATATTTTTATCCAGGGAATTACATAGGAAAAAATCTTTTTTACAGGCAAAATTTTATGAGGCAATATATATTACTTTAGTCCCTCTACATGTTGCACTTCACCTGCTGGGACCCTCCACATGGGCGGTGTTTTACCACCTGCCCCGACGGGGCCACCAGGGTTGGAGCGGCACAAGCAAACCCCAGCGACATCATCTCCACCCGGGGTTTCTCTGCACCAAACCCCTTCCACAGCAGCCCCCCCCCCCCACTCTGCTTGGGGTTGCCTTGCCCCGCATAGAAACTCACCAAAAAAAAAATTGTTTCGTCCACCAAAAATTTAAATTTGGGTCCAAAATGGAAAAAAACCAATGCAGTTTTAGTACCCTGTATATTGCAGTTTTAACCAAGCAGATCGGTTGTCTTTTATCCCGAACGTTTTGTTCGCATTTCTAACCCCTACAAAAAAGCTGGGGAGAAATTAAAAATAAAAAACAAGGGATTCGGGGGGACGAAACCCCCCCCAATGATGATAGTTAGTAACAATGTCCATGTTTTGGTTATTTTTAAAAGTAAAATGCACAAAACTCCAACCCTTTTTTCTTGAGGTATGTATTGTAGAAAGGGAAAGACCTAGGGGAAAAGGGGTAGGGAGGAGTGTTGAAAAAGACAAAATAAAAGGGTCAAGCTGTAATAAAGATCTGAGAAAGACTGGAGCGAACCAGGGGGTGAGGTATGAGACAAAGGAGAGTATAGGGGAAAAAATGGAGAGTTTTAAAAACAAGAGAAAGGGGGGGAAAGAAATGAAAAAAAACAAGTTTGAAAATATATAGAAATGGAGAAAAAAGAAGGGAGGCCCAAAAAGAAGTAACAGTAAGACCAAACTTCAAAATTTTTTTTTTAAGTGCAGGAAAACAACCTAAAAACCAAATGACAAAAAGGGGTTTTGGGGGGAAAAAAATAACATGGATTTCGTGGGGCAAAAAAAGGAGGACTTAAAAAAAAAAATTTTTTGTTATGGTCCCAGCCCACAGTAATAAAGAAAAAAAAATGTGAGGCTACAACAACCTTTCCTAGAGGAAAGAGGTTAGTGGGGGGAAATATTTTTTTGGAGAGGGGAATTAAAAAGCAAAAAAAAAACAATCAACAGTTTTTTGGGTGACCAGGAAAATAAGAAGAAAGAAAAAGAAAGAAACAATAAAATAGAATAAGAAAAAAACTAATTAAAGACCCAACAGCAGAAGAAACACCGGGAGTGCCCTTTAAAAAAAGGGCCGACTCCCACCAACCCCTGAATAAAAATACTTAAAAAATCTTTCCCCTCTCCCTTTACTCGGGGCCCCGTGGTCGGTTAACGGGGTTTTTGGGGGGGGGGAAAAAAAAAAAAAAAAAAAAAAAAAAAAAAGGCATTTATCTTCACAAAAGTGGCCTAATCTAGGGAAAATCTAAATAAAATAAACCCAACCTAACCTGGCGTTTGACCTCCCCTTTTTCCTTTGGACTTCAAGTTTTCCAAAAAAATTGACTTGTAAAGGGCGTGTAAGGGAACAGGCCTCTATGATGTATCGTTGGGTGCTATGTTCCGCGGTGAATGTACCACTGGTGGGTGCTATGTTCCATCCACGCCTATGCACTCGGGGCTGTGGGACCATCAGCGGCTCTATGGTTAGTGGGGGCCAATAGCGCATAGGGGTAATTTTTCAAAGTCCCCAAAATTTTTCACGTGCTTTTGTGGGATTCTGCCTTGACTTTTGAAACTTTCGTGTGCAAAGTTTTCAGGCTAATCGGGTTTATATTTAGAGGTGGCGGATCGATCTTAACATTTCCCTTTTCGCCCCCAGGTCCATGACCCGAGAAAGCAAAGAAGTTTTTGGGTTCTTGCCATAGTGTTTTTACTATCACAGGAGCAAAACTTCCCCGCCTGGAGACGTTTTCGACGATTTTTCTACCACACAAGGGAGAAAAGACGGGACGCAAGTCAACTGAGCTGCAAAAAAGGGGGTCCTGATTCTGGCAAAGAGCTAGGATCCCACCTCGCAGAAAAAGCGTGAGGAGGAAGAATTACTGGATTTTTTTAAGAGTGGGGAAAACCGACAAAAGCAAGAGTAACGAGTCTGGAGTCACGCCTGCCGAAAAAAAAGAAGACCCTTTCCCAAAAAATCTCCCCCGGCCCTTTTGGACTCGCCCCCTCCCAAACCCCTCACTTGATGACCATTCCTGAAACAAGAATCCTTCTTTCCCCGCGGGGGAAGGGGAGGCGGGGGGGGTTCCGGAAATGG
>JACEEZ010002529.1:0-25118 GCA_016584305.1 Chionoecetes opilio | reverse complement strand
TGTTTGTATGTTGATAATATTCTCCCACAGGGTGTACTACGAAGGGCTTTTCTATCCTAAATCTTTCAGTACTTTCAAAAATCTGATAAATACTTCCCTAAGTAGACATCAAATACTATTCTATCATACTACCACCTATAGCATAACGTTATGACCTATTGAACATATGAGTAACTACTTCATAACTATTAGCCTACTGTTATCATCAATATGTAAAAAAGTATTTTTCGTTGATCGCCTAATCTTGCGTTCAGTGCTTGGATTCCAGGCATTATTTCTTGGCAAGACCGCCGAAAGACGGTCGCAAAGATGTGCTTGGTGAAACTCAAGATAATTTTGTACTCTGTTTTATTTTGTGCTGAAAATAAAAACGTCTGAACCTGAAGATGACCGCAACACAAGGCGGCAGACAAGCGTGCATGATACTCCGTGCATTTCACAACTACAACAACAACCTATAAAAAAATGGCAATATATTTTTCGATGAAAGATCATTAAATATTATAAAGGATTTACTGACTTTGGAAAAAGAAGAAGTTAAAGCTACAAAAAGTTCCAAAAAGGATAGATTACTAGATATATAGGTACATAGATATATAGATATGATACAATGAACATATAATATAGCATATGTAGATAGAGAAAAAATAAAAATAAAGATAGATTGACAGAGAGAGAGAGAGAGACGAGAGAGAGAGAGAGAGAAGAGAGGAGAGGAGAGAGAGAGAGAGAGAGAGAGAGGAGAGGAGAGAGAGAGAGAGAGAGAGAGAGAGGAGCACAGTTGCATCCGCCAGTGTAAAGCAACAATCTATACATCAATCTTATCCGCGTCGCATCATTAACTCGCTAACCATTAATATAATTCCTATATATTACGCTCATCTTACAGCATCAAGGAATCGCCATTTCCTGCAAGGAGTCATCTACGGTTTACAAAGTTGCGATTAAACTTTAGGCTCGAAGCAGTCAGGCCATTAATCTCCTTTTTTTTGGGCACGCCTTTGTAAAAAATGATGTGGAAGGGAGGACATAGGGAGGGAGGAGGTACAGGAATGGACGAATAAGACGGAGTTATTAAGATGGGAATAGTAAAAAGGCATGTGCAATAGAAAGATTTAGAAGAGAGGGAGAGAGGGATGTAGGGGGGGGGGGAGTCGTGAGATATCGGGTACGTTGCGTTGGATACAAGGTAGAAGATGAAAAGTTTCACATACACTTCTTCAACTTAAATTTCAGTCCAGCTCTTTACGGAACACACCCATTTGTGTTTTCGCGCCTACTAATGTCATACAGTTCTATGTTAGAATATCAAAGTGAAAATAAACACATTGGAAATAGGATGTACTAACAATGGACATTAACATAAAATTAATAGACATAATTGGACATAAACATAACATTACTAACATTGTAAATATGATTTACGACCATGGAGGTAGTATGCTATATATACTATATCCATACTACCTCCATGGAGGGAGGGAAGTGGATAGGAAAGGGAAGGGAAGGGAAGGAAGGGAAGAAGGGAAGGGAAGGAAGGGAAGGGAAGGGAAGGGAAGGGAAGGGAGAGGATAGGGAAGGAAAGAGGAGGAGGATGAAGGACATGATGATGGGCAAAATGTATTATATTTTTGCATGTCATTGTTTTCCACTCCAAAAATTTATCACTTCTATATTGAGTTAAAATCCACCACCGTAAAAAGGTTCATGCAAATCCGTCATTAACTTTTTTGCGAAATGCTGCTAACAAACAAACACACAGACAAACAAGCTAGATTGAAGATTGACGCACAAGATTACCCACAAATATGAAAACTAAAATTCCCCCCTTCCAACTCGGCAGCCAATCATATACTCGGATAGCGCCGTGGTTCAGGGCGCAGCCAATCATATACTCGGATAGCGCCGGGTTTTCAGGGCGCAGCCCAATCATATACTCGCATAGCGCCGTGGTTCAGAGCGCAGCCAATCATATACTCGGACAGCGCCGTGGTTCAAGGTGCAGCCAATCACATACTCGGACAGCGCCGTGGCTCAAGGCGCAGCCAATCATATACTCGGACAGCGCCGTGGTTCAGGGCGCAGCCAATCACATACTCGGACAGCGCCGTGGTTCATGGCGCAGCCAATCATATACTCGGACAGCGCCGTGGTTCAGGGCGCAGCCAATCATATACTCGGATAGCGCCGTGGTTCAGGGCACAGCCAATCATATACTCGGATAGCGCCGTGGTTCAGGGCGCAGCCAATCATATACTCGGATAGCGCCGTGGTTCAGGCACAGCCAATCATATACTCGGATAGCGCCGTGGTTCAGGGCACAGCCAATCATATACTCGGATAGCGCCGTGGTTCAGGGCCAGCCAATCATATACTCGGATAGCGCCGTGTTTAGGGCGCAGCCAATCATATACTCGGATAGCGCCGTGTTCAGGGCACAGCCAATCATATACTCGGATAGCGCCGTGGTTCAGGGCGCAGCCAATCATATACTCGGATAGCGCCGTGGTTCAGGGCGCAGCCAATCATATACTCGGATAGCGCCGTGGTTCAGGGCGCAGCCAATCATAATACTCGGATAGCGCCGTGGTTCAGGCGCAGCCATCATATACTCGGATAGCGCCGTGGTTCAGGGTGCAGACAATCATGACTGCATAATACTTCACTAATCTGTGGAAGGTTGGATCTGATACTCAGATTGGAACCGGCGGGCACCGATTAGATCCAAGCACCTTATCCCATTTCAGCCTTCCCTGCTAGCGCAGTTTAAATACTTTCAAGAAACAATGCAAGGGTCCTCAGCTATGATGAGTGCTTGCATCCCACGCACCCTGACCACCACCGCGTCAGCATGTGCACGCCAGCAGCGAGTGGCGGCGGCCAGATAGCAGGCGGCCAGAAGGGAACGCCAGCTGGCTAAGGAGTCTGTCGGCCGCCAACGCCCCGAGAACACCGCGACCCAGGTGTTCGGAAAGGCGGCCCCGACACCTGAGGCGCGCCGGGTGGTCTCAGTGAGGAGCGACGGTGCTAAGAAAGAACGGGCACACGCGCATGCGTGTGCCTCCCAGTCGCCAAGGCCGTCACGTGACGCAAATGTTCACGAGAACATTACGACCGCTCAGATCGAGAGTCAAGCCGCGAACACGACCGTGCCCGCCGGGAGGGAGGCGAGGCGTGCCCCTGCGAGGGAGGGTGACGGCTCGCCGCAGCAGGGTGACTCAGTGGGCAGCATGAAGTGTGAACACTACATCCTACTGTTTGAGTGTGCGGAATGCAGCAAGACGACGAGTCTCGCGGAGCTTCGGCGGCAGTGTCGCGTGTTTGAGCGGCAGCACAGCGAGCGTCTGGAAGACTGGCGGCGCGCATATTCCCGTGATTTGGAAGAGTATGTGGTATACGGGTGTCAACAGCTAATCACGCTCGTCACAGCTCGTGACGTCACATAAAGGGGTGGAGCTCACGTACGTGATCGCTGGGTAAAATATGTTTTGTTTACATATTATTTACGCCCATTATTTATACCATTACGCCCATATTCATACCATTTAAGCCCTTTATATTGCTATATTATGTTCTATGCTATGTTCTATGCTATATTATGACTTTAGCTTCGCGAAAGGAAATTGATAAGGCGAAAACAGATGTTTGAAAGAACATCATAACTTCCTTACACCCTTCAACTACCTCCCTTCACCCCTTCAATACCTCCCCTTTCACCCCTCATAACCTCATACTTTGTTTCATCCCCTCAATACCTCCCCTCTCACCCTATTAAACTTGATCTCACCCCTCATGACTTCCCTTCACACCTTTTTCTCACACCTCTTACTTAACCTTTCACCTTTCATACCTTTCCTCAGATCCCTAAAACTTTTCCTCACACCCCTTATACCTTATCATATCTCTTACACTTTCCCTCGCACCTATAAAACCCTCTACACACCCGTCATATCTCCAATTGTTTTCCTCATTGTTACCCACATACACACTCAGCCACCCTTCAATTCAAATACATGAACATGACATAGATTCAAAGGTTATAACCCTGCGATCGCTTGAGCTCACCCTTTATGTGACGTCACGAGTTGTGACGAGCGTGATGGCTGTGACACCCCTATACCACATACTCTTCCAAATCACGGGAATATGCCGGCGGGCAGGGTTATGCAACTCAACGATGAGTTGGACGTTGATCTGCGGCAGGCGATGCGAATAAATACAGAGCGAAGCCCACGCCGAGGGCGAGCAAGTGTCCGACACTGCCCGGCCCCGGAAGCTGCGCTTCCACGTGGCGACGTGCCCCAGCCCGTCAAAGAGCGCGAGCTGCGGTACGAGGACTGCTCCCACAACCGCGAGGGCCTCCTGCTGCAGTGGAGCAACCGTCTGCATGCCCTGAGTAGTGAGTAACGATAGAGAGGCGTGGAGGCAGGAGCTGGACGCCATGGTGGCAAGGCGGGGCTGTGCACCAGAGTGAGCCCACACGCCCCACACACTGCCACACACCTGCAACACTCTCCACACTGTCTTCATCACTCTCGGCCGCTGAGGTGTTTGCCCACCGGTCTTCGTAACCCCGCGCTTCCACTCCAGTGCCGTGATATTTACACTGTCATCATCTCAACTGTCGTGTCTACTGTTTCTTTTGATTCCTCATACATACCAATGTGTACACGTGCTGACAGGCACGCCATTAACATTTATTACCAATTAGTAGACATTAATATTGCTGCTGTTACCACCATTATCAAAAACCATTACTATTATAGGCCTTATTATCCTCACTATTGTTATTATCATTATCGTCATTATTTATCATCATTACTGTCAGTATATTGATCATAATAGACACTCTTTTCACCATATCATTGCCGAAGAATCAACTTGTAAACACACGACGCGTCCTTCGCCGCGGACAAAACTTTCTTGCTGTTAATTATTACGACTAATTGATAGGCCGGGGCAAGGCGTGACCTGGCTGTTCCCCTCACGGCTAAACAATACCTGAACAAAGACCATGGGTGAATAACACACACACAGTACACACACACACACACACACACACACACACACACACACACACACGAGCATTTAATTCATAAACAGACCGAAACAGATGGAAAGTTAGCGGGTTTGAGGAACAGGAGAGAGGGAGGGAGAGGGAAAGGAAGGGGGAAGCGAGACATTTCCTGCTGGTTACCTACTGACCGCTTACCCCTTAACCCTTATCCCCCCCTTCCCCTCACGCTTTCCCATCATTAAAGCCCCTTTCACACATTCTAGAGTAGCGCGCCGAATTGTGGCGACTCGTTACTCGCGAAAACACGTGGGCGCACTCGTAGGTACTTGTGGATAGTCGCCATCAAGTCGTATCAAGTAGTGAGAGTCGTGGCAGGGTCGCGAGGTGTCTTGGGTATGCGTGCGAGGGGCTGGAAATTTTGGACATGTTCAAAATCTGGCCGCGCAACGTCACGACTTTTGGATGCGTAGCGGATGCGTAGCCGGGTCGTAACTACTAGTATCAACTCGTAGCTACTCGTAATTTATCGTAACGACTCAATTGTCTATTCGTAGTGACTCGAGTAGTGTCATAGTGACTAATTCGTAGTGACGGGTGCTCCGTAGTGTAGTGGTTAGCACGCTCGGTTCACAACCGCGAAGTCCCGGGTTGGATCCACGGGCGGAGAGGAGAAACATGGGCGTTCTCCTTAAAAACACCCGAGCCCTGTCCACCCAGTAGTTAATGGGTACCGGGTGTTAGCCGGGGGTTTGTGACGTAGACGTTGGAGGGCTTGATCAATTCACCCTTAAGCCCCTTCCACACATTCTAGAGTAGCAAGCCGAGTAGCGCCGAATCCCAAATCGGCGTCTACTCGTGGAGAAAAGGCGACACTGACACCCGACACTGTTTTATCGGTCATTTCTCGTGTACCCAATCACGAATTAGTACGCGTTGGTACGACTTTGCTAAGAGTTTGTACGCATAGTTACGAGTGTCGCTAAAAGTTGCTATAAGTCGTTTACGAGTTGCTACGACATTGCAAGAGTTTGCTACGAGTTTGTACGACCGGTGGCTTGACCTGGCTGATCTGGGATGGAAATCATTATCTCGTGTGAGATACAGGGTCATCTGCACCTCACCCCGGGAGGCGGGTACGTCACAAACCCCCGGCTAACACCCGGTACCCATTCACTGCTGGGTGGACAGGGGCTCGGGTGTTTTTAAGGAGACCGCCCATTTTTCTCCGCTCCACCCGTGGATCCAACCCAGGACTTCGCGGTTGTGAACCGAGCGTGCTAACAACTACATTACGGAGCAGCCGTCACTACGAATGAGTCACTACGTCACTACTTGAGTATACTATACTTACGAATAGGCAATTGAGTCGCTACGATAAATGACGAGTCGCTAAGAGTTGATACTAGTAGTTACGACCCGTATCCAAAAGTCGTGACATTGCGCGGCCAGATTTTGAACATGTCAAAAATTTCCAGCCCCTCGCACGCATACCCAAGACACCTCGCGACCCTGCCACGACTCTCACTACTTGATACGACTTGATGGCGACTATCCACGAGTACCTACGAGTGCGCCCACGTGTTTTCGCGAGTAACGAGTCGCCACAATTCGGCGCGCTACACTAGAATGTGTGAAAGGGGCTTCAAGGCGGACGGGGGAGAGCGGTGGCTTCACCAGACAACACAGACCGCGCGGCTCAGGGCGTCTCCACCCATATTACCTCCATGTTTACGACACATAATACTAGAGACGTATGTTTTGAAATTGTAAAGGTAAAAGATAGATAGGATTTTCTAATACCAAATTGAATGAGTGAATACAGCATTTTTGAACGTGCTGCGTGTGTACAAGAATGCTAAGTCTATGCAGTATTCAGTCATTTTACATATATGAAAAAAATTTAATGTTTACTTTTTTCTGGACTTTCTTTTTTCTTTTCTGGTAGTCAATAAGAGCTTCTCCATAACAAATTTATGACATTCACAAATTCTGTTGGACGATTTTCTATTAACTTTTCCTTTAGCGACACGTGATATATATTTTTGAGAGTTTCTTGCCACCCATGACATTATCTTTCACGTCACTGCGAAAACTAACTAAGTGCAACCAACATGGCGTGACAGTGGCAATAGTCATTTGCACTTACGGCTGTACGTAGCAAATTAATAGTTATAATTGTCGAGCTACTTTAAGCTGTGGCAGTAATTTGATTACAAGTCATGAATACGCAGATGTTATCAGTGTCAGGAATGTTGTGATAATGTGATGACAGCCGTGGTGGTGGTAGTGGTGGTGGAGGTGGTAGTGGTGGTGGTGGCGGTGGTGGTGGCGGTGGTAGTGGTGGAGGTGGTAGTGGTAGTGGTGGTGGTGGCGGAGGTGGTAGTGGTGGAAGTGGTGGTGGTAGTAGTGGTGGAGGTGGTAGTGGCGGTGGTGGTGGTGGCGGTGGTGGAGGTGGTAGTGGTGGTGGTGGTAGTGGTGGTGGTAGTGGTGGTGGTGGTGGTAGTGGTGGTGGTGGTGGTGGTAGTGGTGGTGGTGGAGGAGGTGGAAGAGATGGTAGTGGAGGTGGTGGAGTTGGCTCGACAGGGTCATCAACACACCGGGGGAAATCAAAGCAACTTGTGTAATGCTAGTCCTTGTGTGTTCGCATGATTTCTCTCTCTCTAAGGGACACACGCCGTATCAGGTGCACTATTCACTTCTTGGCCAGAGTTCGTTCAGAGCGGAAGCAATGAGGAGGTTCAGTACAAGCTTGTATGAAATCAAGACTTAATTTGTACTACAAGACACCACACTACTTTTGTTATTGCTGTCAACCATCAGAGAACTCAAGACAACAGTACGTTTGTGAGTTTGCTGAAACTCCTACACCAATCACCATGGACCCGGAAGCATATTCCCGTTTTCTGGAAGACTATGGGGCGTTTACTCTTGAACACGTCAGGTTAGGTTACGTTAGGTTACGGTTAGGGCATTTTAGGTTATCCTTAACAATTTCAGATAACTTTGTGTGGCAATCACAATGAGGGTATTTTTGAGAAAATCTTATGGTTAGTTTCGGAGCTACAGCCAAGCGTCTTAACTCGGAAACCACATACTCGCATAGAGAACGGGAATATGCGACCCGGAAGCATTGGGATTACTAGACTTATTGCGTGAGTGGCTTGGCTGATCACGGATTCCGTCACCACAGTCTCAGGGTTCGAATACCAGCCGGAGCAGCTGACTTCCGCTAACATAAGTAAGGAAGCTAGCAAGTAATAGAAAATAACACCAATTGAAGGTAACAAACACCAGCGCGTTACTATAAATGCTTTAGTACTTAAGTTAATTTCCTCCTGTATGTACATTCTGGGTTTTTTTCCTGTATGCCTTCGGGTGAAAATGAAATATTATTATCATTATTACTATCATAATGGAAGTGGTGCATGTGCAACCGTAACCTAACGTAACCTAACCTAACCTTCTGTGCTTGCACCCTGCCTGGTTAAACTTTTCCGTCTTTGTCTATCTACTTCCACCTTTCCTTCTTGCTGGAAGTTTGCTCACATCCAACCTGTTCCTAAGAAGGGTGACCGTTCTAATCCTTCAAACTACCGTCCTATAGCTTTGACTTCCTGCCTTTCTAAAGTTTTTGAATCTATACTTAATAAGAAGATTCTTAAGCATCTATCTGCTCACAATCTTCTATCTGATCGTCAGTATGGTTTCCGTAAAGGGCGATCTACTGGCGATCTTCTAGCTTTCCTAACTGAATCTTGGTCATCCTCCTTCAGGGGTTTCGGTGAAACTTTTGCTGTTGCCCTTGACATATCAAAAGCTTTTGATAGAGTCTGGCACAGATCTTTAATTTCCAAACTACCCTCATTCGGTTTCTATCCTTCTCTCTGTACCTTCATCTTAAGTTTCCTTTCAACCCGTTCTATTGCAGCTACTGTAGACGGACATTGTTCTTCTCCTAAATCTATCAATAGTGGTGTTCCCCAGGGTTCTGTCCTATCACCCACTCTCTTTCTATTATTCATTAATGATCTTCTAAGTCTAACTCAAAGCCCTATCCACTCCTACGCTGATGATTCTACCCTGCATTTTTCAACGTCGTTTATTAGACGACCAACTCAACAGGAACTAAGTGATTCACGGAGAGATGCCACCGAGCGCCTAACTTCTGATCTTTCTGTAATTTCTGATTGGGGTAAAGCAAACCTTGTTTGAATTCAATGCCTCAAAAACCCAATTTCTTCACCTATCTACTCGACAAAACCTACCAGATAACTATCCCCTCTTCTTCAATGACACTCAACTATCTCCTTCTTCTACAATGAACATTCTAGGACTATCCTTTACTAAAAATCTGAACTGGAAATCTCACATCTCATCTCTTGCTAAAACAGCTTCTAAGAAGTTAGGTGTCCTGTGGCGTCTGCGTCCTTTTTTTCTCTCCCTCCCAATTGCTTGCTCTCTACAAGGGCCTTATCCGCCCATGTATGGAGTATGTCTCACATGTTTGGGGAGGATCCACTCATACAGCTCTCCTAAACAGGGTCGAGTCAAAAGCTTTTCGTCTCATCAACTCCTCTCCTCTGACTGACTGTCTTCAATCTTTAAATCACCGCCGCAATGTTGCTTCTCTTGCTCTCTTCTACCGTTAGTTTCATGCTCACTGCTCTTCTGAACTTGCTAACTGCATGCCTCCCCCCCTCCCGCGGCCTCGCTGCACAAGACTTTCTACTCATTCTCATCCTTATTCTGTCCATCTTCCTAATGCAAGAGTTAATCAGTATCTTTACTCTTTCATCCCTTTCACTGGTAAACTCTGGAACTCTCTTCCTGTTTCTATTTTTCCACTTTCCTATGACTTAAATCTTTTCAAAAGAAGAGTAACAAGACACCTCCCGAACTAAATTGGCTCACCCCTCTTTTATATTATTCTCTTACTGTCTTCTTTATAGGGACTGGCAACTAAGCGGGCTTTGTGTTACCCATTTTTTGTGTGCCCTTGGCCAGTCCTTTGTGATGTAGAAAAAGAAAAGAAAAAAAAAGACCAATGTAAATATTTCACTCGTATGAACATCTATTTTCCTGAACACAATAACCTAACTGATCCTGCCGTTAAGAACATGACTATTTAGCTAATACATCAAGTCCGTATGGTAGTTTTCAATCAAATGTATATAAAAAAGTAATGAATCACGTCATCTTCTCGGGTAGGTGATATGAAGTAGAAATATAGAATTGCGATCATACTCGTATTATGACAAACCACATCACATATATTTGGGAGGTTACTGCCTCATAAACACATAATCGAGAACACGCCGTATGGTGTACCCTCGTGAAGGCTGAGCGGCAGTACTAGGACACCAGAGAACAAAAGCGAATGACGACATCAAACTTGTTATTAACCCTTTCAGGCCCAGATCTTTCCTTTGCTATAAAAGATTGTATGTTGTTAGCCATAAAATTACGAAAAGTAGCTTAATATACTAAATTAGTTAGTCGACAAAGATAATAAACAAGTCATAGCTATTACATATTGCTTATATTAGCTCAAAACCGTCTAATGGTACCTATATTATAATGCATATACGTTCTGGGTCTCAAGGGGTTAATAAAAAACACTAAACATTATGCCACGCTTGATTCCTGGATGGTGGATAAAAGTAATAAAATGATTGTATCCTGTTACTGCTCAAAGTTGTGTCTTATATATTATAACCCAGCAAGACTCGAAGTCTTTCGCTAACTGAGATTATCGTTGATGTTATTGCAGTCAAAACAGGAAGATTGTTACCGCACTTTTTCTTCGTCACCTCGACCAGCAATAGTCAGACAGATAGGTGTAACAATTGTGGGTTTATACGTACAAGCATGAAATTTGGCACAGTCATAGATAATAGTCTAATGAATATTCCAGATATGGACCCACCGCGAAAAACGTCCTATGGTAGCCGTGGCGGCCATTTTACAAAATGGCCGCTTTTAGTCTAGTGGCTAGATAGGGGTCTCGTGCACCCCCCCGAAAATATACTTTTCATTGGTGTCTATAGATAGGAAACAATGTGTAGAAAATGATTTGCTATGTTAAATAGTTGAAAAAATGTCCCACGTATAATTTTTATGCAAATTAGTGCCACCATTACCAAAAACTCTATATCGCCTATATCTCGGCCAATATGCAGATAACTGAGCAAATAAGGTGTCTAGACCTATGTTTTGAGGGATAAGGATTTATATAAAACCATTTAAATGTGATCTGTTTACACCAAAGAGTTTTGCATATGAACCTTTAGAAATACATTTATTAGTGTCCATGTAGTGAGTGATACTAAAGTTTTATTTATTTATTGCAATTTGTTATCATATCCTATTTGTCCTCATATCTTATCATATCTTTTTTTTTCAGTTGGTGTTTCGAACAGCGAAATGTCTAAGAGTTATCAGATAGGGATCTACTGCAACCTGGACAATCAAAGGCGCAGGTACAGACGGATTGGAACAAGTGCGTTTTGTGCCAAAAAATCACACGGGAAAGTTTGCAATGCCCAGCAGAATCAAAACGGCACGATGTTGGAGTTGGTTATTCTACCATTGCCTTCAACATCAGGACGTTTCAATGAACTTCACGAATTACCGATGCCACTAGAATTAGGACGCCTTGATGACGGGAATGGCATTGAAGCTACGTTTCTGGAGAACAATGCCAAGTGGCACAAATCCTGCCATAAAAAATTCAATAATATAAAACTACAACGAGCAGAAAAAAGGAAATGCACACAGGGTTGCGACCCTGATGCTACTACATCCAAGAAATACACTTGTCAAGTTGCTCATCATGAAGTGGCAGCATCGGATGTCTGTTTTTTATGCGAAATGTGTCAACTTCCGAACCACTCCGTGAGGCATCAAATTTTCGTTTAGACTCCCGCGTACGAAGATGTGCATTAGACCTGCAGGACGAGAGGCTACTTGCAAATTGAGTGCTGGGGACATGGTCGCACAAGATGCAAAATATCATCCAAGGTGTCTTGTTTCACTTTACAACAAAACTAAATCATTAGAAGATAAACAGAAGATGGACACAACTGATAAAGTCAACCATGGGATTGCACTAGCCGAGTTGCTGTCATTTATCGATGAAACAAGAATAGATGAAGAGCATGCCCCTGTCTTTAAACTTGCAGATCTCGTCAAACTTTATTCTAAACGTCTAGAACAACTTGGAGTGGAGCAGCATGTCAGACAACATAGCACAGAGTTAAAAAATCGTATCCTGGCCCAAATCCATACCTTACGGCTCATAAGGAAGGGCGTGATATACTACTTGCATTTGATAAAGATGTAGGACCTGCCCTCCGTAAAGTCTGCAAAGAAGACTACGATGACGAAGCCATATGTCTTGCAAGGGCAGCGAAGATAGTACGTAGAGAAATGTTCCAAACTGCAGCTACATTCACAGGTTCATTTGATGAGGACTGCCAAGTAAAATCAGTACCTCAGTCACTGTTGACTTTGGTGGCCATGATCCTCGACGGCCCCAACATCAAGTCTGCAATCAGGTGATGGTGTAACCAAGCAACCTCAGCACAGCTCAGTTGTTGCAGTACAATAGCTCATCCGTCGCAGAGTGGGTAGTACTACTGTGCGTCACAACAAAGACAGAGAAACCCCATTGCCGATCTACGTGGGACTCACAGTCCATGCAAGGACTCGGAAACGTGACCTCATTGAGATGCTGTTTGATCTTGGACTGTCCATCTCCTATGACCGAGTGATGACAATCTCCACATCCATGGGAAACAGAGTGTGTGAGCAGTATCACCGAGATAAGGTAGTGTGTCCACCCAATCTACGCGAGGGCTTATTCACAACGGCAGCGGTTGATAATATCGATCACAATCCGAGCTCCACAACGTGGTCCATGCTTCCTGAAGCCAGCACTTCATCAAAGGGAGCTGATTTGTTGTAAATGCACAAAGGGTTGCAAGGGACGATGCAAGTGCAAACAAGATAGTTTGAAATGTACCGCTTTGTGCCAGTGTGGTGGAGAAAATTGTGACGTATAAACAAGATCAAAGTGGAACTATCTAGTAAGTTACCGTTTACAGTGCTTTACTCATGCTTAATAATGTCAATTCACTAATCTTCAATGTTCAGAGCAGCTTGTTGTCATTTTATATATATTGGGTATATATTGTGGGATGATGGGACATATCTATATACGGGGAGCCTATTTATTATTTCACTATTTCTCTCTAAATCAATCTTGGAAGCTTGTGAATGCTTACAACTTACGGAATAATGTATTTAAATTGCGTTTACAAAAAAACAGTCCAATATTTGCTGTAATTAGTATTTATATACATAGCTGAAATTAGTTGAGAACTTTTGAGTTTAGATTATTGTTAACAAACAGTATTGTTGTAGACGAAACTGTTTAAATTGTACCATATTCGTTTTGTTCAACTTAACCAAATAAAATATTACTAAACCAGGCATTTTAATAATTATGACGAAAGTGTATTTATCTCTTACCACCAAATAATTTGCTCAGTTACTAAATGTGTTACTTTTAAGTCAGGCAGATAGGAGTATCCATCCATCATAAGAATTGTGGGTTTATACGTACAAGCATGAAATTTGGCACAGTCATAGATAATAGTAGTTTACTTAAAATAAATATGTACTTACCTGTCAACTAGTTAATTTGTTCCTGTAATTTCACTGAAACATTGACTCCTGAACGCGGAGTTCCGAAATTTGATGAGTCAGCACTTATTACGCTCCCTGGTGGGTTAATTGACATTGCTGGCAAACACAAAATGCAAATTGTGGTCATTTGGAGAATACAATTATGGCATATATGTGTATCTAGAGTCATTTCATTAGAACATAAAGAAGCATTTGTGTCGTCCGGTTAAAAATAATCGCGGTCAAAACGGTCATTTTGTAAAATGGCCGCCACGGCTACCATAGGACGTTTTCGCGGTGGGTCCATATCTGGAATTATTCATTAGATTATTATCTATGCCTGTGCCAATTTCATGTTTGTACGTCTAAACCCACAATTCTTATGATGGATACACCTATCTGTTTTGACTACAAGGGTTTACTGCTGCCAAAGGGATAAGGCTAAAAGTGGAACTTTTGTAGCAGGGTGGGTCTTCCGTCCGCTAAATAACAATCCCCTGACAACGGGATGGCGTCGTGGTCTGAGGCGCTGCGGTGAAAGAGAAGTGTGTTGTCCAGGCTCGCATGCTCCTTCCCACCTTAGTCATACTCGTATATTCATGTATTCATTAACTTTGATGGACGACGTTTATCTGACACGGGTTACATTCAAATATATTCATCGACTTATGCTGGTTATGGAGAGAGAGAGAGAGAGAGAGAGAGGAGGAGAGAGAGAGAGAGGAGAGAGAGAGAGAGAGAGAGAGAGAGAGAGGAGAGAGAGAGAGAGAGAGAGAGAGAGAGAGAGAAAAGAGAGAGAGAGAGGAGAGAGAGAGAGAGAGGGAGAGAGAGAGAGAGAGGACGGAGAGGAGAGAGAGAGAGAGATATAATGAAGAGCTTGAGAACAGTACTGTGAACCCTCATTATATTTCCTTAGCATAACCGTTCTTTTTTAGTACGTATATAAGTCGTATATAACATAAGCCGGGAATGAATGAAAAATATACTGTGTTATTGGCAAGATTGCTGGTCATGTGGATGGTGTGTGGGTGTGTGTGTGTGTGTGTGAGTGTGTGTTTGTTGTGTGTGTTTGATCGCGTAGGTGTGTGTTGCATCATCCCCAATAACACTTCTAAAATAAATAATACAAGCAAAACATACATCAATTCTAAAGAAACTGGTACATTTTTGAAGATGAAGCTGACATTTTTCGTTCCACACTCCGTAGTTTTTTGCTTACCTCATCAGTATGAGTTCCGTCCTCGAGTCTATCTTTGGCGGTGTTCTTCACACGAGGTAGAGGCTCTGTGGGGGAGACTAGTGATGGCCATAAAGAAAACAAAATATATAGCATGTCAAAACACGCCAAAAACGATGCATTTTGAGATACTGTTGAGAACACATTCAAATCACGCTTTATCATTTAGTAATTCCGTCTCCAGGCAAGGGTCGTTAATAATAATAATAATAATAATAATAATGAAAAAAAAAATATATAGAAGTACGTGACCTCATTGATCTTCTCTCTCTCTCTCTCTCTCTCTCTCTCTTTTTATTTATATTTTGTATTTAAACATGACATGGATAATGAAATATACAGGGTTGTTGAAGGCAATGGGTGGAGGTGTATTGTCGGGGATTTTGAAGTATGCTTATAGGATATAATTATTGTGTACAGTGAGGGTCATGTCCGTCAGGCTTTTGGCATATTCCCTACACTTCTCATTTCAATGCAATTTTCACTATGTTCACTCATTGACCCCCGACATCTTTTTGTTTACTGCCTTACGGGCCCTACGGCCGGATGTAGCGGCAAAAACCTACTGTGGGCCGCCCCACTGTCACGCGTGATTTTTTTGGGTTTTTTTCCCATCAAATCCTTCCCCCTCTAAATGACGTCTTCAATCTTAAATCACCGCCGCAATGTTGCTTCTCTTGCTCTTTACACGTAGTTCATGCTACTGCTCTTCTGAACTGCTAACTGCATGCCTCCCCCCCTCCCGCGGCCTCGCTGCACAAGACTTTCTACTCATCTCATCCTTATTCTGTCCATCTTCCTAATGCAAGAGTTAATCAGTATCTTTACTCTTTCATCCCTTTCACTGGTAAACTCTGGAACTCTCTTCCTGTTTCTATTTTTCCACTTTCCTATGACTTAAATCTTTCAAAAGAAGAGTAACAAGACAACCTCCCGAACTAAATTGGCTCACCCCTCTTTTATATTATTCTCTTACTGTCTTCTTTATAGGGACTGGCAAACTAAGCGGGCTTTGTGTTACCCATTTTTTGTGTGCCCTTGGCCAGTCCTTTGTGATGTAGAAAAAAAAAGAAAAAAAAAGACCAATGTAAATATTTCACTCGTATGAACATCTATTTTCCTGAACACAATAACCTAACTGATCCTGCCGTTAAGAACATGACTATTTAGCTAATACATCAAGTCCGTATGGTAGTTTCAATCAAATGTATATAAAAAAGTAAGAATCACGTCATCTTCTCGGGTAGGTGATATGAAGTAGAAATATAGAATGCGATCATACTCGTATTATGACAAACCACATCACATAATTTGGGAGGTTACTGCCTCATAAACACATAATCGCAGAACACGCCGTATGGTGTACCCTCGTGAAGGCTGAGCGGCAGTACTAGGACACCAGAGAACAAAAGCGAATGACGACATCAAACTGTTATTAACCCTTTCAGGCCAGATCTTTCCTTTGCTATAAAAGATTGTATGTTGTAGCCATAAAATTACGAAAAGTAGCTTAATATACTAAATTAGTTAGTCGACAAAGATAATAAACAAGTCATAGCTATTACATATTGCTTATATTAGCTCAAAACCGTCTAATGGTACCTATATTATAATGCATATTACGTTCTGGGTCTCAAGGGTTAATAAAAAACACTAAACATATGCCACGGCTTGATTCCTGGATGGTGGATAAAAGTAATAAAATGATTGTATCCTGTTACTGCTCAAAGTTGTGTCTTATATATATAACCCAGCAAGCCGAAGTCTTTCGCTAACTGAGATTATCGTTGATGTTATTGCAGTCAAAACAGGAAGATTGTTACCGCACTTTTTCTTCGTTCACCTCGACCAGCAATAGTCAGACAGATAGGTGTAACAATTGTGGGTTTATACGTACAAGCATGAAATTTGGCACAGTCATAGATAATAGTCTAATGAATAATCAGATATGGACCCACCGCGAAACGTCCTATGGTAGCCGTGGCGGCCATTTTACAAAATGGCCGCTTTTAGTCTAGTGGCTAGATAGGGGTCTCGTGCACCCCCCCCGAAATATACTTTTCATTGGTGTCTATAGATAGGAAACAATGTGTAGAAAATGATTTGCTAGTTAAATAGTTGAAAAAATGTCCCACGTATAATTTTTATACAAATTAGTGCCACCATTACCAAAAACTCTATATTCGCCTATATCTCGGCAAATTGCAGTACTAGCAAAAAGGGTTAGACCTAGTTTTGAGGATAAGGATATCATAGATAACTTTGCATGCTTAACATATGCTTCAGTTATCTGCAATATTGGCCGAAAGAATTTGCAGCGAGATTAGGCGAATATAGAGTTTTTGGTAATGGTGGCACTAATTTGTATAAAAATTATACGTGGGACATTTTTTCAACTATTTAACTAGCAAATCATTTTCTACACATTGTTTCCTATCTATAGACACCAATGAAAAGTATATTTCGGGGGGGGGTGCACGAGACCCCTATCTAGCCACTAGACTAAAAGCGGCCATTTTGTAAAATGGCCGCCACGGCTACCATAGGACGTTTCGCGGTGGGTCCATATCTGGAATTATTCATTAGACTATTATCTATGACTGTGCCAAATTTCATGCTTGTACGTATAAACCCACAATTGTTACACCTATCTGTCTGACTATTGCTGGTCGAGGTGAACGAAGAAAAAGTGCGGTAACAATCTTCCTGTTTTGACTGCAATAACATCAACGATAATCTCAGTTAGCGAAAGACTTCGGCTTGCTGGGTTATATATATAAGACACAACTTTGAGCAGTAACAGGATACAATCATTTTATTACTTTTATCCACCATCCAGGAATCAAGCCGTGGCATATGTTTAGTGTTTTTTATTAACCCCTTGAGACCCAGAACGTATATGCATTATAATATAGGTACCATTAGACGGTTTTGAGCTAATATAAGCAATATGTAATAGCTATGACTTGTTTATTATCTTTGTCGACTAACTAATTTAGTATATTAAGCTACTTTTCGTAATTTTATGGCTACAACATACAATCTTTTATAGCAAAGGAAAGATCTGGCCTGAAAGGGTTAATAACAGTTTGATGTCGTCATTCGCTTTTGTTCTCTGGTGTCCTAGTACTGCCGCTCAGCCTTCACGAGGGTACACCATACGGCGTGTTCTCGATTATGTGTTTATGAGGCAGTAACCTCCCAAATTATGTGATGTGGTTTGTCATAATACGAGTATGATCGCAATTCTATATTTCTACTTCATATCACCTACCCGAGAAGATGACGTGATTCTTACTTTTTTATATACATTTGATTGAAAAATACCATACGGACTTGATGTATTAGCTAAATAGTCATGTTCTTAACGGCAGGATCAGTTAGGTTATTGTGTTCAGGAAAATAGATGTTCATACGAGTGAAATATTTACATTGGTCTTTTTTTTTCTTTTTTTTTCTACATCACAAAGGACTGGCCAAGGGCACACAAAAAATGGTAACACAAAGCCCGCTTAGTTTGCCAGTCCCTATAAAGAAGACAGTAAGAGAATAATATAAAAGAGGGGTGAGCCAATTTAGTTCGGGAGGTTGTCTTGTTACTCTTCTTTTGAAAGATTTAAGTCATAGGAAAGTGGAAAAATAGAAACAGGAAGAGAGTTCCAGAGTTTACCAGTGAAAGGGATGAAAGAGTAAAGATACTGATTAACTCTTGCATTAGGAAGATGGACAGAATAAGGATGAGAATGAGTAGAAAGTCTTGTGCAGCGAGGCCGCGGGAGGGGGGGAGGCATGCAGTTAGCAAGTTCAGAAGAGCAGTGAGCATGAAACTAACGTGTAGAAGAGAGCAAGAGAAGCAACATTGCGGCGGTGATTTAAAGATTGAAGGACAGTCAGTCAGAGGAGAGGAGTTGATGAGACGAAAAGCTTTTGACTCGACCCTGTTAGGAGAGCTGTATGAGTGGATCCTCCCCAAACATGTGAGACAACTCCATACATGGGCGGATAAGGCCCTTGTAGAGAGCAAGCAATTGGGAGGGAGAGAAAAAAAGGACGCAGACGCCACAGGACACCTAACTTCTTAGAAGCTGTTTTAGCAAGAGATGAGATGTGAGATTTCCAGTTCAGATTTTTAGTAAAGGATAGTCCTAGAATGTTCATTGTAGAAGAAGGAGATAGTTGAGTGTCATTGAAGAAGAGGGATAGTTATCTGGTAGGTTTTGTCGAGTAGATAGGTGAAGAAATTGGGTTTTGAGGCATTGAACAAACAAGGTTTGCTTTACCCCAATCAGAAATTATAGAAAGATCAGAAGTTAGGCGCTCGGTGGCATCTCTCCGTGAATCACTTAGTTCCTGTTGAGTTGGTCGTCTAATAAACGACGTTGAAAAAATGCAGGGTAGAATCATCAGCGTAGGAGTGGATAGGGCTTTGAGTTAGACTTAGAAGATCATTAATGAATAATAGAAAGAGAGTGGGTGATAGGACAGAACCCTGGGGAACACCAACTATTGATAGATTTAGAGAAGACAATGTCCGTCTACAGTAGCTGCAATAGAACGGGTTGAAAGGAAACTTAAGATGAAGGTACAGAGAGAAGGGTAGAAACCGAATGAGGGTAGTTTGGAAATTAAAGATTGTGCCAGACTCTATCAAAAGCTTTTGATATGTCAAGGGCAACAGCAAAAGTTTTCACCGAAACCCCTGAAGGAGGATGACCAAGATTCAGTTAGGAAAGCTAGAAGATCGCCAGTAATCGCCCTTTACGGAAACCATACTGACGATCAGATAGAAATTGTGAGCAGATAGATGCTTAAGAATCTTCTTATTAAGTATAGATTCAAAACTTTAGAAAGGCAGGAAGTCAAAGCTATAGGACGGTAGTTTGCAAGGATTAGAACGGTCACCCTTCTTAGGAACAGGTTGGATGTGAGCAAACTTCCAGCAAGAAGGAAAGGTGGAAGTAGATAGACAAAGACGGAAAAGTTTAACCAGGCAGGGTGCAAGCACAGAAGGTTAGGTTAGGTTACGTTAGGTTACGGTTGCACATGCACCACTTCCATTATGATAGTAATAATGATAATATATTTCATTTTCACCCGAAGGCATACGGAAAAAAACCCAGAATGTACATACAGGAGGAAATTAACTTAAGTACTAAGCATTTATAGTAACGCGCTGGTGTTTGTTACCTTCAATTGGTGTTATTTTCTATTACTTGCTAGCTTCCTTACTTATGTTAGCGGAAGTCAGCTGCTCCGGCTGGTATTCGAACCCTGAGACTGTGGTGACGGAATCCGTTGATCAGCCAAGCCACTCACGCAATAAGTCTAGTAATCCCAATGCTTCCGGGTCGCATATTCCCGTTCTCTATGCGAGTATGTGGTTTCCGAGTTAAGACGCTGGCTGTAGCTCCGAAACTAACCATAAGATTTTCTCAAAAATACCCTCATTGTGATTGCCACACAAAGTTATCTGAAATTTTAAGGATAACCTAACCTGCCCTAACCGTAACCTAACGTAACCTAACCTGACGTGTTCAAGAGTAAACAGCCCCATAGTCTTCCAGAAAACGGGAATATGCTTCCGGGTCCATGGTGATTGGTGTAGGAGTTTCAGCAAACTCACAAACGTACTGTTGTCTTGAGTTCTCTGATGGTTGACAGCATAACAAAAGTAGTGTGGTGTCTTGTAGTACAAATTAAGTCTTGATTTCATACAAGCTTGTACTGAACCTCCTCATTGCTTCCGCTCTGAACGAACTCTGGCCAAGAAGTGAATAGTGCACCTGATACGGCGTGTGTCCCTTAGAGAGAGAGAAATCATGCGAACACACAAGGACTAGCATTACACAAGTTGCTTTGATTTCCCCCGGTGTGTTGATGACCCTGTCGAGCCAACTCCACCACCTCCACTACCATCTCTTCCACCTCCTCCACCACCACCACTACCACCACCACCACCACTACCACCACCACTACCACCACTACCACCACCACACCACCTCACCACCCCACCACCACCCCCCATACCACTACCTACCACCACCACTTCCACCACTACCACCTCCGCCACCACCACCACTACCACTACCACCTCCACCACTACCACCGCCACCACCACCGCCACCACCACCACTACCACCTCCACCACCACTACCACCACCACGGCTGTCATCACATTATCACAACATTCCTGACACTGATAACATCTGCGTATTCATGACTTGTAATCAAATTACTGCCACAGCTTAAAGTAGCTCGACAATTATAACTATTAATTTGCTACGTACAGCCGTAAGTGCAAATGACTATTGCCACTGTCACGCCATGTTGGTTGCACTTAGTTAGTTTTTCGCAGTGACGTGAAAGATAATGTCATGGGGTGGCAAGAAACTCTCAAAAATATATATCACGTGTCGCTAAAGGAAAAGTTAATAGAAAATCGTCCAACAGAATTTGTGAATGTCATAAATTTGTTATGGAGAAGCTCTTATTGACTACCAGAAAAGAAAAAAGAAAGTCCAGAAAAAAGTAAACATTAAATTTTTTTCATATATGTAAAATGACTGAATACTGCATAGACTTAGCATTCTTGTACACACGCAGCACGTTCAAAAATGCTGTATTCACTCATTCAATTTGTGGTATTAGAAAATCCTATCTATCTTTTACCTTTACAATTTCAAAACATACGTCTCTAGTATTATGTGTCGTAAACATGGAGGTAATATGGGTGGAGACGCCCTGAAGCCGCGCGGTCTGTGTTTGTCTGGTGAAGCCACCGCCTCTCCCCCGTCCCTTAAGCCCCCTTTCACACATTCTAGTGTAGCGCGCCGAATTGTGGCGACTCGTTACTCGCGAAAACACGTGGGCGCACTCGTAGGTACTCGTGGATAGTCGCCATCAAGTCGTATCCAAGTAGTGAGAGTCGTGGCAGGGTCGCGAGGTGTCTTGGGTATGCGTGCGAGGGGCTGGAAATTTTTGACATGTTCAAAATCTGGCCGCGCAATGTCACGACTTTTGGATACGGGTCGTAATACTAGTATCAACTCTTAGCGACTCGTCATTATCGTAGCGACTCAATTGCCTATTCGTAAGTATAGTATACTCAAGTAGTGACGTAGTGACTCATTTGTAGTGACGGCTGCTCCGTAATGTAGTTGTTAGCACGCTCGGTTCACAACCGCGAAGTCCTGGGTTGGATCCACGGGTGGAGCGGAGAAAAATGGGCGGTCTCCTTAAAAACACCCGAGCCCCTGTCCACCCAGCAGGAATGGGTACCGGGTGTTAGCCGGGGTTTGTGACGTACCCGCCTCCCGGGGTTTAGGTGCAGATGACCCTGTATCTCACACGAGATAATGATTTCCATCCCAGATCAGCCAGGTCAAGCCACCGGTCGTACAAACTCGTAGCAAACTCTTGCAATGTCGTAGCAACTCGTAAACGACTTATAGCAACTTTTAGCGACACTCGTAACTATGCGTACAAACTCTTAGCAAAGTCGTACCAACGCGTACTAATTCGTGATTGGGTACACGAGAAATGACCGATAAAACAGTGTCGGGTGTCAGTGTCGCCTTTTCTCCACGAGTAGACGCCGATTTGGGATTCGGCGCTACTCGGCTTGCTACTCTAGAATGTGTGGAAGGGGCTTAAGGGTGAATTGATCAAGCCCTCCAACGGTCTACGTCAAAAACCCCCGGCTAACACCCGGTACCCATTAACTACTGGGTGGACAGGGGCTCGGGTGTTTTTAAGGAGAACGCCCATGTTTCTCCTCTCCGCCCGTGGATCCAACCCGGGACTTCGCGGTTGTGAACCGAGCGTGCTAACCACTACACTACGGAGCACCCGTCACTACGAATTAGTCACTATGCCCACTACTCGAGTCACTACGAATAGACAATTGAGTCGTTACGATAATTACGAGTAGCTACGAGTTGATACTAGTAGTTACGACCCGGCTACGCATCCGCTACGCATCCAAAAGTCGTGACGTTGCGCGGCCAGATTTTGAACATGTCCAAAATTTCCAGCCCTCGCACCATACCCAAGACACCTCGCGACCCTGCCACGACTCTCACTACTTGATACGACTTGATGGCGACTATCCACAAGTACCTACGAGTGCGCCCACGTGTTTTCGCGAGTAACGATCGCCACAATTCGGCGGCGCTACTCTAGAATGTGTGAAAGGGGCTTTAATGATGGGAAAGCGTGAGGGGAAGGGGGGGGATAAGGGTTAAGGGGTAGCGGTCAGTAGGTAACCAGCAGGAAATGTCTCGCTTCCCCTTCCTTTCCCTCTCCCTCCCTCTCTCCTGTTCCTCAAACCCGCTAACTTTCCATCTGTTTCGGTCTGTTTATGAATTAAATGCTCGTGTGTGTGTGTGTGTGTGTGTGTGTGTGTGTGTGTGTGTGTACTGTGTGTGTGTTATTCACCCATGGTCTTTGTTCAGGTATTGTTTAGCCGTGAGGGGAACAGCCAGGTCACGCCTTGCCCCGGCCTATCAATTAGTCGTAATAATTAACAGCAAGAAAGTTTTGTCCGCGGCGAAGGACGCGTGTGTTTACAAGTTGATTCTTCCGGCAATGAGTTTTGGTGAAAAGAGTGTCTATTATGATCAATATACTGACAGTAATGATGATAATAATGACGATAATGATAATAACAATAGTGAGGATAATAAGGCCTATAATAGTAATGGTTTTGATAATGGTGGTAACAGCAGCAATATTATGTCTACTAATTGGTAATAAATGTTAATGGCGTGCCTGTCAGCACGTGTACACATTGGTATAGTATGAGGAATCAAAAGAAACAGTAGACACAGACAGTTGAGATGATGACTGTAAATATCACGGCACTGGAGTGGAAGCGGCGGGTTACGAAGACCGGTGGGCAAACACCTCAGCGGCCGAGAGTGATTGAAGACAGTGTGGAGAGTGTTGCAGGTGTTGGCAGTGTGTGGGGCGTGTGGCTCACTCTGGTGCACAGCCCCGCCTTGCCACCATGGCGTCCAGCTCCTGCCTCCACGCCTCTCTATCGTTACTCACTACTCAGGGCATGCAGACGGTTGCTCCACTGCAGCAGGAGGCCCTCGCGGTTGTGGGAGCAGTCCTCGTACCGCAGCTCGCGCTCTTGACGGGCGGGGGCACGTCGCCACGTGGAAGCGCAGCTTCCGGGGCCGGCAGTGTCGGACACTTGCTCGCCCTCGGCGGTGGGCTTCGCTCTGTATTTATTTCGCATCGCCTGCCGCAGATCAACGTCCAACTCATCGTTGAGTTGCATAACCCTGCCCCGCCGGCATATCCCGTGATTTGGAAGAGTATGTGGTATAGGGGGGTCAACAGCCAATCACGCTCGTCACAACTCGTGACGTCACATAAAGGGGTGGAGCTCAGCGATCGCAGGGTTATAACCTTTGAATCTATGTCATGTTCATGTATTTGAATTGAGAGGGTGGCTGAGTGTGTATGTGGGGAACAATGAGGAAAACAATTGGAGATATGACGGGTGTGTAGGAGGGTTTTATAGGTGCGAGGGAAAGTGTAAGAGATATGAAGTAAGGTATAAGGGGTGTGAGGAAAAGTTTTAGGGATCTGAGGAAAGGTATGAAAGGTGAAAGGTTAAGTAAGAGGTGTGAGAAAAAGGTGTGAAGGGAAGTCATGAGGGGTGAGATCAAGTTTAATAGGGTGAGAGGGGAGGTATTGAGGGGATGAAACAAAGTATGAGGTTATGAGGGGTGAAAGGGGAGGTATTGAAGGGTGAAGGGAGGTAGTTGAAGGGTGTAAGGAAGTTATGATGTTCTTTCAAACATCTGTTTCGCCTTATCAATTTCCTTTCGCGAAGCTAAAGTCATAATATAGCATAGAACATAGCATAGAACATAATATAGCAATATAAAGGGCTTAAATGGTATGAATATGGGCGTAATGGTATAAATAATGGGCGTAAATAATATGTAAACAAAACATATTTTAACCCAGCGATCACGTACGTGAGCTCCACCCCTTTATGTGACGTCACGAGCTGTGACGAGCGTGATTAGCTGTTGACACCCGTATACCACATACTCTTCCAAATCACGGGAATATGCGCGCCGCCAGTCTTCCAGACGCTCGCTGTGCTGCCGCTCAAACACGCGACACTGCGCCGAAGCTCCGCGAGACTCGTCTTCC
>JACEEZ010002528.1:50000-54067 GCA_016584305.1 Chionoecetes opilio | reverse complement strand
GGGCTTGCTGCCTTTTCCCCCCTTTTAAGCCGCTCGTCATCTAAAACTAATTCCGTTTTATTGGAAATGCCTGCGTTTTAAGGAGTTTAATGTATCAGATAGTAGTATATAAGTAAGGAGCCTGTTTTGCTAGTGGTTTAGTGGTAGAAGGTGTGTATGTGGCCCGGGGTTAAAATAGTGAATATTTGTGTTATGGGGTGGCCCGCGGCAAGAATTTCTCCGTCACTCACTACCCCGCCAGTCCCCTCATCATAACATCTTTAAATCACCCTTATTTAAGGTGAAACACGGTGTACATTGATTTAGATAAGACTCGTGTAGATAACATCTCACCATAATCACAAGTTGTATAGTAACGAGTAATAAGACGTTTAACCCAACCTACCGGGGCGGAGGAGCGGGCTTGCCCCGCCCGCCCCCTCTCTCAAAACCCGCCATCATCCGGCTCCCCTGTGCCTTCCTGAAGAAGTCAGGTCAGCTCCCACACCTGTGATAGTACCATAGGATATCACCAGTGATCTTAGGATCCTCAAGGGGTTCTCGCACCCCTACTAAATATTACCAAAGAGATCTCCCTTGGTGTTGTATCCCCTCCGGCTCAGCTGCTGCGGCTGCTGCTGCTCTGCTGATGCTGCTGCGCGCCTGCTGCTGCGGGCTGTGCCGCGCTGCTGCTGCCGAAGGCCGCGCTGCCAAAACGTGGATGAGCCCCTTGTTTGTATTTCATCTCTTTCCTCATATAATGAATAATAGCATCCAAATACAATTATATGTCTACATTCACCTAAAAAAAAGATATTTCATGCATACCAAGCAATAATAAGCGAGCCTGGAGATTTCCTACCTCTGCTAATATAGTCCGAGCAGTCGTTGGCCAGTGTGCACTTTTTACCACCAAATCTACGAGCTAGCCGCGCTGTGGGTTCGTGTTACCACCAAAGTGGGACTTCCCACCAAAAAAAGGTGATAAAATGTTTTTGTGTTTTCCCGCCCAGGAGAGGAGGAAAGGAGAGGACCTAACGAGCTTGAGCTTGAGTTGAGGGTCACCCCAGCTGATGGCTGTCGGTGAAGCCTTTGGTCCGGGGTTCTCCCACACGTAGTATTCTGTTGGGAGAGAAGCAAAAGGGGGAAGCAAAACTAGGGGTTTTTATTTTTTCCCCTCATTCCTCTCTCTGCATCACATTCATATGGGTCCCCCATCACTGAGGGGTCCTCCGCCTCTCATTCTCTCTCATGTGTGCTCTCCAAAAATCTCCGAATTCTTTTAAACTTTCAGCCCCAGACTGTCACTCCTCCACTCAGCACACAACCCCAGCAGGTAGGTACTCCATCTGCCTATCCACACTCCCGTCTCTCATTCTCCCCCATTCTTCCACTCCGAACTCTCCTACCACTACCTCCAACATCTTTGTTCTAGCATAGCACTCAGGTTCACCTTTCCCCGCCTCCGTCTGTCCCCTGACCCTCACTGCCCTGGGTGTAGGAATGTTCCGGAGACTATGAACGCTTTCGCTTGCAGTGTCCGCGCTTCCACTACACTGTGTTGTGTACAGCAGCTACACTCTCAACTGCTCGCCCTGAACGTCACCACCTTGACCTGCCCACCCTGCTGGTGGGCGGTGTTTACAAGTCTGAGGCTCCCAATATGGCGTCATGTGAATACTATCTATTTTCCTCTTTAGCGATACTTGATCTTGATCTTGATATTACTGTAAGGTATAAAAAACTTTCTGCACCGTTGAGTGGCCTAAGAACACCCACATGCTGCCCATTTAACTCTACCTACGATTGCGAGTGCATCGAAGGCCACAGGGGGGCGACATGAACCTCTAATCTCAAGCGTCACTATAAAACTCCTGCCTGCGCCACCACGGGCGAGGGCCAATCACCACAGCCCTCGAGGGAACCTCCAGGGTCTACCATCCCACCCCTGGAGGTAACTGCCTAATGGCGCTGTAGGCACACACACACACACACAGGTACTCCGTGGTGTAGGGGAAGCACGCTCGGTTCACAACCGAGAAGTCCCGGGTTCGATCCCCGGGCGGAGCGGAAACATATGGGCTGTTTCCTTAAAGCCCGAGCCCCTGTCCACCCAGCAGTGAATGGGTACCGGGTGTTAGCCAGGGTTTGTGACCTGCTCTCCGGGGTGCTGGCTTCCCCCAACACTAAGCACTAAGGATGAATGATAAAAATGTTGATATGGAGACGGGGCCATACGAGCATTGCTCTGGCCCTGTAAAATACAACTAGATGAATACAACTAGATTAATACACACGAGAAAGAAGAGGAAAGGGGAGATTTTATAGCAGTGATATATGACCCATCAATGGGTCTTGAAAAAATTGATAGAGAAGATCTGTTTGTGTGGGACGATAGAAGTACAGAGAGTCATGAGAAGAAATGAAAAGGACAACATGCAAGAGAGACATAAAAAAATACAGCTTCCGTATAGAAGCATAGAAGCGTGGAATAACCTTGATGCAAAAAGTGATTAATGCAAGAGTATTCAGGACTTCAAAGGCAAGCTGGATAATAGTAAATTTGGAGACGGGACAATACGAGCATAGCTCTTTTCCTGTATGTTACAACTAGGTAAATACACACACACCAAAAAAAAAAAAAAAAGTGTACGAAGCAGCGCGAAAGTCGGGATAGTAAGAATTTAGGACTCGGCGCGAAACTCGCGGATTGCGAAACTCGCATAGCGTAAAACTCGGGAGGGTAGTGTATTTCATTGTAAACGTGTGTAAATTGTTGTTTTTCAACTACATATACATAAATACAATTTTAGGCACTATTCACTCGTGAGGCAATTTTTATTTTGTGTTTTATTATACGTTTATTAGACGCGTACCCTCAACGTGACCACAGCCTTGGTGAAGGGGTGATGATCAGTGAAGGGGAAGGGTAAAGGTATGAAAAGTGACCTGACAAAGTATGAAAAGCCTCCGAGTCAAAATATGGCCACAGCAATTTTTTTCAACCGCCACTGTAAATATGGGACACTGGCACTGTAAGGGTTAAGAACACCCACATGCTACCCATAAATCTATCTTCAATTGCGAGTGATTTTGGAAAGAAATTTCTAAGAATTTTTTTTTTTAAATAAACAGATTTTCTACTGGTAGGTGGTAGTAAAATCTACCAAAATTCTCGGTAGGCAGTTGTCCGTTTTTCTGTTGCTCTGTTCCCGTGTTCTTTGGCGTATCATACAACTTTTAGCTTCTACAGTACCCTCCCGAGTTGAGTTTCACGCTATGCGAGTTTCGCGATCCTCGAGTTTCGCGCTGAGTCCTAAATTCTTACCATCCCGACTTTCGCGCATTATATCCTCGAGTTTCGCGCTGCTTCGTACACTTTTTTTTCTTCTTTTTTTCTCATTTCTTTTTTTGGTGTGTGTATGTGTGTATGCCTACAGCGCCGTTAGGCCGTGAGCTCCAGGGGTGGGATGGTAGGCCCTGGAGGTTCACTTGAGGCTGTGATGGTTAGCCCTCGCCCGTGGTGACGCAGACATAATTTATATAGTGACGCCTGTGATTAGAGGCTCATGCCATGCCACCCCCTGTGTCCTCTGATGTCCTCGCAATCAAAGGTAGAGTTAATGGGCAGCGTGTGGGTGTTCTTAGGCCACTCAACGGTGCAGAGAAAGATTCTAAGTGGATTTTACAGCCTTCATCAAGGATAATTAAATTAGATAGGTAACACCTCAAAATAAGTAGCACCTTTAAACCTTACGACCCCGTCGTTCCTTACTTATTTACCACAAAATACTCCTTATAAGTGATTAACCATGACGTGTGTGGTACTGTGGTTTCTGGAGGTACTGGAGGAGACAGGAGAGAAGAGAGGAAGGCATTGTGATAGTGTTATTGCCGTATAAACACTGTCACACAACCATCAGCTGACGCCCTCACTCACTCAGACCAAAACAAATGAAATGTTTTGGTATCCTGGGTGAAAATAGACAAGGGAAGAGTTGACAAATCTGTTAACAAAGGAGACAAAGTTTAAAGAGAACTTATGAAGCGATGCTAAGCGTCAAAGGTCTAAAAAGAAGATGAATCGA
>JACEEZ010002528.1:0-45000 GCA_016584305.1 Chionoecetes opilio | reverse complement strand
TAGGGGTAATGCAAGTTAATGTTACTGTGGAGCCGCAGCTTGACAGTTTGTGTTGCTGGTCTGTATTTGACAGTCGATGATGTCACAACATGGCGCCAGTCGTTTTAGGGCGCACAAATTTTCCTAAACTTAAAATGGCTGTATCATCAAAAATACTGTTCACATAGAAAAATCAGCATCACTGCCTTACTATATGAGGCTTGAAGATATCCAATCTATGTTACCTCAAGTAGAGTAAATGGTCCATTAATGAACTGAAAAGAAAGGAAAATGAAGAGTTATAAAACGAAATGGAGAAATTGAAAAGAGAATAATGAACTTAAAGGAAAATGTGAGAATGGAGAAAAAAAGATCAAGGGACAAGTGGAAAATGTGATGGAAGGAGAAGTGAATAACTGGAAAGAAGAAAAAGAGAAAGCCAAAGTGGACTTGCAAGAAGTTATAGAACAACAAAAGAAAGAGCCAAGTGAACATGTTAAGAAAGAAGTAGTGAAAGTTTTGAAGAATAATTAGAATTTAATAAAGAGATGTAGCAGAGAAGAAAAAATGTGTTATTATTTTTGGAGTGAAGGAGAAGAATATCTTGTTTAGATTAAGGAGAGAAAGAGAAGAAGTAAAAACGGTAAAGAACGTTTTGATGAAACTTAATGGTGAGGAAGAAGAGACAAGATTTGTAGATGAAGTGGAAGAAGTAGTAAGATTGGGACCTTAGGCAGAAGGAAGAGATAGACCAATAAAACTAACATTGAAATCACAGACGACAACCGAAGAAATCTTGGAGAGAGCCTTCAGGCTGAGGTCAACTGTGGAGTTCAGAGACGTGTATATAAATATAGCAATGAATGAAGAATAAAGGAAAAAGTTGAAGGAAATGCAAGAAGTAAAACAGAAATGAAGAAAGAACGGGGGAAGAAAAAACAACTTTTTTTTGGAGGGTGCTAAACGACAGGGTGAGAAAATGGTATATAAATTATACATGGGATTTTATATATACCGTATTTGCCGGCGCATAAGACGCACCTCCGCATAAGACGCACCCCTATTTTACAAGGAGGTTTTTAGAAAAAATAAAATATTGGTGTTTGTGAGGGAAAAAATAAATTTCGTAAATTTATCAAGTTATTAAAAAAAAAAGGATTTGTAGGGAAAACAATGATTATGAGCATGTACCTAAATAAAATATTCACAGTGCAGTGAATGTGAATGAAAAATTATACTATAGTTAAAATGTAAAGGGAATGACGGTAATCAAAATCGGTCATAATATATTGCAGGATGCCCCCACGAATTGATATTCTAATATTTTGCTACCTATGACATATAGCTTAGATTTAATGTTGTAGGTATGCCTTTGTTGCTTTTCTGCTATGTGATTAGACTTTGTGGAATATTTGAAGTATAGATATTGGTATTATTTTGGTAGTGGGCTTTCAAAAGTCCTAGAACTCTTACCGACACCATCGTGTAGCTTTCTTCATTCTGAGTATTTTGAGCCCCATTTCCCATGGCGCAATTGAATAATAATGGAATTACACGTAGTACCGAAAATCTACCGTTATTTCAGCCAGAAAGTTAAGTTAGGTTAAATCAGATTAGGTTAGGTTAGAGGTGGGTTTGGTTTAGTAACAGATGATATAGAGAAAAAACGAATATTACCAATAATATGGCAGTGTTGAAGCGTAGCAATGTTTGCGGGGCGGACCTGGAGGGCAGGTTGCCTCCCTCCCACACACACATGTAACAAACATTGATGTCCGACAAAAACGAGAGCCAGATTAATTCAAAACACATCAAAACTATTCAGGACTAAGTTTCGGCCTCGAAATCGGTGGTTGCCCAATAACATAAATTTACGAAGATATTTAGTTAACACCGTCTGTAAGGTAGCCATCTCTACCTTGTTGTTATTGTTGTAATTGTTGAAGGGCACCGTTGTCGGGATCGACGATATTTGCCCTGGTTTACACCTATGAATCTATCACAGTCGCGAGGGTTGATTAGTCTTCTTCAGGAAGGTGCAGGTGAAGGCTGGTTCATAACTCTGAAATCACGGCAGCGTTCCGTCAGCCGTGCCTTGTATTCACACTATTTGTCCATGGTTCCGTCATTTTCGGCAGTTCCTGCTCACCCTCTAAACAGACATGGTGCCTCAGAGGTTATGGTTGAAGAATTTGCATTAATAGCACTTCAGTGGATGAAGAAGAGGAGTTGACTCTAAAAGACACTGTTTTGGGTACATAAAGCCTTGAGAAAAACGATGATTATCAGCACGGCACAGTCTCATTACATTAAAATATTCTTCCCCAGAAACCGTTTACGTTGACAGGACGGTGGTGTATTGAGCCGTGACGGTGGCGCACCGTTTAGTGTAACACGTCTATTTGTTTGAATGTAAGAAATTCTAACGGATGTGATAGATGGTGCATGCCGTGTCACCATGATGGTATGGTGTGATTCGGCCTTGAGGCGGACGATGTGGCGCCATGATGGGTCTTGGTCCTTGGTGCACCATGTGGAAGACTTTTGTCCCGTCTACATCTACCGTTGCAGCCTTTTTACTAGCACTCTTTCATACAGTTTCCTTATCCGTAGAGGTACAGGGGTGAGGATTGAGGGGTCGAGGTGGTACAAAGCCCTATGCTGTCTCTATCCCACCTTGCTTACCACTGTAGCGGCGCTAAAACAAACGCACACACACACCTGCATCGGTTTAGGCCACCCTCCCTGTCTGGGACCAGGATTAGTGGGTGACCTGACGCTGACCTGACTTGTCCTCGCCGACACAACTGCAACACCAGCCAGGTAATTCAGACAGCCACAGGACACACATAGACACACACGCCGAGCACCTCTTATCCCCACGTTGTACAATGACTCGCTGTCAATAAACTACGAAGCCACGACGCCCTTTTCTCCATCCTTGTGTGTATAGACAAACTCCCAAGATACTACACCTTCCTCTCACCGCTCACACTAAAAAAACCACTTTAACACTCTCTTTGATTCACTATTCCATTTATCAACAATACTCATTCCAGCGAAAATTCCTCACCATTTTCTGCCTCCCTTCTATCATCTCTTCCAACTGTTGTGTCAACTTGTGTGGCCCGAGTCCAATGCTGGTTAAGGCTACAACTAATATGCGGGATGTTTGTCTTTTCCATGGTGCGGGGATGACTCTGAGTGGTAATGACCCATGGGGGTGCGCGGAGGGCGTCGCCGGTGAAGTATCCCAGGTGAAGCAGCAGACCTGAGATATCAAGACGTTTTACCATGGAGAGCGCAGCGGGGTGTGGATGATGTTTACATCTGACACGGCCATCTTGGCAGCAACAACCGCAATCTTGTTGCCCCAGCTCTTGTTTTTCTCTTAAAATCCAACCTTTTCTTAGAATTATGCATTACTGTTGATAACACAGTTACTAATTTGTGTTCAGTGGACTACTGCTCAACACAGATCACTCCAGACCCCTTTAGTAATACACCACCGGCTGTTTCTGCATTCTCTGCCTGACCTCTCATGCACTAATATGGCCGCATTAGACGCAGGGTGAACTTTGCATTCCTTTTTAGGGAAAAAACTGCGTCTTATGCGCCGCAAATACGTATATATATATATATATATATATATATATATATATATATATATATATATATATATAAATATATATATATATATATATATATATATAATATATATATATATATATATATATATATATATATATATATATATATATATATATTACATGGGATTTATATTTATATAGCACAAAGCATCTTAGGTTTAGTCTTAACGTTAGTTACACTTGTGTTGAGCTGTGATTGAAAAGCTTGCTTACTTTAACTCAGCTATGACTGACTTCCCGTTTCTTCTGTCTCAGTCTGTCTGCTGTGTTTGTCTCTAGGCATAGCCATACCTAATATAGATCTAGCTTGATCATAGTCACAAGAACATTCATGAAAATATGTCTTTTTGCCAGTCATTAAGATACTGCTCAAGATAGATCCAATATGCAGCAAACATGTATTCTTAACACAGGTCAATAACTACTTTATTGCCTCTCACATGGCTGGGGTTGGCAGTAATGGTTCTACCCTCCATCACTTCCCATGATATGGAAGAGCAGAACTGGTAGCCTCCCAGCACTCACACTTAACTTAACACTTACAGAATTCACAGGAACAGGACAAAACCAAACAAGTGGTGATTTTCCAGTGTAACAGTATGTTGTTGATGGAGGTGTGGATGGAACAATGCTTAAGTCTTCTGGCAGTAGGAAGTAAAAGTGGATAAGATGCCTAAAGAGGGGAAAGTTTAAAGTGTACTGAGTATTAACCCTGTGATGTGCTGTGGCAGGTGAGCCAGGGACTGGTACAGCTTCCCTGCAGTCTGCTGGAGTCAGGTGGAGGCCCCAAGGGGGAGACCTATATCAGTCAGCGGGCAGTGCAGCTGGCTGGCCAGATGCTGCCCTCATCATCAAGCGACAGCCACACCTGATACGCACTGTTGTCTGCCAGCTCTCTTGTTTTCATCCTTTCATCATCATCACCAGTGCAGTATATCGGTGAGTTTTAATTTTATTTTATTTCTTAAGCTAGACTCCATGAAAGCTTACACTAGACCATGTTTAACGCACGAGTTACGTTCTTGAGAAATTGTGCGTTATGCGAAATATGGCCTAAATAAATCCTATTTTCCATTATTTTCTAAATTTTAAAAAAATTATGTGCGTAATTTCAATTTTTTCACGTGTTAAGCAAATTTGGGTACAACTTTGTTTTGCGCAACTCCGAATTTTTGTAAATCAAGGTTGTGTTAAATGAGGTCTAGGTGTATTTTTTTCTTTTATCAGAACTCATTATTATGTAATGTACCACATGTGTATGCATGAACTGTGTACAGTGGTTACGCGTACCACGCGTCTCGATCCTGTAATCTAGCATCCCACGGATACCATCCAATATTTACCCAAATTATCATTCCAAGATAAACCAAACACATCCCGAGAGTGTACACTGACACATCATGGAAAACATTTGTTGGCGACCATGTTGATGACATTCAGATAATTTCTGATCTCTGATATTGAAGAGGTATGAAGAGGAGATTGAATGAACTATTATACAAAGGAGTGCAGAACAGGAGATCCATGGAGCTGCTATATGCAGGTGATTTAGTCTTGACAGCTGAGGACAAATGAGAAAGTCAGAGGAAATTTATAGATTGGAAGCAAGCAATGGAGATAAGAGGTCTGAAGGTGAATATGACCAAGGCGAAGATGATGGTAAGAGGCAAGAAAAAAGAGCAAAATATGCAAGTGGAAAGGTTTCCCTGTGGAGTGTGCAGCAGTGGAGTAGGAGTAAACTATTCGATGCAAGGAATGTGACAAGTGGTGCCATAAAAATGGTCAGGAAAAGGACACCTGAATAGGGTGGTAGATTTCTGCTGACCAAGAAGAATTAACGGAGGGCAGAGGAGGAAGAGGTAGAAACTATAGAAGTGAATTATGATGTAATAGAAGAAGTGAAAGTTTTTTTTTTCTTGGTGACATGTTAGACAACGAGGGTGGAGTGGAGAGAGCTGTAATAATACGGGTAGCAACTACATGGAATCAGTCGAAAGAGATAACGGGACTGCTGATAAAGAAGAATATTCCAGTGAAAAACAGATGAAGAGTATTTGAAGCATGTATAAGATTAGTATTGCTGTATGGTTCTGAGACATGGGCTTTCACGAAGAAGTTGGGGGATGTGTTGGTTGGTTGTGATGAGAGAATGTCGAGTTATATGGCTGGATCACATGGAGAGATGAAGTGTCCAGTGAAGAGGTGTGGAAGTGTCAGGTCTCCATCCACCGGGCAGGCCAAGGAAGACATGAAGGCAATGTATTTACCTAGTTGTATTTTATAGGGCCTGAGCTACACTTGTATGGTCCTGTCTCCATATCTACATTTATCCAGTCTCCTTCAACAAGTGCACATTCTTTGCCGATATCAACTCCTCATTTAGTAGTGTTGAAGAGGATCTGGCAGCATTGGGCACAGAAGAGGTTGAGACAATGGATCGATGTAGTTGGAAGCGTATCATCTGCTGTCTAACCTCATAAGATATTATGGGAAAATCTGACGTTGAAGATAAAGAAGATGCTTGTGTTATTGAAGTGTTTTGTTTCTGTTCTGTGGCTGGGCCATATTTTTCCCAAATGCACATGCGTTTGGTGCAGCCCAAGATGAGTTGCCAGGTAGTGAAATCGTGTTCGTTCATATCTGTCATTAATTAACCAAACCTAAATCTAACCTAACCAAACCTAAACGTATCCATTGCTTATATATTAATTTAAGGTATCCATTAACCAAACCAAACATAACCTAAATCTAACCTAACCATACCCATAATCCTCTTGCTCTCTCTTGACATTACAAACCTGTTATACACACTTTCATTACTTGCACTATCTATTCCTCTCACACCACAGGTACTTCTCAATTATCCAAATAACTGATTTCAACTGCTTGGATCCTTGACCTTTGTTTTTCTTTCCACACCCAAGTCTCACTTGCATATGTGATTGTCGGTACAATTATTGCATGTCTGAGGCCCGTATTTTACCTTATTTCTTACTGTAGTAAAGTCATTACTAGTTGGCTTGTTTGCTTGTACTGCGCAGTCTAGCATTCGGAGTCCTACACAGTAAAGGTCGAGGTACTGGCTATACATTGAGAAGTGGCCAGTCGCTGCCCAGTCATCATTTAGTTAAGGTCGCTTTGTAGCACTCAGGCATTTGGGTTTATTCGCCAGTTGGTTTATCTTGTGTACTATAGTACATATAGACTCAACCCTCAGCTATTACGCACGGCTATCGCATTTTACGCTATCACCATACCTCATATATGTACCTCAACACTCGGCTATAGCGCATCAAGCTGTCGCATGTTACGGCTTTCACGCACACCTACATTTTTTTCCTTTTTTTTTTCGCATTTCGGCCTATAGCACCTGTAGGTAGGGTTTCCTGTTTTGGGGGTTTCGTAGCATCCCGGGATTCTGGGACAAACCAGGATATTTCCCGGGATCCCGGGATTTCCCGCATCAGGTAATATTTGTACTAACCAATGCTGTGCGAAGTGCGAACCTCACATACTTCATTAGTGTAGTATCTGTATATTATTTAAAAGGCAATTGAATTGATACATTTTATGACACTGAAGCATGTTCACTGTATTAACTTGCATTCTGGTGCAGAAATAGGTACATAATCTGACTAAATAAGCAAAATTTTGATTATCTAATCTCATTCCGTTAGCCATATAAGTATTCAGACATTTGTATTGCATTCAAAGTTAGCTATTATAAAAGTTTAAGAATTCCATATTTAATGGCATTTGGAAGCCACATTCTACAAAAACCTAAAGAAACATTTGAATGACCAGTGGAAAGAAATAAAGATAATAGCATAAAATCATTTGTGCACGGTGCACACAAGACACACAGACACAGTCATGCACACATCAAACAAAGGTTGTTCATGAAATGACTCCAAGAAGCACAAACAGTCAATCTCCTTATGTTAGCAACAAAAGAAATCCAAGGATATATAGAATGACATTAAAAGATAGCCATTGTAGAAAAAAAAATTCTTGTATTCTTGTTATTCTTCTTGTTTTGTATTTTACATAGTGCAAATCTGAGATAGGAAAAACAATAAGAATCCCGGGATTTGAACCAATTTCTTGGGGAAAAATGCATAACCACTTACCGTATTTTAAGGCTTATAAGACGCTGCATCTTGGAAGACGCACCCTGATTTTGGAAAGAAATTTCGAAGAAGAAAAAAAAAAAAAAAAAAAATTGTCCGATATACAGTTATTTTCACACAAGAACACACTCATTATTCATTATCTTCATTTAGCACTGCTCATTAGCCATTTTTATGTTCTAGCTTGTATGCGATAGTATAGTTAATTGTTATGTTGGCTGGCTGAACATGTAGGCTAAGCGCAGGTCGGACGGCAGGAGTGAAAACAAACCCGTCTGCGGCGGTGCGCAGCTGCGTGCCTGCCTGGCGTGCCGATCAGCTGAGTCTGACTTTGTCGTCCTGAGTGTAAACACCTCTCCTCCTCCCGTACCTCACTACGTTGCCTGCTTCCTGTTCCTCACCACGTATTGTTTGAATTTTCCTGTATGCGTGTAGTATTTGTGATGGCTGCATGTACATAAGTATACAAACTCTCATCTAATGTAACAAACAAACTTCATTATACACGGAATGGCTGTTGGCGCCAATCTGCCGAGGCGGAATGGCTCCCGCCAGTACCACAGTAAATAGCATAGCGTGAAGACAGATTAGTTGATTTAAATGTCTTATGGTATTTGAAATACTTGTAACAGATAAGTACTGAGGTTACATCATATCAGAGGCTGAATTGAATAGCTACCTAAGCTAACCTCCTACAACATTCGTCTTGGAAGACGCATGACTATTTTTCAGGGTATTTTCTTGGGAAAAAAGTGCGTCTTATAAGCCGTAAAATACGGTACCCCCGGGATCCCGAGATCCTGGGAAGGAAACCCTACCTGTAGGCAGTGACCTCCAGGGCTGCGATGGTAGGCCCTGGAGGTTCACTTAGGGCTCTAATGGTTGGCCCATGCCCGTGGGGGTGCAGACAGGACTTTTATAGTGGCGCCTGTGATTAGAGGATCATGCTGCCCCCCTGTTTCCTCCAATGTACTCACCGTCGAAGGTAGAATGAATGGGCAGGATATGGGTATTCTTAGGCTACTCGACGATTGCCATAAGATTGTGGCACCTGGCGAGATTCAAAACTCGGTACACCGAGCTTTGCACTTCCAGACGCTAACCACTCAACCCCCGCCTCCGCTGAAATGTATCTCAACCTCGGCTATAGCCTATCAAGCTAACAAGTTTTACAGCTATCATGCCTTGTATATCTGCACAAATGTCTATCATGCCCCAACTATGACTATGCACTATGGTTGCCATGGGTGCAGCCATGCAACGAACCCTGCAAACCAACATAACCTATCCCCCCCCCATGGGAAACACACCCCCTTCCTATGCTTCTTATCTCTGTCACAAAAGCCCTACCCTGGAATCTAACCGACTGTTCCCAACAAAACCAAGATTTTCCTCCGGGTAGGGAGGGATCGTTACCCTATTGTCCTTTACCATCCTCTTCCCTCCTGCAGTCCCGGAATGCCTGAAAGTACCGTATTTGCCGGCGCATAAGATGCAGTTTTTTCCAAGAAATCAATCAATCAATCATTGGGGGGCATACGCCGGGGGCCGCGTCGCCTCGCCCACCCTACGACGCCACCCCGGGGGTCACCACGCGCGAGTTCCCATGCAGGCTCCTTTCCCATCCCAAGCAGCTCTCGACAAGAAACATCAACTTGCCCCAGCCACGAGCCTTGTTGGCGCCCCTTGGTCTCCTCCACCCCGGGATTGTCTTTACAGATACAACCCGAGGGGAAGGATCAGTTTTCAGGTAGCGTGCCACATGCCCATATAGCCGAAGTTGGCACTGACGGACTATGCAGGTAATAGGCCTTGATTCAGTCTCAGGGTGCAATCGCTGATTTGACATGTAATCATCCCAGCGATACCCCATGATTTTTGCGAAGACACTTTTTAAACCAAAGGCTTTGATTCGTCTCTTCAAGTCACTATTTAGTGTCATGTCTCACAACCATAGAGTAAGACAGGGATCACAAGCGATTTAAATTTAATCCGGATCTTTGTCCTCCTGCACAGGTACCGACAACGCCAAATACTCCCGCTGAGCGAGTCCATAACACCGTGGGCTATGCCAATCCGCCGTAAGGCTTCTTGACGGACCCGCCGTTTATGGACTGCGCTACCAAGGTATGTAAAACTTTCCAAGATCTCAATGTCCTCGCCACATGCATGAAACAGACTGTACTGCTTCATCTAGTAGTCTCCAAACCCCTGGACCTTGGTCTTGAGCCAGGAGACGCAAGTCCCAAAGGCTTTGCCTCTCTTTGCAGCGCCTCGAGAGCCTTTCACCAGGACCTCCAGCGACTCAGCAAAGATTACTGCATCATCGGCAAAAACAAGATCAGTGATCTTGGTGTTGCCGACGGATGCTCCACAATCACTTTGATCTAAACCTTGTCCAATACCCAGTCCATACAAGCGTTGAAAAGTGATGGGGCAAGGACGCACCCTTGCCTCACCCCCGTATTCACAGGAAAGAAGCTGGATACACCTGCCCCACACTTCACAGCACTCTCAGTCCAGAAACAGACCAGTTAAAAGTCCAAAAAAGGGGAATGCAAAATTCACCCTGCGTCTAATGCGGCCATATTATAATGAGAGGTCGGGCAAGAGAATGCAGAATGGCCGGGGTGTATACTAAGGGGGTCTGAAGTGATTTTGTGTTGAGCAGTAGACCACTGAACCCAAATTTGAAACTATGTTACTAATATATCAACAGTAATGCATAATACCAAGAAGAAGTTGGAGTTAAGAGAAAACAGGAGGTGGGGCAACAAGGTGGTGGTTTCTGCTGCCAAGATGGCCATCATATGTAACATCACCCCCTTCCCGCAGTCCGGAAATCAAGGAGCCTACAGAGGAGATAAATATTCTAGATTTATTACTGACAAACAAGGAAGATTTAGTTACAGAGGTGGAAATAGGGTGGGTAAATGATGGGAATGGACTCAGTAGACGGGTAGTTAGTGCGGAGTCAGAGAGTTTTAAAGGGAGGCTGGATAATTCATGGATGGGATGAAAGGTAGATGTAGGTATTGTTAAGTAACGGGAAAAACTACACGTGTAGGTCTCACGGCCTCATGTAGCTTCCCTATTTTCTTATGTTCTTATGTTTTATGCCTACCTTTCTATCTTCAGTGAACCAGAGAAGTCCAATAGAGTCCTTCTAGGTTTGATCCTGTTTTTGGTGTGTCCGCCATCTTTGAATTTTCTTAATTAATATATTCTCCATATAACAACCTCTCCGGTCATGAAGCTACTTTTATATTTCATAATTGTTTTATAAGAATATTAACATATACAGTCAAACCTCGATAAACGGACTTCGGATTAAAACCCGGACTCCATTTGCGTGACGTCTTTTTTTTTTTTTTTTTTTTTGCTATTCGACCGCTTATCCCCGCTAGAATTGTCAATAAACCCATAATTGTATTATTTTCTCTTTTTACTTTGGAATGCTGGGTTTTAAGGAGTTTTGATGTATCACATATTAAGATATAATATTATAAGGAAGGAGCCTGTGTTGCTAGGGATTTAGTGGTAGAAGGTGTGTATTGTTTAAAATAGTGACTATTAGTGTTATGGCATGGCCGCTGCTACGTCTCCCTGTCACCTCAACACCCTAAATCACCCCTTTTCTAAGGTGACACGCAGTGCTACCCCGACCTAAATAGTGACACGTGTATAGAACTGCTCTCACAACCATATAATATATATAATAATGAGCATTAGTCATGATAATAAGCAATACTTTGGAAGCCAAAGGCTGAATCTGGCTGTAGTAATTTTTTTACCTTTCACTAGAGCTTGAGCTTGACTAGCTACACGGTTGGTGTGTTGTGATTATTTCTCATTTATTCACGTGTAGGAGGGGACCAAAATTCAGCATGTAGTGCCAGTCACTGTTTACCTCCCAACATAGCTACCCAGTCTGGTTGGGGTTTTTGGGCTATTTCTCATTTTTTTCACAATTTTTCCGTTTTTTTCCTATATTTTTCCCCCTGGGGAAAATACCCTCGCTATAAGGACAATTGGCTTTAACGGACCACTCCTCCCCCTTTAGTCGTTATATCGAGGTTTTACTGTACTTCAATTTTCCATATTAAGTACATTTTAGAATATGTAAAAAGCAATACCCTCAATACTTGAAAGTGTGTCCTGGATAATTATTAAAAAAAAAAAAAAAAAAAAAAAAAAAAAAAATAGTGAGGCCAACTGGAAAGTGAGGCCAAACTATTCATGTACCCGCCAGGGTGGCTCGGTTTGGGAGAGCTGTGGGCTCGCGTGGGAGCGTCCCTGCATTCGGTCAGCGGTTCGAGCCCACCAAGTTCGTCCTGGCGTGGTGGCGCTTTGTATAGTCAATAACCTTGTAGTTGATACTTGCAAAGTGCTAGATACGATCAAGTATCTTATATACTATTCTTGTCTTCAGGTAGAGTGTAACTACAAGAAAAATCATGGATCCAACTGCCATATCATATGTCAGGAATTTACGTTAGTGGGGTCATTTTGTCTCGCTGTCATTTAGAACAGCTAATGGTATTGGCAGGGTGGATTTTATCTCCCTACCTATACAATGTGTACACAGATGATCTCAAATGGGCCAACCTTCGTGATACAGGTGTCGGCTGCCACATACATTAGGGGGCATCAACTCACTGAGTTATGCTGATGATATGGTATGCTCGCACCCATGCGGATGCGTTGCAGGACCTTACCAAGTGTGTCAGGTGATTCTGCCAAGATAACATTGTCTATAACACCACTAAGACAGAGTGCATGGTAGTATTACCGGCACGCACTCAGGTGAATTACCTCATAACAGCATGGCTCAGTGGGTTTTGCCCTCACTTTTGTGGATAGAAATTTGCATACTTAGGCCCTGTTATATCCCACGATATGACTTGTGATGATGACATCATCAAGCAGACACCAAAGCTTCTTGTCGTGGGAAATACTCTGCAGAGGAAATTTTCTACTGTAGCAGAGAGGTGAAGATGGCGTTATTCAGGAGTCACTGCTACTCTACAGTACCCTCCGGGTTTGGCGCTTGCTTCTTCACATGGCATACAGGGATGTCAATTTTCGCGGATTCGCAGATTTCCGAGTATTTATTGCCACGGGGTCATTCTGTGAATCGTGTAGATTCGGGTTAAATTTTTTTTGAGGGGGGTGTACATAGTTGCCTAGCCCACAGCCTAACCTGACCCTGACCACTGATCCAGCACAGACCATAAAACATTTTTGGCTGCCTAGCGGGGAAGTTAATACTAGGCTGCCGATTCTCCTGACTCCATGCTACAAGTTTGCTCAGGAGGCAGTATTTTGGGGGTGGAATAACAGCAGCCCACAGCAGTATGTTGGGGGTGGATTATCAGCAGCCACAGCCAGGTGATATAGCTCTGGTGATCCAGGGGTCTGTATCGATTGGCACACTGCCCTCACTGTGTCAAGTTTGCAGGCTCCAGGCCTGGAGAGTTCAATGCAGGATACCACAGCAGGAGGCAAGCCAGATTGGCCAGAGGGTATATACTCATATAGTATGGCCAGAGATATATACATATACACAAATTGTGGACACAAAAACAGACAAAATTGAGACCAGAAATATTTATAGATATAACCAAGGACCTCTCAGAAGCTCTCTCTGAGCATGAAATTTACAAAAAATACCCGGCGAACCCCCAGCTGGGAGGTTCCCGCTACGGTCGGTCAGCCTCGCTGCGCTCGGATGAGTTGGTCGCCCTATTATTTTATTCAAGAGGTTTTTTCTTTCTTGTTGACATCCCTGGGCATAGCGCTAAACTCGAGGATCGCGAAACTCGGGTATTGAAAACACTGTAAAAATGTTTATTTAGTCACTTTCTCTCCCCAAAAATACCTGAAAGTGCCCCGAGCCCTGTCCAACCAGCAGTGAATGGATACCGGGTGTTGGCCGGGGGTTTGTGACCCATCTCCTGGGGTGGTTGGCCAAAACTAGAGGACAGAAGAGGAGGAGAGGAGAGAAGCTACAAGATTGAGCTTGAGTTGGGAGTCACCCAACTGATACTGTCGGTGAAGCCTTTGGTCCGTGTTTCTCCCACACACGTGGTATTCTGTTGGGAGAGAAAGCAAAACTAGGTGTTTCATTTTCCCCTCCTTCCTCTCTCTGCATCACATTCATACGGGGTCCCCCCTCACTGAGGGCCTCCTGCTTTCTGATTCTCTCTCATGCGTGCTCTCCAAAAATTCTCCAAGAATTCTTTTACACTTTCAGCCACACGACTGTTACTCCTCCACTCAGCACACAACCCTAGCAGGTACTCCATCTGCCTATCCACACTCCTGTCTCTCATCTCTCGCCATTCTTTCACTCCGACTTCTCCTACCACTACCTCCAACATCTTTTTTCTAGCATACTCATACCGTTCACATTCCAGCATCAAGTACTCCACAGTTTCATCCACTCCTGTCTCACACATCACACACGTCTTGTTAACACCATTCTTCCATCTGTACATACGACTATTTACCTCTTTAGCGATACTTGATCTTGATCTTGATATTACCATAAGGTATAAAATCTGTCTCTGCACCACCGAGTGTCCTAAGATCACCCACATTCTGCCCATTAACTCTATCTACGATTGCAAGTGCACCGGAAGCCACAGGGGGGCGACATGAACCTCTAATCACAAGCGTCACTATAAAAATCCTGCCTGCGCCACCACGTGTGACGTCCAACCATCACAGCCCTCGAGGGAACCTCCAGGGCCTACCAACCCACCCCTGGAGGTCACTGCCTAACGGCACTGTAGGCACACCGACACATACACACAAAAAGACCAAGAAAGCTTACATCAAATAATAGAAGATCAAGAAAATTAAAAGAAAAATCTGACCAAAGAAGTAGTAAAAGTAATCAAACAAAAGGAAAATTTAGTTAGAGATATGGTGGACAAAAATAAATGTGTCATCATTTTTGGTCTCAAAGAAAAAGTGCTTACCAAGAAAAACTTAAGAGAAGAGGAAGAAAAGAGTGTCAAAAGAAATATTTAAAGTAGTAGAAAAAAATTCGGAGATAGAAGAAGAAATAGAAGAGATACATAGGTTAGGCAAATATGAAGAGGGAGGAGCCCGCCCCTTAAAAGTTAAGTTTAGGTCACAAACTACAGCACTAGATATATTGTCTAAGGCATGGAAACTGGCAAAGACAGAAAAAATAGAGAAAAATAGGGTAAAAAAAGATATAAATTTGGGGAAAGAAAGACCCAAAGTTTAAATTTTAAAGTTTTTAAAGAACCCAAAAAAAAAAACAAATTTGGAGAAGGGAAAAAGGGGAAAAAACAAAAAACTCTTTTGGGAGAGTTTTGGCCCAAAAAAACTGAAGAAGTGGTATAAAAAGGGGAAAGATTAAGAGAAGACATTTCCCAAAGGGAAAAAAAAAAAGGATGGCGGTATGTACACTGGCTAGTTCAACTTTTAACGAAGAAAAACTATTACCTGAGAGCCAAGAAACCAGATTGGGGTTTTAGTAAAACAAAGCAGAGTGTTTCTGAGGATTTTCCATTTTGGGGGGGTTAATTTTAAGGTATGGAGGCAAAACAGAAATCAAAAAAAAGGGGGGGTTTTTGTAATGGTGTTAACAAAAAAGGGATGTGGTATAGGGAATGGGGAAAAAGGGAAAAGGGAAGGGCAGAGGGTTGTTAAAGGGTAATTTGGGTTTGATGATAAAAGGAAGAAAAAGAGACTTAGTACTCGTTAAACGTTCCCCCTAAGACAAATTCCGGGGGGAGGAAGAGTACGTAAAACATGAAAAGGGAGACACAACCCAAATTTTTTAAAGGGAATCGATTAAAAATTGTGAAAAACAAAATTTTGAGGGGAGTTTTTAACAAACAAAAAAGTTTGCGGGGAAGAAGGTATACTAAAGGGAAGGAAAAAAACTCATAGGGTGGTCCCTTTGTTGGTTTTGGAAATGAATAACATCAGACTCAGTGGATTAAAGAGAATAAAGATTAAAGGGGAAAGCGAAAAACCCATAAAGACTAGACCAAACAAATTGCGAAAAACGGGAATTTAATTGTAAAGTAAAATTATCATTGCCCACGGGAAAAAGGGCGCCCAGGGCCCTTTATTGAATTTGAAAAAAAATTGTAGCAAAAAAAAAGGGGAGAAGAGAAAAACACAAAAAAGGAAAGATAAAATTATGGAAAACAGATTTTAAAGGTTTAAGAACTTTCTTCGGGAGAGAAAAACTGAAAAATTTTTCCATGCAGCAAGGATTCCCAAAAAAAAAGGGGAAACGATTTTCTTTCCAAATTTTTCACCAAAGGGAAAAATAGTTATGTTCCAAGGATATTTTTTATCAGAGAAAAGAAAAAAAATTTGAAGGGTTTTTAAAAAAAAATGTAATTAGAAAGGGCTAAAAAGAAAAAAAACATGGAATAGTTGGGGGAAAATAAGGAGGTATCAACCTTGGAAAAGTACAAAAACAACTAGAAAGGGAATTTTGTAAAAATTTCCAAGAGAAAAAAAGAAAAAAAAACCCAAAAAACCCCAGAGGAAATAAAATTTAGAAAAATTTAAAAAACAACTAAAACTTTTCTATAGATATATTAAGGGAAAAAATGAAAAAAAAGGGAAAGGAATAGAAAAGCTGAAGTAAAAGGCATAGTGTATGAAGATGCATTACAACGGGCTGAGGTGGTGAATAATTTGTTTACAACTGTTTTTTACAAGGAAAGTAAATTTTAAAAACGAAAATATAATAGCAAAAGAAAATAAATGGAAGACAAAAAAGTAGACTTTAATATAATTAAAAACTAAGGGAAAGTCAAGATGTGAGAAAACCCCCGGGCCCAGATGGAGTGTCGAACGGGATTAGAAAGAGTGCAGAAACCAAACCTAGCGGGAAAATTTACATTTTTAAATTTGAGATTTTCACTCAAGGAGGGGAGGGGTCCCACTTAAATTGGAAAAGAAATATTGTCCCAATTCCCAAAAGGAGGAGACAAAGAAAAACCCACTAAGTTACAGGCCATATCATTAACAATTGTATGGAAAAAAATGTGTAAAAAAAAATTGTGAAGGCCCGATGGTTGAAATATTTGGAAGAGGGCAAATACACTCGCAAAGGGGGCCAGTTTGGGTTTTTGAGGAGGAAAGGGCATGTACAACAAATTTATTAAGCTTTTTCTCGAGAGTGATCAAAGGACCAGGAAAGAGAGGGGTGGGTCGATTGCAAAATATTTGGACCTAAAGAAGGCTTTTACAAGGTACCTCACAAGAGGGCTGCTCTGGAAGCTAGAAAAAGTAGAGGATTTAAGGGTGGTTTTCTTTAATGGATGGGGAAAACTTTTTGAGCAACAGAGAGATTTAGAACAGTAAAAAAAGGGTCGAAAGTTTGAATGGTGCAGTGTGATAAGTGGATTTTCCCCCAAGTATCAGTATTGCCCCATTTATGTTTTTTGGGGTTTTGTAAAAATATGACAGAGGGAGTGAAATGTTATATTGGGGTTTAAATTTGTGATGGGGCAAATTACTAAGAAAAGTAGAAAGAAAGAAAGGGCTGTGAGGAAATTAAAAAAAGGATCTAGATAAAATTTTCAGATGGGGTCAACTATGGGGAAAAGGAGGTTTTAAAACTAAAAAGTGTAAAATGATGGAAGTGGGCAGTTTGGCCCCAAAAAAAAACAGAGAGGGGAAAAATTCGATCGGAAATGAATGGATAAACAAAACAAAAGGGGCGAAAAAGATCTGGGAGTATGATTACGGACAATTTTTCAGCGGGGAAGCCCTTAAACAAATAAAAGGGGGATACATATCAGTTGCTGAGGGAAAAATAAGAATGGCATTCAAATATCTGGGTGAAGAGAGATTTAAAAAATTTATAACATTTTTTTTTCGGGCCCCAAAGGGGTTTGGAAAATGCGGGTGATTTTGGGGCACCCCCATAAAAAAAAGGCCCACAGGGGAACCTCGGGTTTTTCCCGGGCCCCCCGGGGGGGGAGCGGGATGCCGGGTAATCATTTTGGGGCCCTTTTTTTGAGGGGTTTCCCCTTATGGAACCCCCCAAAAACCTTTTTTTTTTTTTTTTTTTTTTTTTTTTTTTATATAAAATTATAAACCTTAAAATATATATATATATATATATATATATATATATATATATAAAATATATATATATATATATATATATTATATATATATATATAAAATATATATTTTATATAATAAAAAGGGAAATGGCCAAGGGCACAACAAAAAAGGGTAACACAAAGGCCCCCCCTTTGTTGCCCGTACTATAAAAAAGACAAATAAGAGAATTTAAAAAAAAAAAGAGGGGTGAGCCAATTTAGTTGGGGAGGTGTCTTGTTTCTCTTCTTTTGAAAAGATTTAAGTCATAGGAAAGTGGACAAATAGGGAAAAAGGAAGGGGAGTTCCAGAGTTTTAAACCCGGAAAGGGATGAAAGGGTTGCCAACCCCACGTACCCCGCCAAAATTTTAACTTTAAATTTTTGCCGATTTTCTCCCGTTTTTTAAATAATTATACCCAAATTTAAAGCCCGAGTTTTTCCTGCTGAGGGCCCCCTTTTTACCCCGCAAAATCCCCTCAGGATGGACAAGTAGTCCTCGTGTTTGCCCCGCCCCGCAGACGAAAAAACTCTCCTATCTTTTTTTTTACAGGATCTCTCTGACGAGCTCAAGCTAGCCCGTTGGGCCTCCCCGCTGGGGGCCCGGAGAAAAAAAAAAAAAAAAAAAAAAAAAGCCCGGGTCGATTAGTGCCTTTGTTTTGAGGCGCCGTTGTTTTTAAAAGCCGGGTTTAAAAGAGGTTCTCCCGTTTTAAGGGAAGATTGAGAGAATACAAAAAAGCCCCCAAAAATGGGTCCCAAAACCTTTAGAGGGTTTACCAAATTTTGGAAAAACTTTTCCCAAGGGCTAAAACTCCCAAAATCTTGAGAAAAGAAGAGAAAGGGGGGGGTTTTTTAGCAGTGTATAGAGCATCAATGGGTCGGAAAAAAATTTATAAGAAGGGTCTGTTTCCCGTGGGCGATGAAATGCAAGAGGCCATGAGAAGAAATTTAAAAAGGGCAAATTTCAAGAGGGGGCATAAACAAATAAAGCTTTTTCCCTTTTAGAAGCCTAGGGAAACCTGGAAAAAACCTTTTGCAAAAGTGATTAAAAAAAAGAAGTTTCAGGACTTTTTAACGGCAAGCTGGATAATTTAAAAGTAATTTTTGGGGACGGGGCAGTACGAGAAAAGCCCTTTTTTCCCCAATGTTCAACTAGGCCCCCCAAAAAAAGGTAAAAACACAAAACAAAAAAAAAACAAAAAAAAGGTTTTACAATCAGCGGGGAAAAACCGGAGATTAATGCGCGAAAGTCGGGGGTTTGGGAAAAATTTAGGGCTCGGCAAGAAAAAAAACCAAAAATCGCCCCCCAAACTCCCATAGCGTGAAACCGAGAGGGTAATATAATTTTAAAATATAATATAATATATATATATTATATATATATAAAATATATATATTAAAATATAAAATATATATATATTATAAAAATTTTATATATATAGTATTTGCCCGGCCATAAAAGCCCTCCGCATAAGACGCACCCCTATTTTTTCAAGGAGGTTTTGAGAAAAAAAAAAAATATTGGGGGTTTTTTGGGGGGGACAAAATTATTTTTTGAAAATTTATCACGTTATTAAAAAAATCTTTTTTGGGTAAAGCAAATGATTATGAGCATGTACCTAAAAACAATATTACAGTGCCCTGAATGTGAATGAAAAATTATACTAGTTAAAATGTAAGGGAATGACAGGGTAACCAAAATCGGTCATAATTCACTGGTCAACACGATATTTCTGGCAAAATTTTTTAAAAACAATTCTAACTGAATTTGGGCGGGCTGATTACGAATATGAACTCAATTTTGTCTATCACATCAGGATTTCGCGATATAGCATTTTTCAATTTTTGATGAAAATGACTCTTTCAGCCTATATATCGAAGGTTTCAAGATAAAAACACGTGATTTTTAGTAATACATTTTGTATATTCTTAATCAAGGAATTACAAAGCTTACGAAGTCCATGTACAAGTAAATCAAATATAGTGACAGAATTGAAATAGAAAATATAAACAATACATATATATGGTCCCACAGATCAATGGCAAGTAGCAGTTATGTGAATTTTTTTTCTTGGCTGATCTCTGATGTACAGCTTCTGGGTTGTCTCTCTCAAGCTCCAGCAAAAATCCGCCATCATATGTGAGTCCCACCGGCCTTGATCCCGTTTCTTCCATTTTTTTTAATGTCCTGATGAAAACGCTCCCCTTGTTCCTCGCTCACATCCCCAAGGTTCTCCGGAAACTTGTCCAAATGGCTGTGTAAATAGTGAACCTTGATACTCTTCTCATCCAAGATCTCGCAGGCTCATTAGTAGCTCTTCCACAATCTCTTCATAGTTGTCTGCTTTCTTATTCCCTAGAAAATTCTTCACCACATTACAAAATGCATTCCAAGCTCTTTCTTCTGTCTCATTCATTGATGTGATAAATTTGGATCTCCATTAGTGTTCTTATTTGAGGTCCTTTCAAATATTCCAACCTTTTTCTTCTCTTCACTAAGACCAGGAAAAGTTAAACATATATAGCTGAAGCATTCTCCACTGTGATCAAGAGCTTTGACGAACTGCTTCATCAATCCAAGTTTTAATGTGCAAGGGAGGAAAGCCCAATCTTCTTCCTATCCACTAGAGGATCATTGATGACTTTCTTATCGCCAAAGATGCCAACTCTGTCTCTGAGGCCATTCTTTTTTTCCCCAATGCTCTGCTGTAGCTCTACTGTCCCAGTAACACAGAAAACAGGGGTATCTTGTGTACCCTCCTTGCTGACCTAAAGAAAGTTAACCATTTTCAAATCGACACAAATTAACCACCCATGAACATGATATTGCAACCTCTCTAGGGCAATCTTGATGTTGTTATATTCTTCTTTAAGTTTTACAGAATGACCTATTGGTACAGAGCCATACTTATTTCCATTGTGTAACAGAACACATTTCAAACTTCTTTTGGAACTGTCAATAAAAAGCCTCCAATCCCTTGAATCATATGCTAGCAGTCCCCATAAAAAGAAGTAGCCCTTCTACATCAGTACAATAGACAAGCTGGCCATCTGAATGGAAGTACTTACGCAGTTCTGCTTCCCTGTTACGATAAAATGAGACACCTGTGCCGGGTTTCAGCATTCGATTCTCTTGCAGTCTTGAAGACCCAAAAGTTCAGCAGACTCTTTTGGTAGATAAAGATCTCTAACCCAAAACATTCAAAGCAGACTGAGTAAAAAAGAATTGGTTTGTCACAATCTTCATCAGATGGCTGAAAAATATCTGTAGTGTCTTTTCATCAGTGGAGCAGGTGAGGGAGAGATCTGTTTCATCATTTTTTTTTAAGCTCAGTAAATATTGGTACAGGTATTTCTTCACTATGGGTAACTGGTCGAATAGCTGAAGGGATACTTGGGGATTGCAAAATTTCTTGTTTTTCTTTATTGAAACCTTTTACATTGACAAGGCAAAATAGCAGTCATCTAAATGATTGCTTGGTTCTCTCCCAAACCATAGGCACTCCAAACTTAATTAGCCTTCTTTCCTTGAGACCATGGATCTCAAAGTCTCAACACAGGTTTTGCACACTTTGTGAGGAGCCCAATGCTTGTCTTGGTCTCCAGTGGTACTTTGAAGTACGCAAAATACCCCGCTCTTAACAAAGTCAGTAATGTTGCGCCTCTGAGTCTTCAAAGTAAAGCTTCCACAGATGTAGCAAAATATATTTGGATCATTTTTAGCACTTCTTTTTGTGAGATGTAGAGGCCATTGTTAGAGCAGCAAAACCAACTGTGGACAAATAAAAGAAAAAGAGTTGTTAGCTACCTGAGTTGTTCCTTGAATTTGCTACCCAACCACCTACACCTTAGGGATTTTTTCACAAAAAAGAAACAACAGGGAAATACAATAAAAAACTCATTCAATGTAAAATTCAATAATAAAACCTACCTGCGGACGATTGCTGTGCAAGTTGAAATGTGTTTGTTTACTTTCGTATCATAAAGAATGGAATGTATGCATGTTAAAAAAAAAGGAAGATATTCTCCAGTTTATTGGGAGACTGAATTAAAATAAACCCTATAACCGGCCCTTTTGCTACACTACTCAATAGAAGGGTAAATTTTCTTGAAATTCATGAAAATGGAATATATACCTATAGCGCAAAAACGTGATGTGATAGAGAAAATATAAGATCAGATTTTAATTTCAGCACCCTCAAATTAGTCTAAAACTGTTTTAAATTCCATGCCAGAACTTTTTTTTTTTTTTTTTTTGACCATGGGTATATATATATAATATATTGCAGGATGCCCCACGAATTGATATTCTAATATTTTGTTACCTATGACATATAGCTTAGATTTAATGTTGTAGGTATGCCTTTTGTTTCTTTTCTGCTATGTGTTTAGACTTTGTGGAAAATTTGCATAGATATTGGTATTATTTTGGTAGTGGGCTTTCAAAAAGTCCTAGGACGCTTACCTACATCATCGTGTAGCTTTTTTCATTCTGAGTATTTTGAGCCCCCTTTCCAATGGCGCAATTGAATAATAATGGCATTACACGTACTAAACCCAAAAATCTACCGCTATATTCCCCCCGCCAGAAAGTTTTAAATTAGGTTAAATCAGATTAGGTTAGGTTTTGAGGTGGGTTTTTGGGTTTTTGTAACAGATTATATAGAGACAAAACGAAAATGACCAAAATGGCGTGTGAAGCTAAAAATTTTTTGCGGGGCCGGACCTGAAGGGGCGGGTGGCCCCCTCCCCACAACCTGTCAAACATTGATGTCCGAAAAAACCGAAGCCAGATTAATTCAAAACATCAAAACTATTCAGGGGGCTAAGTTTCGGCCTCGAAATGGGTGATTCCCCCAAAAAAAAAAAAATTCGAAATATTTGGGTAACCAAGGAAACCTCTCTATTGTTGTTATTGTTGATTGTTAAAGGGACATCGTTGTCGGGTTCGAAAATTTTGCCTGGTTTACCCTATGACTTCCAGTCGCGGGGGTTGATTTTCTTCTTCGGGAAGGTATGGTGAAGGCGGGTTCCACTGAAATCAAGGCAGCGTTCCTCACCCTGCCTTGTTTTCACACTATTCGTCCGGTTCCGTCATTTTCGCATTTCCCTGCTCACCCTCTAAGCAGACATGATGCCTCAGAGGCTATGCTTGAAAAATTTGCATTAATACATTTCTGTTGGATGAAGAAGGGGAGTTAAACTCAAAATGCACTTTTTGGGGTCATAAACCCTGAGAAACGACAATTATCAGCATGGCACAGCTCATTACGTTAAATATTCTTCTACAAAAACCTTCGTACAGGACGGTGTGTATTGGAGCCGTGAGGGCGGGACCTTTTGGGTGTAACACGTCTTTTTTTTGAATGCAAAAAATTCTAAGGGATGTGATGAACGGTTTACCGTGTCACCATGAGGTATGGTGTGATTCGTTCGGCCTTGAGGGGGACGTGTGGCGCCGGAGGGGTTTTTGGTTTTGGGTGTACCGTGTGGAGACTTTTGTCCCGTCTACGGTACCGTTGCGCCTTTTTACTAGCACTCTTTCATAATTTTTCCTTTTTCCTTAGAGGTACGGGGTTGAGGATTGGGGGGTCGGGTGAAAAAAAGGGCCCTATGCTGCCTCCTACCCCCCTTGCTTACCACTGTAGCGGCGCTAACAACACACACACACACACACACATACACACCTCATCGGGTTAGCCTCCCTCCTGTCTGGGACCAGGGTTAAGGGTGACCTGACGCTGACCTGACTTGTCCTCGCCGACCAAATGCAACCAGCCAGGGATTCAGTACCACAGGACCCAGAGACACACACGGGGCGACTCTTTCCCCCGTTTCAATACTCCTGTCAAAAAAACTCAAAGCCACCGCCTTTTTCCTTTTTTTATACAACTCCCCAAATCTACACCCCTTCACCGCTCACCTCCCCCTTCAAAAAAAACTTTTAAAACCTCTTTTTTTCACTATTTCCTTTATCAACAAAGCCATTCCAGGAAAATTCCTCACCATTTTTCCTCCCCTTCCCAAATTTTGTCAACTTTGTGGCCGGAGGGGGGGGGGAAGGCGGGGTTAAAGGGGACATCTAATACAGCTGTTTGTCTTTAACTGGGTGTGGGGAGGAGTTGAGCGGTAATGACCCATGGGGGGTCGCGGAGGGCGTCGCCGAGTGAAGTACCCGGTGAAGCGGCAGACCTGAGATATCAGACTGTTCAGTGGAGCACAGGGGAGGTGAATGATGTTTTCATCTACACGCCATCTTGGGAGCACAAAAGCTATCTTGTTGCCCCACTCTTGTTTTCCTTTAAAACTCCAAACTATTCTTATATTATGCATTCGTTTTATAACACATTACAATTTGTGCTCAGTGGACTACTGCTCAAAACCCGATCACTCCAGACCCCTTTATAAAAACCCACCGGCTGTTCTGCATTCTCTGCCCGACCTCTCAAACGCTAATATGGCCGCATTAGACCAGGGTGAAATTTTTATTCCTTTTTTAAGGAAAAACTGCGCTTATGCGCCGGCAAAACGGTATATATATTATATATATAATACCTAATTTAAAGAATAATGAGTAATGGGCCGACCCCCATGCCACCTTACTTATCTCCTTGACCTGAGGGCTGGGGATATCCCCCTCCATGTCCGACCCAGGCGCTGGGGCAGAAATTCTACTACTTATGAAATCACACGGGGGTGTTAATTAATGGGGGCAAATCTCTCTATTCTCATTCCCCCATCCGCCCATCCAACAACGCCACGCCCCACACTGAATCCTTTTAAGTTTTCTCTAGACGGTGTGCAACTGTTTTTGTAAATTTTACAGCCTTCTTTGCAGCATCTTTTTTCTTATAACTAAATAGCATATATTTCAGAAAATTCCGTCTTTCTCAAATTCTCACCTTATTTAAGGAATACAGGGTTTAAGTTCCAACTTGGCAAACCCCGGGACCGCGCCGGCCCATAAAGGGAATTTTTTGACTTTTAGAACGTAGATTTTAAAGGGGAAAAAAAAACTGAAATGGGCAATTTTCCCCAGAAATAGTTAAAACCCTTGTTCTTCCTTTTCTTTTCACTTTCCCCCAGTAGGTGTTCCTGGGCGTTTGGAGACTAAAACCAATACAGACCTGTAAATTACATATAAAGTATTACTATATAGAAGTACACAAAATAACTGTACACAACTCTACAGTCAACACCACTGAACAAACAAATCGGCGGGAGAAACCAAGCGGCCTAGTGTGGTGACACCTAGCGGCCGACCCAGCAACTACGCACCGGGTTTTGGGTGTTCAGCCGTGTTTTGGAAAATCCGGAACCATAGCCGAGTTTTGGGTGTTGCCGAGTTTGGGAACTTCAACCTGTAGCATAATGGCCTGTACTTGTGACTTTTCAATGCCCTAATTTCACCTCTTTTCCAATTCAACTTTGTCTTCACCTAGATTCATTACCATGCCCATGTTTTTCATGAATGTTTTACTGAACAATAAGGGTATATCCGACTCAACAACATCAGTCTCAATTTCTATTTTCTCTTGTCAATGTAACCAGGTATTTTAATCTTTTTACAGGCTTTCACTTACTTGCCATCTCCAAATCTGAAGAGTTTGTTTGTGCTATATTCTTTAACGCTTCTTTGTCAGTACCATCAAGCATTTCTTAATGCTCCTGTAACCACTTTGCACCTCAAACATTAACATTTCAACCTGTATCTAAGACTGCACACCCTATTGTTTCTTTTCTTAAACTTCTAGTGCCACTATGGTCCTCAAAAAAACTATCTAGTCATAATTCTTTGTTTTCATCTTTTACTTTACTGCAATTTCTAATGATCTTTGGATCCACACTCATAGCAGCCGCTGTCCCTTACCCATTCCTTCTCCAATTCCTTCTAGGGTATCTACCATAGCTGCTATATCCTTTAAAATTCCCACTTCTACCATAACCTTTACAGTTAATGTAGTTCGTTGTCCACATGATTTCTTCCTCTGCACTATTTTCTTTTGCATCATCATCCATCCTTAATGTAACTTTCCTTAACTCTAGTTCCAATGCCTTTTTTCTACATTTCAGGTCATCCATACCACTATCCTTTGTTAAATATATAGGCTCTGTCTTCACCTGTACTCCTTGGGTCACCTCACTGTTATTCCCGGCGCCTGACAAGAACATACGTTTCAGTGTGATTCTCACTTATGATAGAGGTTTCGTTGATGCCATCACCTGGTCTCTTTGTATTTCTGTCAACTTACAATTCTTAACTAGCCTAAATGCCAGCACCTCATCTGGCAGTGTCATTCCCTGTTCTTTCATCTTAAAATACTTCATATCAAATTCTCTTTGTAAAGTCACAAATTGGCAATCGATCACTTCCGACACATTCCTCAAAATTTTGATAAGTCAACATTTTCTTCTTTCAGGTTCTTTCAAAAAAGCCCCATCCAGCTTTTTTTTAAGGATTTCTAGGCCATTTTCTTTCTTTTATCATCAGTGGACACTTCATTCGCTACTTCTACCTTGACCTTTCAAAAGTGAGGTGAACTGCAGGGCTTGCTTATTCTAACTCAATCTGTCACTTTTTCCCACATCAAAACCTCTTCATACAATCTTCTAGTTTTCTAATCATCAGCAAAGGGAGGGTTTTTTAAATTACTGAACCGACGTCATATTGTAAAAAGAAAATTGCTCTGCTACCATTTTTTAGGTATATTCAATCCTAGTGGGGGCCCATATTTCCTCTTATCTATATGCGGCACCCACAAGAACTAAAAATAAAACCAGAAATTTAAAACCCGTTCAGCAGGGTCCATCCATGATCAGCGTTCACTCCAAAATGGACAAGGCTAACCCCAGAAACCACATCCCAAAACGACAATGAAAAAGCCTTCAAAACTTTTACAAAAAAAAGTCCCACTTCCCGCTCTAAACTGAGAAACACCACAAAAATGAACCTACAATCAGCAAAAAATCCTCCGGCTCCCCGGCCCCAACGTATCACACCCCCCCAAAACCCACCTGAAGACCCCGCACCGCTCCAATTCCCCCTTACCCCGCAACAACCAATCCTCTTTTTCGCCTTCCACACTCAAATCCCAACAGCATACCCAAACTTCTGTGACCTCATCGCAGAAACCCTTTTCAACTACGTAAAAGCCTTTATAACCGGCACGATGGGGCTCTGCCCTTCCCGAGTTATTCAATGTGCCGAGTTATGAAATGCCTCGATAGGGGGGGGGGGGGGGGAATACAGAAAAGGGGGGAGGGTCCCCGTTTACAGCATTGGGTTTAAACGGAATCCGATGATACAGATTTGTAAATTAGGGTCTTTTTTAAATATACAGATCAAAAATCAATGATACCCTTTCAGACTGGGGGGTAAATTTAAAGCTCAAAATGTCCCCCTAGCAAGCCGTACCTAAAGGGGAAATTAAGCATCGGGCGCGGGCCTGACATTTAGGGGAAAATTAGCGGTGTGGGGCCCCCAATTTGGGCCCGCAGTCAGGTCCCCCCTAGCAAGGCATGACCTAAGGGGAAATTTAAGCATATGGCACGGCCTGACCTTTGGGGAAATTGAGGTGTGGGTCCCCAACCCTTTTGGGGACTGCATCGGGTCACCCCTAGCAAGGGGTACCTAAAGGTAATTAACATATGGCGCGACCTGCCCTTTTAAGGGAAAATTAGCAGGTGGGGGCCCCCAACCTTGGCCCGCTCACTCCCTTTCTCTGTATCCCGGCGTCCCCACTTAAAACATTTTTTTTTGCTTGTTATGCATGTTTTATGTTTAATAATTCATTTTTTTATTTTGTGTGCTATTTTTTTTTCAGAATGTTTTTTCTACAGAATAGGTATACATGTGGGAAATATGACCTGGGGTGTTTTTTTGTGTTTGCTATATTTTTTTAGCTTGAAAAACGTCTTTTTCTTTTTTTTTTTTTTTTTTTTATAATTGTGGGCCCCGGGAAACCAAACCTATTTTAAACCATTAATTAGTTTTTCGTTATCGAGTTTCATTTACGAGTATGCCAAGTGAACTAACTGCTCATATCTTGGGGACCTCCCTGTACTGAAAAAAGCAAAAAAACTATATTCCCAGTGAAAAATAGAATGTGCGGTTTGATATCAAACTCAGCACAAATGCACGCATGGATGCACCTGCTCCATCCTTCCCAGCACTTTCACCTTTTCCTGCAGGCTCAGGCCCAGGCTCTTCAAATTAACCCCCTTTCCTGCTGGCAACCCCCTTGCGTGATGGAGCTGACTCTTGATATACAGTACGTAGATGTAATCCCAAAACACGTAAAATAGGTGGCAAAATTAAAGCAAAGGTCAGGAACCAGGGACTGGCTGCGCCGTGTTTTTGTCGTCCCCAAACACCGTCTTGGGTTACGAATCCCAATCCAAAAACCTTGCTGAAATGGTGTTATCTACTTTGGATATTTTTGCAATGTTTTGCATTGATTATTATTTCGGGCCCCACCAACTGCTTGTTTTTGAAGCAAAACCTCCTTTTTATTTCGAAAAAAACTGATTCGATCCAAGACGGTGCTTGGACGAAATAAAAAAGGCTCAGCTGACAGCCCCACATGCTCTTCCCCCACCTTTGCTTTACTTTGCCACCTATTTTACGTGTTTTGGGGTTACATCATACTACAGTTGAAGTTCCCAAAACCGGGATCCCAAATCGGCAACACCCAAACTCGGGTATGGTTCCGGATTTTCCAAACATGGGAGAACCCCACAACCCGGCGCTAGTTTTTCCGGGGCGGGCCCCTAGGTGCCCACACTAGGCCCCCTTGGTTTCTCCCCCGTTTGTTTGTTGTTATTGTTCAGTGTGTTGGCTGTAGGTTGGTACACTCTATTTTGTGTACTTCTACAGGTCTGTTATTGGTATTATGGCTCCCCAAAAATCCCGGGAAAACCTACTGGTGGAAGTAAAAGAAAAGGGAAGAACAAAGTGTTAACTTTTCTGAGAAAATTTACCTTTTGAAGAAGTGGATTTTTTTCATTGATTTGCATGCTTTTTTTCCCCTTCATAATCTAAATTTTAAAAGTCGGGAAAAATTTCCCTTACTCGGCTCGGGGCTGGTCACGAGGTTTTCAGTTTTGGGAAATTCCACTGTACTGATTTCAAAATGTCAGCTCCATCACTTAAGGGTGTCTCCAGCAGGAAGGGAAATTAAAATTTAAGAGCCTGAGCCTGCATGAAAGATCAAAAAGGCAAAAAAAACTTTATGCGACACGATATCCCCCGTGAAGCGAAAGATGCATTTTTAAAATCAAAATTTCCCAGATCATTTTTTTTGCCGACTTTCTGTTTACATGTTCCACAAAGTTTGGGGCTGATATCCGAGTGAAAACCATGAGATGCAGTTTAGGTGAGGGGGTAGCAAGTGGGTTTGCGTCAAAGGGTGGCGTTCTCGAAAACCCAGTTCGATCCCGGTGAGACCCATAAAACCATTGAAATCTTTTTTACCTCAGTGGGCCCAAGAAAACCCATCCCTGTCCTTAACTCCCCTTCGACTGTGATGCATGGGAGGACAGGGGGCGCCAGAGCCACTAATTACAGGCGTCACTATAAAATCCTCCTGCGCCCCCACGGGCGAGGGCCAACCATCACAGCCCCGAGTGAGTCTCCGGGGCCTACTCCCACCCGGGACCACTGCCTCCCGCGCTATGGGCATAGGTGTTAAATAATATAATAAAAATAATAATAATAATAATAATAATAAAAAAAAATAAAAAATATATAAAAAAAAAAAAAAAACTTTGTCTTTTCCCATGCCGAGTTTTTTTTAAAATTAGTTGGGCTACAGTACCATGCAAAAAAAAATCCTTAAAATTTAAATCTGCATACCTTTTTAAAAGCAATGCCCTTGTTAAAATTCTTGCATACAGTAAACCCACGATAAACCAACCTCGTTAAAAACCCAAATTTTGGATAAACTGAATGCTGTGTTCCTTTAACAAACCCTGATAACCGAATTCTATTGGCATTGCAGTGATTGGTGAGCCACCCAACATTTGGCCGCCTGTGCTCTCAGTTTACATTCAGCCCTCATTGTTTGTACTACTCCTTGTACTACCTTGTACAAAATTATATTCTACTCCATGCTTACTACAGTTAAATGTTTGACATGTATACCGAACGACGCCCCCCATAAACCCAACTCTGTTTGGTTTTTTAGGGGACAACCGATCATCCTATAAACCAAACCCCAAATCAGATATTGCGATCAAACCCTTCCCCCCAAAATTGGTTCAGTTTATCGAGGGTTTACTGTATTTTTGAAGCCTTACTTTAGAAAATTAAAAAAGATTTTGAATGGGGCCAAAGGGTTTTTGGGTTTTTATGAGAAATAGCTGGATAAAAATTAAACCCAATTAATCAATCATTGGAGGCTTTAACGCCGGGGGGCGCTTTCCCTCGTCCACCATATGCGCCATTTCCCTTTGGGGTAAACCACACCGTGGGGCCCCCCAGGGGAAAAAGGCCCCCTTTCCCCAAATACAAAGGGAAACTCTCGGCGGGAAACACATTTTACCCCACCCACAAGCTTTGTGGGCTGGGGTTTTGGGGCCCCTCCTGCTGATTGTCTCACAAAAAAACCCGGGGGAAAGGGAAGGGGTTTTTCCCAGGGTATTCCACGGAAAATCTCTCCAGGATTTTCGCGTGATATAGGGTGAGTAAAAGGGGGGGTGGGGTTGGGGAGAACCATCTTTTAACTACAGCCCCCAAAAATTTAAAAAGGAAATTTTTGCGGCTAAAAAACTTTTGGGGAAAATTATAGTACAAAAAGGTGTTGAAAAGGCTCAGGAATTATGTACAAAAATTTGCAAGGTTTCAGGATTTTTCCAGTTTTTTTAAATTTTTTCCCGTTTTTTTTTTTCTATTTCTAGCCGGACGCTCCCCTTAAAGTCACCCACCCCCATTATAAAGCTACTTTTTTTAAAATGAATCCTTTGTTTTGCCCCCCGGGTGTCTTTTAAAAACCATTCCTTCATATTCTTCCTTAGCCATGCACCCTGTCTTAAGGGGAACATATCCCAAGGGCAGTCTTTTTTTCTCACCATCATTTTTCTAATCGTTTTTTTTCACCCTTTTTCGGCCATGCCTTCACCTATTTCCCCCATTTTCCCAAACCCATCTTTCTCCTAAATTTTATAAAGGGCCTTTTAAAACCCTTTCCCCTTTTATTTTTTTTTTCTTTCAAATATGTACGTCGGCGAAAAAAAAAACTTAGGACGCCAAAAACTTAGGACGGGAATAACGTCCAAAGTTTTTTTTTTTTTTTCCTTTTTTCAGGGGGAAGCGTTGATTTTTTTTACGTATTTTGTATATCTGGCATTTGCATTAGGGTGTCTGCTGTAGTTTCCCGCTGCTGTTTGCCCCTGAAATTTTTCCCAAGTCATCATGGGAAGTTTTTGTTGTGTTTGGTTCTCCAACCTTCCAAACACCCCCCTTCGCCCCTATAATCCTCTCCCCGCCTTTTTTTTTTTCCAGGTATACTAAGGGATTTATCCCGGGAAAATTTCTCTACCCTTTTAAAGAAGACACATATAGTAACCTTGTATCAAAGGGGGGAAAAACCCAGGGGCCCAGATAAAAGGGAAAGAGGGGGTTTTTCCCAAACACACCGTCGGGGTTCTGGTGCGGGGCGGGCCAAGAGGGTGATTTAAAAGGGGACTTTTTTTTGGCTTTGGAAAAAAGGGGTCGGGGAAACCCCCAAAAATTTTCCCAAAGAAGCCCTGATAAATTTGCTCAAAAGGATTGTTGATGTCAAAAACCCCTTTGGGCAATAACCTTTTCCCTTGCCGGGGAAAAGCTATCAGTGAGGGCCTGAGTGCTAAATGTACAGTAGAAACGGCTTTCCAAGATTTTTCAGTATTAGCCATGTTTTGGTGTGTACAAGTAAAACCCAATCTGGGGTTTTTTTTGGGCCGGTTTGTGATTTCTTATTGTGGGGGGGGGCCCCAGAGGTACCCGTAATTTACGACTTTAAGACGCGCATCGGGGAAGATCACCCTGTTTTGGAAATAAATTTCTAAGAAAAGAAAAAAAAAAAACTTTTTTAAAAAATAGTCATTGCACACAAAACACACCACTATTAATTACTTTATTCAGCTTTGCTCATCAGCCATTTTTTATTTTCTAGCTTTTTTCGAAGTTTAAGAAAATTTTTCATTTTTGGCCTGGCTGAACATATACACGCAGGTGGGCAGGTGGGAGTGAAAACAAGCCGACCCCCGGCGGGGTGCAGCTGTGTGCCTGCCTGGGGGTGTCGGCATTTTTGGTTTATCTTCCGATTTAAAACCCCACCTCCCCCGGGCCCCCCCCGGTCCCCTCACTCCCTTTTGCCTGCCTCCTTCCCCTCCCCCCGAAATTTTTTTTAAATTTTTCCTGTATGTGGGGTAGTATTTTTGATGACTGCATGTACATAAGTATACAAATTTTTCTTTAATGTAACGAAAAAATTTCCCTTTTATACAGGGAATTGGCTTTTGGCGGCAACTGCCCGGGCGGACTACGGAGACAGTTTATTTTGTTTTTGAAGGGCTTATGGTATTTAAAATTTTTTAAAAAAAAAATTTTTAAGTACTGGGTTTACATATTAAGGGGGCTAAATTTGGGATAGCTACCTAAGCTAACCTCCTACAACATTAATTTTGGGAAAAACGCTGAGTATTTTTCAGGGTATTTTTTTAAAAAAAAAGGCGTCTTTAAGCCGTAAAATACGGAAAACCTTGGGGATAATTCGGCCCTTGCAGCAAATTCGCCCAAAGGCCCTCCCCCCAATTATTTTTGAATTAGAAAAGTTTACTAAAATGCAAAATTTTTCCCCTTTTGTACGTCCAAAATAGGTCTCTTTTCCCCTTTTCCCTATTTAATGTTCCCCCCTGGAAGGGAAGGATAGGCTACACTAACACTTGGATGTTTGGTTTTGCCCAGTTTTTCTAGTTTTTTTCTCCCAAACCCCACAGTGGGGGGGGGCCCCGGGGGCCAAAAAATGACAACTGACTTTGCACAGCAGTTTAAAACTCGCACAAAGCCCCCTTTATATTAAAGACATTGGCTTCCCCCCCTCACGTAAACCGGGGCTATGTATTTTTGGGAAAATAACTGACTCACCCTAGATTTTTTTTTTTCCCAAAATTTTAAAAATCATTATAAAAATTTTCCCCGTGTTTTTGGGGTTAATTAAACTATATTTTTTAAATTTATTTTTCCCCGGGGAAAACTGGCCGAACTGTACCTTTTGGGGCCCTTTCTGGACCACCAAAATTGTTTGGCCCTTAAAATCCTTGAACCTAGAGGGACCTCTCCCCCGGTGGGCCACCCCTCTTCCCGCTGGCCCTCAACCCCTGCTCAAAATGGGAAAATGGCCCCCAAAGATGCCCCATGATCATTCTCAGAAAAAATCTTTTCTCAAGGTTTTGGGGATGAATACTAGGATCATAAGTATGGGGAAGTAAGGGGGGGTTTTCAGATTTTTGCATACCCATTTAGAAATGGGAAAGGGGGAAAAAAGAAAATTTTCCAGCAGTAAAAGATTTTTTTGCTTGGCTAATGCTTCCTGGGAGGGGGAAACGGGTTTCTGGGCCCCCTTTTAGGGTTTGGGAAAGGGGGAAGATAAAAGAGATAAGGGTGATGGGCAAGGGCAGGAAATTTTTGAGGAAAGTTTTAGTAGGTATTTTAAAAAGGGAAATATTTTTATTTTTTACCGCTGGGCATCAAGTACTGCTTTTTTTTCTCTTGTCATGCTCTATCTTCCTTTCACATACAAATTTTAACTTAGTGTTTTTTAACTTTGGGCCATTTACCCCTTTCCCCAAAAATGGGGGTTCTGACAAATCCCTCTCTCAGGGCTGTATGAAACAGCAAAAATAAGTTATTTCTTTTTTTTTATGACAAAAATCACCACCTTACTTTTTTGGGTGCATTTTATTAGCTTTTCCCCCTTTTTTTTAAATATTTTTGGTGAAAGGGGCATGGGCAACCTGAAAGGGTTACCCTGCTTTGGGGGTTTAAAGGGAAAATGTCAACCCGTGGCTTATCAAATGTTTTGTGGTGCAGTCAGTATTTTTGTCCCCCGTATAATGTACCACAAACCCGATTTCCCCACTTTGGGGGGGGCACTGGGGCCGGGAAACCCCAAAATTTCCCGGGGAAACGCAACAGTCCCCCGGAATTATCCTTAAAAAAAAAAAAAAAAAATTTCCCAATTTCCATTAAACCCCCCCCGGGGATTTATCCCACCAGTAAATTTTCTGTCCGGCAACAGCCAAAACCAAATTTCCCCGCCGCGGGCTTTTTTCGTCCGCTTTTAGCAAAGCGGGCCACCTGGCGGGGGGAGCAGAAAATGTTTAAAAGTCTCAAGATACGTTCCGCACCCGGGCGTGCGGGTCGGGGACTAACGGAGGCGGTGCAAAAGGGGGAACCGTGAGTGTCGTGTGTCCAAAAAAGTAAAAATACGACCGCTGACATTTCTGCCACCTGGTTTTGGGGGGCAGCAGAAAAATGTTTCAAAAGTCTCAAGAGACATTTCCCGGGGACCAGGGGCAGTGGGGTCAGGGGCTAAAAAGGGGGGCTGTTCAGGTGAACCGTGGGGTGTCGTGGGGTCCAAATGGAACCAAACGACCGCTGGGAGCTGCCACCTGGCGGGAGGCCCGCAGAATTTTTCAATATTTTCAGAGATGTTTCCCCGCCCCCCAGGGGCATTTGGGGGTCAGAGACTAACAGGCTGTGCAGGGGAACCGTGAGTGTCCGTGTGCCAAATGAAAAAATCCCACCGTGAGCTGCCCGCCACCTGGCGGGAGGCCCCGGACCCCGACCAGGGTTTACAGGAGACGCTCGGACCGCCGGACAACCTTTTTTTTAAATTTTCACCACCCCCAGCCCTTTCCCCAAAAAAAATTTTAAAAAAAAAAAAAAAAAAAAACCCTTTTGGGGCTCTTGACATATTCCCCCACCTCGGGTTTTGTCCGGCAATCCATGTCCGGGAAAACGAGGTTTTTGGGGTATATGTATACCTCAAATTTTTAAACGTCTCTCTTTGTGTTTTTTTTTTAAATTAAAAATGATTTTTTTACACTACAATAGATCGGCAACATGTACTCACTCACTTTTTTTTTACTCCTTTTCACAAAAGGGTGGGGGTAGAGGTAAGTATTTCCACATAATCCCCAAGTAAATTTTTTGAATCCGGGGGTTTCATCTGAGGATTTTTAAAATTTAAAGGGGAATGACTGTAACGGATCAGGACAAGCTGACATAAAATGAGCATCGGAAGTGCCAGGCATTTACTCATAGAGCCTTTAGATGATAAATTTCAGTATCAAGGGCGTATATTCAGAGTGTGCTAGATAAGTCCCACACAAGTACAGCACCGCACTGGAAAAAGTGACCATATATTCTTAGAAATGGAGACGAAAGAGGAAATAAAGGAGGAAGATAAATTGTACAAAAGGAGCAGAATAGACTTTGGAAAACTAACATGGAAGAACTAAAAAAAAATACTATGAAGAAATTGACTGGGAAAAAATTTGAAAGGAGTGACCGATGTGCAAGTGAAATACAACATTTTTCTGAGCATATATGAGAAAGGAGTTGAAAAACACGTCCCACTATATACACCCGAGAAAAAGGGAAAGAAAGAATGGTTTAATGGAAATGTGAGAGGGCAAAGAGAATAAGGGATAGGCATGGAATAAAGTAAGGAAAAATTGGACACAAAGAAATAAAGAAGACTATAAATTAGCAAGAAATGAATATGTTGTGCGAAGGAGAGGAAGAGAAGAGTTATGAGAAAATATAGTTTGAAAAGTGTAAGGAAGAACCCAAACTGTTCTACAGATTTATCACCGGAAGAATCAAGCATAAGGAAAAAAGTGGAGAGACTGAAAAAAGGAAATATGATATATGAAGATCCAAAATAATGAGTGAAATTTGAAAAAAAAACTTTCAGCAAGTATTTACAAAAGAAAAAAAATTTTTATGAACTGCAAGTAATGAAAAAAGTCAGAAAGGGAGTGGAAAATAAAAATAGAGAAAGAGAAGTTTGTGAATTGTTGAAGGAATTGGAGGAGAGGAAAGCAATAGGACCAGAGGGAGTGTCTGGTTATGTTTTAAAAGAGTGCAGAAAGCAGTTGGTTTTAAACCAATATATTATATAAAGTGCTCACTAACAACAGGAAAAGTGCCAAAGGAGTGGAAGAGAGCAGATATAGTGCTAATATATAAAAATGGGAAGAAGGATGAACCATTTAAATTATAGACCAGTGTCATTAACTAGCACAAATGTGCAAGATATTGTAGAAAATAATAAAGAAGCAATGGACGGAATACTTAGAAAATGAAGGTTAATAACAGACCAGCAGTATGGTTTTAGGAAAAAAGAGATCATGTGTGACCAAATTAATAAGCTTTTACTCAAGAGTAATTGATACAACACAGGAAAGAGATGGATGGGGAGAATGTGTATATCTAGATCTTAGAAAGGCATTTGATAAAGTTCCACATGAGAGACTATTTTGGAAAATTGGAAAAAATAGGTGGAATCACAGGGGTGATAAAAACCTGGATGGAAAACTATCTGAAAGGAAGATAAATGAGAACAGTAGTGAAGGATGAAAAGTCTGAATGTAGAAAGGAATTTAGTGGGTTACACAAGGATCAGTGTTGGCACCAATAATGTTCACGATTTACGTCAAAGACCATGACTGAGGAAATAAATAGTTATATTAGTCCCATTAGCGGGGGGATGGAAAAAATATTAAGAGAAATAAAAAGCTATAAAGATTGTGAAACACTACAAAATGACCTGAACAAGATCTACGAATGGAGCAAAGACGGGAAATGGAATTTTAATGTAAATAAGTGTCTGTGGAAATTGGAAAAAGCGAAACAGATATAATTGGCCATATAAAATAGGAAATGAAATAATTGCAAAGGTTCATGAAGAAAAAAAACCTGGGAGTGATAATGCAGAATAAACCCACAACCAGAAAAACATTAATATAATATTTTTGGGGATACATACGGTCTAAAGAATATTAAAAGTGGCGTCTCATTACATGGACACAAATATGATGAGAAAGATAATTACTACAATGGCCCATATTCAAGAAATGTTGTCGACCCATTGCATTGCCGAACGGGAATCAAGGAAAACGCGACGAGTGGAGATTTGAGTCAGCTGACTGCCTTCACCATGCAGTGCTTGCACATCCCCCCCTTCATCCCGCTCTCACTTATTCTATTTCTTCCAGACCATTACAGGTGAGTTTTCAACACAACCGAGAGTGACATTCATACACTGTGAATGCACACGTGTCATAATTAAGGTAAAATCAGGTCCCGGAAGCCCTATATTGGTGTGTGAACTTGTTAGGAAGCAGGGCGGCGGTGGAGGATGGAGGTCGGCCATTGTGTGGAGCAGTGGTGGCGGGCCGTTCAAAAGTACTCGCACGCATCACTCGGGCCCATTTTTTTCATACACCAAAGCCTCAGACATGTGGCGAACACTAACTAAGCTATTATTTTTAAAGGCAGAAATGATAAAATACACTACTGTAGTAAAATGTATTAGATATGTATAAAACTGTCAAAAAACTGATGCCCGTCTTGGACTCGCTTGTGTTTGGGACGCCTGCCCAATCTCCACCGGCCGGGGCATTTCTTGTAGATGTCACCAGTGGAGGTACGACGGTGGAGAATCTTCACCGGCCGGGATTTGACGAGCATTCTTGAATATACCCCAATATCCGACCAAAAATGGAATATATCTGGAGGGGGATGATTGTATGGTCCCCATATAAAAGAGCATGTGAAAAAAGTTGGAGAGGATACAGAGAATGGCAAAAAAGCTGGTCCCAGAGCTAGAAGAACTTTCTTATGAGGAAAGGTTAAAGGGAAATAAAGTTACCAACACTCGAGCAGAGAGAAAAAGGGGAAAGACTGAAAAACAATTTTTTAAGCTGATACAAAGATGGAAGAAACAAACAATGAGAGACAACTGACTTGGAAACAAAAGAAGGTCGATACACAAGAGGACATACAAACAACTAGGAAAAGGGAGATCCCTGAAAAACTAAAAAAGATCAGCTTCCCTCATAGAAATGTGAAATTTGGAATGGACTGAATGAGGAGGTGATATCAGCACATAATGTGCACCGATTGACAGAAAGACGGGATAAATTGATGCGGAGACGGGACTCACGAGTGTAGCTCAGGCCCTGTAAACACAACAGGTAAACTAGGTAAATAAATACACACACACACACCACAACCACACAACACCACACCCACACACACACACAACACAAAACCCCCACAAAAAAAAAAAAAAAACTGTACAAAGCAGCGCAAGTCGGGATGGTAAGAATTTAGGACTCAGCGCGAAACTTGCATAGCGTTAAACTCGGGAGGTACTGTACTATACTAAGGAGTAGAGGTCACAAGAAGAAGAAGAAAGCCTACCGAAAAACCGTCACACTACCACTCATCACCGTCGGTGCTTCCCTTTCGGTGCTTGCCAACGAGCAATGCCGTTGCCAGACTTACTTACATTTTTGCTCGTCGGCATCCTGTCCACACTGCCACTTTTGAGTGAGGAACACTCGATCGTCGGGAAGCGCTGACGGGGGTGAGTGGGAGTGTGTACGGGGCTTTAGGGTAGGCGGTAGCAGAGTGGTTAGCGTCTCCGAGTGGCGTTCTCGGGGGACCCGAGTTCGATCCTTGATGAGGGCTGTCAAATCCACTTAAATCTTTCTCTGCAACATCGAGTGGCTTAAGAACACCCACATGCAGCCCATTAACTCTACCTTTCGATTGCGAGTGCATCGGGGCACAGGGGGGCGGCATGAGCCCAAATCACAGGCTCACTATAAAATCCTCTCTGCGCCCCCCGGGGGCAAGGGCCAAACCCATCACAGCCCTCGGGAAACCTCCGGGGCCCTACGATCCCACCCCTGGAGGTCACGCCTAACGGGGTCATTTCCTCTTTCTATTGATGTCCATAACCATATATCTCTTTGTCGGGCGGGCCGACACAGCTGATCAGCTGTTTATCAACGCCTCAAAAAGGCCCCCCCCAAACCAACGGGCTTTTTGTGATGGTGCTGTGGCCAAAAAGGGATCAGGGGGCCCCAAAAGACCTTTTACCTCGTGGAGCTATAATTTTTAATACCCCCGTCTCCATATGATTAGCCTAAAAAAGTGAAAAAAAAAGGGAAAAAGTAAAAAAAGGGATGGAAACCCTCCCAAAACACCTTCGATGGTTTTGATCCCAAAGAAAAAAGACATTTTAGGGCTAAAATGAACCGAAAAGAGTCCAAATGTGGAAAAGGGGGGGAAAAAACAAACAGGGATTAATTAGATAAGAGGGAAAAAAAAAAGTTTTCTCCGGGAAAAAGGAAAATACTATTTAAAAAAAAAAGTGGACAAATTAAATGGAAAACAAGACGACAAAAAGGTATTGAAAATGCATGCAAAATTGTATTCAGTCCAAAAATGGAAAATACAAAAAGGGGAAATAAAAGATGAAAGAAAGACATGGAAATAGAAAAAAAAAAAGCCCCTGAAAGTTTACGTCAATAATAGAAATCAAGAAAATAAAAAAGAAAAATCTGCCCAAAAAAGTATAAAAGTAATCAACAAAAGGAAAACTTAGTTAGAGATACGGTGGACAAAAAAAATGTGTCACATTTTGTTTTTTGAAGGAAAAAGTGCTACCCGGAAAAATTTAAGGAAGAGGAAGAAAAGCAAGGTCAAAAGAAATTTTAAAGTTAAAAAAAATAGGGGAGAGAGAAGAAAGATACATGGTTTGGGGAAATTTAAAGAGGGGGGGGGCCCCCCCCTTAAAAGTTAAGTTTAGTCACAAAATGCAGCCTAATATATTGTCAAAGGCATGGAAACTGGCAAAGACAAAAGAATATAAAAAAATAATAAAAAAATATAATGGGGAAGAAGGCCAGTTTGTGTACGGGTTTTAAAAACAAAGAAAAAAAGGGGTTAGAAGGGAAGAGGAAAAACAAAAAATTTTTTGGGAGATTTTTAGAAAAAAACGAAGAAGGGGTTTTAAAAGAAAAAAAAAGAAAAGGCATTTTCAAGGAAAATAAAAAAGGAGGTGGTATCGTCCCAAAAATAAAAAGGGGCTATGTAAACTTTAAACAGAATAAACGTTACCTAAACCCAAAAGAACCAGACATATTAGGTCTAGTAAAAACGAATGAGTGTTTTTCGGGGATTCCATTTGGGGAGGGTCAAAAAATGAGGAGGCAAACAGAATCAAAAAAAGGAGGTGGTGTAATGGTTTTAACAAGGAAGGATGGGGTAGTGGGAAAATGGGGTAAAAGGAAAAGGTATGGCAGAGGTGTTGAAGGTAGGGGGGTGATAAAAAAAAGGAAGCATAAGAACTTAGTACTCATATGCTTCCACCTAAGAAAAATTCCGGGGGGGAGAGAGGAGTATGAGAATGAAAAGGACACAAGAAAATGTTTAAAGAACAAGGAAAATTGGAAAACAAAATTTTAGGGGAATTTTAACTACAAAGAAGTTTGCTGGGAAGAAGGGTTCGAAGGAGGAAAAAACTCATAGGGGGGTACATTTTTGGATTTGGTAATGAATAACACAGACTCAGTGGATAAAGAAAAAAAGATTCAGAGGTAGCGAAACCTAAAGACTAGACCTACTATTGACAAAAAGAAGGAAGTATTATAAAGAAATTAGTGCCCATTTGGGAAAAAGGGGAAACCTGTACTTATTGAATTTGAAATAATGTAGCAAAAAGGAGGGGAAGGAAGAACAAAAGAAAGGGAAAGAACAAATAGGGAAAAAGCGACTTTGAGGGTTTAAGAACTTTTTTGGGGAAGTCAGATGGAGTAATTTCCATGCAGAAACGATCCCAAAAAAAATGGGATATTCACCCAAATTTTACACCAAGGAAAAATAGTTATTTTTCCAAGGATAGGGATCAGAGAAAAAAAAAGAAAATGAATGTTTAACAGAAAATGTGAATTAGAAAGACTAAAAGAGAAAAAACAGGAATTTGGGGGAAAAAAGGTGGTATAAACCCTTTTGGGAGAAGTAAAAAAAAACAAAAATGATATGTAAGAACCGAAAGAGAAAAAAAGAAAACTATGAGGGGAATTTAATAGAAAAAATGTAAAAATGAACCGAATTTTTTCTATAGATTATTAATGGAAAAATGAAAAAAAAAGGAAGGAATAGATAAGCTGAAGGAAAGGGGGCATATGTACAAAATGCTTACAAACAGGCTGGGTGAGAAAAATGTTACAGACTGTTTTTAAAAGAGAAAGTAAAATTTAAAAAACGAAAATATAATAGCAAAAGAAAAAATAAAGGAAAACATAAAAATTTACGTAATGAAGTAAAAAGGCTAATGGAAAAAATCAAGAGTGAAAAAGCCCCGGTCCAGATGGAGTGGGCGAACGGATTAAAGAGTGCAGTACCAAATAGCAGGAAGTTACATTTAAAAGAGTTACTCGGAAGGAGGTCCCCCTTGATTTTTAAAAAAGCAAAAATTGTGCCAATTCACAAAGGGGGGACAAAGAAAACCACTAAATTCAGGCCGTATCATTAAAAGGGTGGCAAAAATGTTGAAAAAAAATTTAAGGGGCAGATGGGTTTAAATATTTGGAAGAGACAAACACACTCGCAGGGGGCCATTTTTGGGTTTAGAGGAGGGGTGCATGTACAACGAATTTTAAGCTTTTTCTCGAGTGATCGTGTGACACAGGAAAGGGGGGGTGGGTCGATTGCATATCTTGGACCTAAAAAAGGCATTTTTACAAGGTACCCAAAAAGAGACTGCTCTGGGAAACTAGAAAATGTAGGAGGATTGAAGGGGGGTTTTTGAAGTGGGGAAGACTTTTTTAGCAACGAGAGATAGTACGTAATAAAAGATCAAAGTCAGAGGTGCAGTGGTAATGGAGTTCCTCAAGGCCAGTATTGGGCCCCAGTGTTTCTGGTCTATGTAAATGATATGACAGAGGAGGAAATGTTTAGGTTTATTCGCTATGAGCAAATTACTAAAAAAAGTAGAAAGAAGAGGACTTTAGATCTACAAAAGTCTAGATAAATTTTCAGATGGGGTCAACTATGGGAAATGGAGTTTTAAGCAAAAAGGTAAATGATGGAATGGGGGGTCAAAAAGAGACAAGGGAAAATATTCGATGGGGAAAAGAATGGATATCAAAAAAAAAAAAAATCTGGGGGTAGGATTACGGAAATTTTCACCCGAAAGCATAAAAAAAATCAAGGGATCATATCAGTTGCGGGGAAAATTTAAAAATGGCATTCAAAAATTTTGGGTGAAGGAGATTGAAAACTACAAAAGTGGTGTTTCCCCAGGGTTCGTCCTATCACCCCTCTTTTCTATTTTCATTAATGATCTTCTAAGTTAACTCAAAACCCTATCCACCCTACCTGATGATTTTTGCCCTGCATTTTTCAACGTCGTTTTTAGACGTCCAAATCAACAGAAATAAGTGATTCGCGGGGAGATCCACCGAGCGCCCTAACTTCTGATCTTTCTATAATTTCGATTGGGGGGGAAAGCAAAACCCTTTTTTTTTTCAATGCTCAAAACCCAATTTCTTCACCTATCTACTCGAAAAACCCACCAAATAATACCCTCTTTTCAATGACCCAAATGTCCCTTCTTCTACAAAGAACATTCTTAACATCCTTTACAAAAATCTGAACTGGAAATCTCACTCTCATTCTTTTCTAAAAAAGCTTCTAAGAATTTTAAGTCTGTGGCATCTGCGTCCTTTTTTTTCTCCCTCCCAAGCTTGCTCTCTAAGGGGGCCTTTTCGCCCTGTATGGGTAGTCTCACATTTTGGGGGGTCCACTCTAAGTCTCCTAAAAGGTTGAGTCAAAGCTTTTTTTCTCTCAACTCCCCTTTCCCCTGACTGACTGCTTTAAACTTTAAAACACCCCGCAATGTTGCTTCTCTTGCTCTTTCTACCCTTTTTTTCTGCTCACTTCTCTTCTGAACTGCTAAATGCATGCCCACCCCCCCCCGAGCCCCGCTGCACAACTTTTACTCATTCTCTCCCCCATTTTGTCCATTTCCTAATGAAAAGTTAATCAGTACTTTAATCTTCATCCCTTTCACTGGTAAACTCTGGAACTTCTTCCTTTTTCTATTTTTTTCCCCCTTTTCCCATGACTTTAAATCTTTTTCAAAAAAAAGAGAAAAAGACAACTCCCGAAAATAAAAATTTGGGTCACCCCTTTTTATTTTATTCTCTTTCTGTCTTCTTTTAGGGACTGGCAACTAAGGGGCTTTGGGGTTTTCCCCTTTTTTTTGTGCCCCTTTCCAGTTCCTTGTGTGTTAAAAAAAAAAAAAAAAAAAAATTTATAACATCTTTTATTCGACCAGGTTTTGGGAAAATTTCGGGAGGATTTGGTCACCACTAAAAGAAGAAATAAAGGGGATTGAGAGAATTACAAACGCACCACAAAAATGGCTCCAAGCCTAGAGATTTTTCCATATGAGGGGAAAACTTGAAGACTAAAAAACCCAACCCTTTAGAAAAGAAGAGAAAGGGGGGATTTTATAGCAGTTATAGAGATCAAAGGGTCTGGAAAAAAGGTAGGAAGATCTTTTTGTGGGGACGATAAAGGCAAAGGTCATGAAAGAAAATTAAAAAAACAACAGCAAAGGGACATAAAAAAAACGCTTCCCCAAAGTAGAAGCATAGCAGCCCGGGAAAAACCTTGATGCAAAAGTGATTTAAACAAAAGTATTTAGGACTTCAAAGGCAAACTGGGGAATAGTAGATTTGGGGACGGACAGTACGAGCATAGCTTTTTTTCCTGTATGTTCAATCAATCATTGGGGGCATACGCCGGGGGCGCGTCGCCTCGCCCACCCTACGACGCCACTCCCGGGTGTCCCACGCGCGATTTTCCCATGCAGGCTCCTTTCCCATCCCAAAGCAGCTCTCGACAAGAAACATAACTTGCCCCACCCACGAGCCTTGTGGGCCCCCCCTTGGCCTCCTCCACGCCGGTTTGTCTTTTACAGATACAACCCGATGAGAAGGATCGGTTTCAGGGTAGCGTGCCACATGCCCATATAGCCGAATTTTGGCGCTGACGGACTATGCAGGAAATAGGCCTCGATTCAGTTCTCACGGTGCAATCGCTGATTTGAAACGTAATCATCCCAGCAATACCCCATGATTCGCGAAGACACTTATTTACCAAGGCATTGATTCGTCTCTTCAAGTCACTATTAATGTCCATGTCTCACAAACCCTAGAGTAAGGACAGGGATCACAAGCGACTTGAAGATCCGGATCTTTGTCCTTCTGCCCCAGATACCGACAACGCCAAATACTCCCGCTGAGCGAGTCCATAACACCGTGGGCTATGCCAATCCGCCGTAAGATTTCTTTACGTTTACCCGCCGTCATTATGGACTGCGCTACCAGGTATGTAAAACTTTCCAAGATCTCAATGTCCTCGCCCACACGCATGAACAGACTGTACTGCTTCATCTAGTAAGTCTCCAAACACCTGGGCCTTGGTCTTGAGCCAGGAGACCTCAAGTCCAAAGGCTTTGCCTCCTCGTGCAGCGCCTCGAGAGCCATCACCAGGACCTCCAGCGACTCAGCAAAGATTACTGCATCATCGCAAAAACAAGATCAGTGATCTTGGTGTTGCCGACGGATGCTCCACAATCACTCTGATCTACAACCTTGTCCAATACCCCGTCCATACAAGCGTTGAAAAGTGATGGGGCAAGGACGCACCTTTACCTCACTCCTGTATTCACAGGAAAGAAGCTGGATACACCTGCCCCACACTTCACAGCACTCTCAGTCCCCGAATACAACCAGTTATCAAACCAATAGTCCTTGCAGGAATCCCCTGTATGTTACAACTGGTAAATACACACACACACACACACACAAAAAAAAAAAAAAAAAAAAAAAAAAAAAAAAAAAAAAAAAAAAACTCGGGGATAAATGCGCGAAAGTTGGGATGGGAAGAATTTAGGACTCAGCGCGAAACTCGAGATCGCAAAACTGGCATAGCGTGAAACTCGGGGGAGGGTAAGTTTTTTACATTCTTTTGGTATTTATTCTCCTATT
>JACEEZ010002527.1:0-16379 GCA_016584305.1 Chionoecetes opilio | reverse complement strand
TTTGGTTGGTTTTTTATTTTTGAAGAAGCCCTCAAGACTTTGGGGCCCCCTTTCCCCCATTGGCCCTCGCCCCCCCTTCCCAGCCTGCCGGGGGGAAGGAAGGGAAACTAGACTTTGGCCGTGGCTATGAAAAGGGGTTAGGCACTGTTGACCCCCAAAAGGAAAGGGGCCCAATGTTTCTTGGACATGAATAAATGGAGTGAGGGGACCTGAATGGAAGGAGGCATGACTGGCATTGTGTGGCAGGTGCAGGCGTATGCAACTATTGCCGGAGCTTGCTGGGTGTGGCTGGCTGCTCTCTGAATATCCTACGACTATCAGTACAAACGGAGATAGGATAGGATAAGGCATAGACCACTGTATCTCATAGTGGATGTGTGATAGTGGTCTGTGGATAAAGATAATCATTGCTATCATCGCCTTTCATATTACCGAAAACCTAATATCCACAATTATTATTAAAACCGTGGTAAATACGCAATATTGAAAACATATTTTTCCCTGACCAAAAAGTGGAAAGGTGAAAAAAATACATACTGGACCGTCACGTCACGTCCATTGGATTCCGAGGGCACGACGCTTAAATACTCACAGAAACACCAGCCAAAAAAATTGTCCAACATTAAAACCTCTTAAAACATGTAGCGGAAAAAATGTTGCCCAGAAAATCCTTCCCTCTATATATCTACCACTTTTAATGCATTTCCTCGACAACAAAAACAAACTGGTGAATATAATAAAAAAAATAACGAAAAATAGCTGCAAAATATTAGGAAAGCAGTATGCGTTTGCTTTGTGTTGGAGAGAGGAGAGGAGAGAGAGAGAGAGAGAGAGAGAGAGAGAGAAGAGAGAGAGAGAGAGAGAGAGAGAGAGAGAGAGAGAGAGAGAGAGAGAGAGAGAGAGAGAGAGAGAGAGGAGAGAGAGAGAGAGAGAGAGAGAGAGAGAGAGAGAGAGAGAGAGAGGAGAGAGAGAGAGAAAAAAAAAAAAAAAAAAAAAAAAATAGAAGAGGGGAGAATTATGAAAAGGGTGTCAGCTGTATTCACGAGAGAGAGAGAGAGAGAGAGAGAGAGAGAGAGAGAGAGAGAGAGAGAGAGAGAGAGAGAGAGAGAGAGAGAGAGAGAGAGAGAGAGAGAGAGAGAGAGAGAGAGAGATGTAAAAAAGAGATAAAAAAGAAAAGAAGGGAGAATTATGAAAGGGGTGTCAGCTGAGTTAACGAAAGAGAGAAATAGGGAGAGAGAGAGAGAGAGGAGAGAAGGAGAGAAGAGAGAGAGAGGAGAGATGAGAGAGGGAGAGAGAGAGAGAGAGAGAGAGAAGAGCGAGAGAGAGAGAGAGAGAGAGAGAAGAGAGAGAGAGAGAGAGAGAGAGAAAGAGAGAGGAGAGTGGACAGGTGAGTAGGCGAGTATACCTGGTGGTGCTTCTGCTTGCCTGGACTGGTCGGCGAAGGGGAGGAGGCTAACTGGCGAAAATAACTGTGGGCTTGTATGGAGGGCGTCTGACAGTCTGCCGTAATGGAACTGTCGGTTGCACTCGCAGAATATTTTTTTTGTAGCGTGCGTGGATGGCGAGGGAGGTCAGGGTGTGCTGGTGGTGACGGAGTGTTAGGCCAATTTATTTTAGCAAGGAGGGATGAAGGGACCACCGTTGTGTGCTGCTGCTGCTGCTGCTGCATACAACAAGTAACTGGAGAGAGAGAGAGAGAGAGAGAGAGAGAGAGAGAGAGAGAGAGAGAGAGAGAGGAGAGAGAGAGAGAGAGAGAGAGAGAGAGAGAGAGAGAGAGAGAGAGAGAGAGAGAGAGAGAGGAGAGTGAGTGAGTGAGTGAGTGAGTGAGTGAGTGAGTGAGTGAGTGAGTGAGTGAGTGAGTGAGTGAGTGAGTGAGTGAGTGAGTGAGTGAGTGAGTGAGAGAAAAAAAATAATAATGTCCTGTATATAAACTACCTATTTATATCCCCCCTTTATCTCTCTTAATCAACGAATAACTATATAGATACGTCATATATCAGAGTTCTCGATATCATGATGTCGCTGTATTAAGTGTCTTTTGTTTTCACCTCTATAAAAAAAAAGTGGCGCTGGAGGTTTTATGATTCTCCTTTAACATACGTGTGTGAGTTTACAGAAGACCTGAACAAATGAACAAAGGCAAAAACACGCTTACTGAGGAGTTATCACATGCGCGGTCACCTGTTGTAACTTTGCGATTTAAACTTGTAAACGTTTTAAAACACACGTTCAACTTTACCACTAAATCCACGTTTTTCACCAGTGCAAGATATGTTTACTGTGGCTGTGTTCCGCCCCACCACACTGGCTGCTCCCGCCTCCACGACAAGGAAATAATTAGCTCTTTCCAGTTTTTTATCGATACTGAATTTTCGTGAGTAGTGAAGCAACTGAAATTACATGTTGGCCGAGTTTTCTTATTAACCCCTTCACGCCCAGATCTTTCCTTTGCTATACAAAATTGTCTGTTGTTAGCCATAAAATTCCCGAAAAATAACAATAATTCATCAAATTAGTTAGGGAAACCAATGATACTAAAAAAGGTCATTTTCTATAAAATATTGCTTATAGTCACAAAAAATGGGTCTAATGGTCCCCAAAATTACAGGGGAAATTACGTTCGGGGTTCCAAGGGGTTAATTGATCGTTTAGTAACTGACATGGTTTTTTTCCCCCTAGTCTCCACCTACAAGGAAAATAATTAGCATTTATCGGTTTTGTAATCGATACTGAATTTTCGGAAAAGCAGAAAAGCAATTTAAAGGACTAATAGGCCGAGTTTTTCTTTTTAATTTGATCGCTTTAGAAAACTGCATCATTTTTTACTTTTTCTTTTTTTTATTTGTGTTCATTAAAAAACCCTATGGTTACACAAATGGTCCCCAATTAAATTAAAAATTGTTTATATAATTTGGTATAACGCGTTAAATGATGATAAAATTTAAATTTAGTGATAATACTGTTTCATGATTGTTTAAATAAAAAAAATTTTAATTTGGTGTTAATATTTATTTTTATAATGATAATAGGGAAATAGTAATAATGATGAAAACCCGATGATCAGGAGAATTTTAATAAAAAAAAATTAAAGAAATTTATGAAAATTTTGAAAATAATAACGGGTTGTTTTATGATAACAATAATGATGAAAGTAACAGAAAGGATAATGAAAATAAAAAAAATTTGGAAATTTGACCAAAAATAATAACAAGAGAAAAATAATGAAAATACAAATAAAAACAATATGATTTTAAAGATATCTTTAAAGGCCACTTTATAAACTAAAGGGTCATGAAAACTAAACTTGCGTCTCGGGCATCTCATGACTGCTTTAAAGGGCGGTACCACAAAAAAAAAGGGAAAAAAAATAATACAGGAAAAATTCGGAAAAAAAGGAGTCCCCCATTCAAAGAGGGTATACAAAAAAAAAGAAAGAAGGGAATGTAGACTAACGGGGAATTTGGTTTTAGAAATATGAGGAGGCTGCCGTTGCTCTTTGGCCTTTTAGTCCGGAAAGAAAAAAAGTACTTTTTTTCTTAAAACCCCTTGTTTTGGGGGTCTTAATTTTTTTTTTCATTGGGATTTTGTTTGCCCAACATACCCGGTTTAAAAAAATTTTATTTTTGGCCCCTTTTGTCAGCCTTGGGCAATTTGAAAATAATTGCATAAAAAAAAATGGCCGTCAAAAATTATATAAAAATAAAATAAAATACCATGCATCCCCTTGAAAATTCACCCCAGGGGGTTCGCCAATACAAAAATTTTCCGGGGGAATTTTGGGGGCCGGGAAAACTTTTTTCTGGTATTTTAAAATTTCCCAAAAAGGGCCCCCCGTTTTTCAAATGGCTGCCCCAACAAAATAAGAAATTGAAGTTTTACAAATCATAATTCTGAGGGAATGTATGATTCGTAATTGTTAATTTACAGTAGATTTTATTTATTTTGTACATTTACTCTTTGAAATTATCTGACTTTTCAGGGGGTTGCCTGAACATGTTTAAATTCACATCCCTTATGTATAGGTGATTGACCCTCCTTGTTTTTTGGTTTCCCGTAATCCTCACATAAAATTTTTGTTTGGGCATTTTATTTCTCTGTTTATTTTTTTTACATAAAAGGAGTGAAGCCCTTGCAAAAAAAACCAGGGGCACACTGGGACTTAAACGGCTGTGAAACCCCTCAGGGGGCCCAGTGCCCTTTTAAAGGAAAACTTAGTGTCCCAAAGTTATCAAATTTCCCCCTTTTAATTTTAGAAAAACCGTACCTGAATAGCGGGGGTGTCCCAAACCCGCGGGAGAGCCGAGCCAAAAATAAAAGGGGCCTTAATTCTTTGGGAAGGGTTTGTACAATGGGCAGGGGACTTAAATGGCATTTGGAGAACGAGGGGCCCCAAGGGATTTGGGGACAAAAACTGTGTAAAACCTATTTTGTACCCCATAAATAAAAGGGGCATACTTTTTAAAGGGTTTGGTAAAAGGATAAACCCTCGGCCTTTTAAAAAGGAGCCCAAAATTTTTCTAATTTTAAAATTGGGTACTAGTGAAATTATTGCTAAAATTTTAAATTTAAAATTGAAGGGTACATGTATATAAAGAAAAAGCCAGAAATGGAGGAAGAATGCTTTTTTGGTTTGGGAAAGTTTTAATGCACAGTTTCGAAAAAAGGAAAAAAAGTCTTGAAAAATTTTAAAGCTAAGAGGATAGAAAATATCATAATGCAGTAAAATATAAAAAGAAGAAATCCTCAGAAAGGGCAGTTGCAATATGAAATGAAAAAGGGATTTGATTTTAAAGGTCCATAGCTCATGTGTGAAAAAAATTTACGTTCACCCAAAAAGGGGTTAAAAGGGGGCCCTAAAAGGGGAAAAAAGGAAGTGAAGAAGAAGCAGTGCGGCACCTAGAAACGGGGCAAGACTTTTCTAAAACAACTAAAATTTCAATTTTTTTTGAGCACTGTATATTTTGGGGAGAAGATTGCCAATTTAAAAGGCCCCCCAAGCATCCTTTAAGAGGGGAAAACCACATATTGGGCAGAAAAGTTAACGGGACAAAAAAAGTAAATGCCCCTTTTTTAAAAGAAAAGAAATCCTTGCAAAAGGGATAAAAGGAAATTTAATGACTGGGCAGAAACAATTTTCGGATTGGGGGAAAGTTATCATGATTTGCACGCACCCTAAATCCCAACGTACATTTTCCCGGGCGTCCCAATTTTATGTCAAGTGGGATAAACCCTGTTTGCGGAAAAGGGAAAACACAGGCAAAATAAGCCTGAGTTGGAAAAAAAGGTTTGCAGGTTGTTATCAGTATTTTTAAAAGGGAAAAATGGGCACATATTTGGGAAAATCAGTTTATTGTTCAATTGGGAAAATAGAAAATGAAAAGGGAATGCTCTGCCCGTAGACAATAATAGAGAACTATCTGCGCCCCTTTTGGGGAAGGACCTTGAGTTCTGTCTTTCCCCCGGAATTGCCTCAATATTAGCCCTTTTGAGGAAAGGGAAACAGAGGTTTTACGGGATTCCCTTTTCCCGAGCAAAAAGGATGAGGCACTGGTTAAATTTTGCAATTCACAAATTTTGGAAAAAGATATGTAAAAAGCAATAAAATTTTCCCTTTGATAAAAATAGCTCTCACCAGTCCCCCCAAACTCTCTTTACCCGAATCAGGAGAAATACGAGTCCTTAAATCAAAATCCGTCCCTTTAAAAACCCCGACAAGGAAGATTTGTGGAAAATTTTCCACCCAACCCCCCTCTCCTAATTGGGTAGAGTGGGGGTTTTGTTTCCCCCCTTTTGTGAATGAGGTTTTTTTCCCCCCGTCATAGGAGGGTGCGTGGGTTATGTTTTGGGAAATTAATTATAATGGTAATTTGGGGAAAATTAAGGTAATGTAAGCAAATGGGTAAAATACTGGGGGTAATATAAAAAAATATTCCCCGTGGTTTTTAAGCATTTCACTTTAAATAATTACACCGGTTTTAAGCGTGGTCATTGGCCGCCGCCCATTGTTCTAAAAGCGACTGAAAATTTTTTACTTGGCTAGGGGGGGTGGTGACCGCTGCCGGCCCCCCTTTCGGAGAAAACAGTACACCCCACACCTCCTTTAAGGAAAAGCATCTTTTTTTAAAAAATACGTGCTTTAAAAGTACCCTTTTCCCGACCCTGCAGAAAACATTTTACACTTTAAAAATACGTGCTTTTAATATAAGTACACTTCCAGGGCCCCCTGGGATCATCATCTCTTCTCTTATTTTATGAAAATTTTACATACGTTCCCTTTTTTTACAATTTAAATGTTTTAAAACAAAGGGGCCCTGTTTTAAAAACCACACACCCGAATATCCCCGCCGCGTGTCAAGTTTTCTGGGTGTGAAAACCCATTTAAGCCTCGTAACAACTAAAGCCTCCGCCCCCGCACTTCACGGGCGGCCTCGTCCCAAACGCTGACCCTTCGGATCACGGAAACGGGGGTATTAAAAACAAGCCTACGTAATTCCAACCCCACTATCCACCGATAAAATACCTAGTTAGTTGATTAAGGGGATTGTGTCGGGATGAGATAGAATAGGGGTTTTTATTAGGGTAAGACCTCATATTAAAATAAAGTATTGACATAAATTTCCCCCCAGATGATCAAACCCGAAAGTTGACTCAGAAGTCGTTAAACACAGTCATTTTGGTTGTGCCCTCCTGTGGATTCCTCATTGGCCAGCATCAAGTTCCCAAATAAAAAAGCCTTGGGACTTGATTTTTTAGATAAAAATTTAAAAGTCACATAGAACAGGGCTGAAAATGAAAAATGGTTTTTGATCTTTGGCATATAAAGAGGTTTTGTACAAAATGTTCTACAAGAAACCCATAGAGGGGGAAAGAAGGCTGCCGCTATTTAAGTTTTAAATCCCACGGGGCCTCGGGCCCTTTTCAAAACTTTCCCCTTACAATGAAAAGAAAAACAAGAAGCAATTTTATCAAATTTTTATTTGCGAAAAAATTTTGAATGACACAGATTTCATTCCCGAAGAATAAAAACAAAACCAAAAATTATGATAACAGGGCCCGGACAAAACACCTGCAGAAATAAAATTTCCGTGGGGACAATTGTAGAAAAAGCTGGGCTGGCAACCCCCTCATGAAGAAGCTGAAAACATCATTGTGCAAAAGGCCCATAGCATTTTTGTAGTCAGCGCAAAACCGTCACTATTCATGCAGAGATACAGTGTTTAGGCACTTCCCTTTTTTATCATTTCCGGAACCAAAGGGTACAAACACCAATGTTTAGGGGAAACCCCTTTAAAAGAGAGAACCCGTTTTTGTATCCAGGGCCCCTGGAAAAAAAACATCAGAAAAAAAAATTCGCCAAAATTGGCAGGTCATGCTCTTTCTGGATGTGATACGTGGCAGCATGTTTTTGGGATAGGAAAGGGAAAAATGTTTTAAAGTAAATTTAAAACAGGTCGAATCTGGTATGTAAAGGTAATGTAAGGCTAACTGGCCTGAGGTGTTGGAAAAAGGCAACAAAATTCATAGCTTCCTGTTAGGACAATCAAAGACCCCAAATTCCCAGTCTGAGGCCGAGTAAGCGTGTGGACTTCAAGAAAGGGGAAGGGCGGGGGCAACCGTTTTCTCCCAAGTTTTTGTTTCTTCCCCCTACTAAGAGGGCCCTTTATTGAGAAAGTCAAGCCGGGGTCATCTGAAAAATGCATATGGGAAAAATGCCCCCAACAGACCCACCAATTTTTTGGGAAACCCCCAAGTTATGGATGGATCAAAGAAAGCAGAAAAAAAGGGCACTGTGGGTACAAAAATTCCCCCAAACCCAAGTTTCCCGCTAGCACCGAATCATATACTTTAAATTTATAAAATGCCCATGTTCAAGTAAAAAAAGCTTTTAAGTCCCCAAATGCCATGAAGAAAATCGAGGCCCACCCGCCCCAAAAAGTTTTTTTTTCTTGTCAAACCCCATTGAATGTTGCAATGATCAAAAAAACGAAAAAATAGTTTATGAGGATTTATTTAGGTATTACTAATTTCCTCAAGAATTTTGCATTTATGCCTAAAAATTGGGGAACTCAAAAAAGATCGACTAAAAAAACTGCCAATCTTTAAAATTTTTTCAGGGTTTAAAAAAATTAAAAATTCTTTAAAACTTTGTAAAGTATAAAAATTCAAAAAAAAAAAAAAAAAAAAAAGCCTCCAAATTTTGGGAAAAAGGTGGGGCATTTTGGGTATGGAAAAAACCCGAAATTAATTTTCTGGGTTTAAAAACCCCGGAATCGAGTATTTTGGGGGGGCCGGGTTTGTTAAATTTTTAAAGGGGAAATTTTGGTATATTATTTATTTTATATTTTTGGCGGCCATTTTTTTTTATGAGTTAAACTAAAAATTTCCCAGGTTTACAGCGAGCCAACCAAGATATTTTTCAAAAGGTATTGGGGAAACAAAATCCCTGAAAAAAAAACTTAAGACCCCCCAAAAAAAGGGGTTGGGGCCTGGTGGCCCGCTGGACTATTTGTGGCGCCCCTCCCATGGCGGCACAAGAAGCCCTTTGGTTTGCCTGAAGATTTCGTGGCCCCAGCATATTTTTGTTTTCAAGGGGTAAAGTGGCGTTTTTCCCCTTGAAAACGGGAGGGTTTAAATTTTCGGTTTGGGGGAGGTTAAGTTTTCCCTGGGGGTAGGAAGGTAACTTTTTTCTGGGGAAACACAATGAGAGTATTTTCGAGGGGCAATCCATGGTTAGTTTCGGGGTTTAAAAGCCAACGGCTTTTTCTCGGAAACCCCCAAAATCACCCTAGAGCACGGGGAAAATGGTGGCCGGCAATGCATTGGGGTTCGTATCTCGTAAAGACCCGCCTATTTTTTGGTTTTAGTGGGTCCAAGGGCGGGGTTAAAAAAGGGTACAAATCTTTATGTCCCCTTAAAGAACTACTGTATACTGTAGTATATGTGTCTTTTTGGGCCAATCTATACTTTCAGCAAAGATATCTAAGCACTTGCAAACTGTTTTTAATGATATGTAATATTCTCGCCCGCATTACGGTGGAAAACCGATTGACGCCTCGATACAACTAACGCCCCGCCTCCGACTTCACCGGCCTGTCAAGCGCGACCACTTGGGATCACGGAACAGCAGTATTAATCAAGCCTACGTAATTCAACCCTACTATCCACCGATAAGTATCCTAGTTAGTTGATTAGGGGGTATTGTGTCGGGATGAGATAGAATAGGGGGTTTTGATTAGGTAAGACCTCTATTAAATATATGTATGTGACATAAATTCCCACAGATGTTCAAACAGACAGTTGACTCAGAAGTCAGTATGCACAGTCATTGATGGTTGTGCCCTCCTGTGGATTCCTCATTGGCCAGCATCAAGTCCAACTAAACAGCCTTGGTATTTGGGTTTATGTAGATAAATTCAAAAGTCACATAGAACAGAGGCTGAAAACTGAAGAGGGTTTTTTGATCTTGACATATATGAGGATTTCTGTACAAACTTTTCTACAAGAACCTATAGAGGGAATGAAGGCTGCCGCGTATTTAAGTTAAGTCCCACAGCGCCTCTGCCTTCTCAGAAGCTTGCCTTACAATGACAGAAACAAGAAGAAATTTTGATCAAATTATTTGCGACAACATTCTGAATGACACAGATTTCATTCAAAAGAATAAAACAAAGCCACAAACTTATGATAACAGGTCAGGACAAAACACCTGCAGAAGTAAGTTGCAGTGGTACAATTGTAGAAAGAGCTGACATGGCAACCACTCATGAAGAAGCTGATAACATCATTGTGCAACAGGCTATAGCAGTTCTGTAGTTCAGCAGCAACCTGTCACTATTCATGCAGATGATACAGATGTTTATGCACTTCTTCTTTATCTTTACCGGAACAAGGCATACAAACACCAATGTTTATGGGAATCACCTGTAAAAGAGAGAACTGTTGTTGATATCCAGGCCACTGTAAAGAAACATCAGAAAATAATTCCAGCAATATTGGCAGGTCATGCTCTTACTGGATGTGATACGTGGCAGCATGTTTTGGTATAGGAAAAGGAAAGATGTTGAAAGTACTGAAAACAGGTCTGAATCTGGATATGATAGGTAATGCTAAGCTAACTGGCCTGAGGTGTTGGAACAGGCAACAAAATTCTAGCTTCCTGTTATGGAAAATAAAAGACCAATTCTATGTCTGAGGCCAGGGGTAAGCGTGGGGACTTCAAGAACGGGGAAATCGGGAGCAACAGTTACTCCCAAGTTATGTTCTCTTCACCTACTACAGAGGCCTTCATTGAGAATGTCAAGCGGGCTCATCTGCAAACATGCATATGGAAGAATGCCTGCAACTAGATCACCAGATTTGGAACCCACAAGTTATGGATGGATCAAAGAAAGCAGAACAAAGTCACTGCTGGCTCCAACATTCCCTACCAATTTCAGCTAGCACCGAAATCATATACTAAAGTTGATAAGATGCACATGTTCAAGTAAACAGCCTGTAAGTCCCCAAGATGCGCATGTAAGAAGTCGAGGCTACCATGCACAATGTTTTGGGGCTTGTCAATCCTCCATTGAATGTTGCAATGATCAAACACGAACAATAGTTGATGAGGATGATGAGGATGATTACTAATTACCTCAAGAATTATGCATTTATGCCCATAAGAAATTGAGAACTCAAAACGATCTGACTAAAAAAACTGTCAATCTTTATTACTTTCATGTTGGACAAGTAATATTCTTATATACTAGTATAAGTATAAGAATTCACAAAAAAAAAAAAAAAAAAAAGCCTCCATTTTGAAAATGGTGGTCATTTTGGATATGAAAATACCAGAAATTAATTTTCTGGGTCAAAATACCCTGGAATCGATGTATTGGTTGACCGGTTATGTTAATTTGTAAGGGAATTATGGTATATTATGTATTTTGATATTTCTTTGGCGGCCATTTTGTTTTATGCTAGTTATCTCAAATTGCCCAAGGTTGACAGCGAGCCAACCAGGATAATTTTCAAACTGGATATATGGGCAAGCAAAATTCACTGAAAAAAAAACTTAAGACCCTAAAACAAGGTTGAACCTGGTGGCTGCTGGACTATTTGTGGCGCCCCTCCCATGGCGGCACAAGAAGCCCTTTGGTAGCCTGAAGATGCGTGGCCGGCAGCATATTCCTGTTTTCTGGAAGAGTATGTGGCGTTTACTCTTGAACACGGCAGGTTAGGTTACGGTTAGGGTAGGTTAAGTTTCATGGGCTAGGAATGGTAACTTTATCTGGGAATCACAATGAGAGTATTTTCGAGACAATCCTATGGTTAGTTTCGGATCTACAGCCAAGCGTCTTCACTCGGAAACCACACACTCACATAGAGCACGGGAATATGGTGGCCGGCAATGCATGTGTGTTCGTATCTCGTCATGACCCGCCTATTTTGTGGTTTTAGTGGTGTCCAAGACGAGGGTTAAAAGGATACAAATCTTTATGTCCATTCAAAGACTACTGTATACTGTAGTATATGTGTCTTTGGTCCAATCTATACTTTACAGCAAAGATATCTAAGCACTTGCAAACTGTTTTCAATGATAATGATAATATTAATACTAATTATTTATTTTTTATGATATTCATAACAACGATATGGATATATACGATATGTGTGTGTGTGTGTGTGTGTGTGGGTGTGGGTGGGTGTGGGTGTGGGTGTGGGTGTGGGGGGGATATTTACCAATGTGTTGTATGCAACACTTGAATCTTCTCGTGTTGTTCTGTCTGTATTAAATTTGATCTATTTTAGCATTAGATTTATGGATGGCGTCTAGTCTTCCATCGATTCCGTACCCAGACCATTCCCTTCATTAGTCCTTTCCTTCTCGTTTCTTGCACTATTCTACAAGGATAATATTTTGTCCTTATAACCGTGTCTATCAAGTTACTTTCTATACCTGTAATTGCCCGCCCTCTTCCCATCTGATAATTATTCAAAAATGCTTATCAAACGGTCTATTTTTTTCATATATAAATTATATATATATATATATATATATATATATATATATATATATATATATATATATATATGTATATGTAGAGAAAGTCTATTAATCCATTCTCCTCTTATATGATATCTATCCATCAAGAGACGCGTAAGTTCGTATAGCATGATAATTCCCCTCTTTATGCAGATTGCCTTGGTAATATTTGATGCTCCTGCAGTAGCCGAGCCCTTCTGCATGTCATGTTATTTTCACAAGGCATACATATTACACCAATCATAGCATCAAATTTTAATCTAGTGTAACCTCCGTATCATCTCCTATTCAGGTGTACAATATTATCTTTATTTCGGCTCACTGACACCCTCCTACATTTTCTTGTATTGACGATTCGTACGTTTCCTCAAAACACTCGTTCTTACGTACAATGGAAACTTCATTGCCAGGCTTCCGCACATCAATTTTTTTTCTCATTTTAATTAACCCCTACACGCCCAGATCTTTCCTTTGCTATATAAAAACGTCTGCTGTTAGCTATAAAATTACGAAAAGTGGCTGAATATACCAAATTCGTTAGTGGACAAGGATACTAAACATGTTATATCAATAGAATATTGCTTATATTCATTGAAAATCGTCTAATGGTACCCAAATTACAATGAAAATAACGTTCTGGGCCTCAAGGGGTTAACAGCTTATATGGATATTAATTTCTTTCATTTATGTACACTTGTTTTTAGCAGCTTCTACATATTTGACATTAATTGCAAAAAAAATGTATTTTGATACACATCCTCTCTCCTGATATATAATTCTTATGTGCTATCTCTCCTCATTTTACTTCGTTATTCATAGATTTTTAGAACAAATTAGGCTCTTCCTTGAATTTATTGGTGTTTCTTTGCACTACTCTTTCTTTTATTTTTCTCTTATACACATTTCATGGATTCATTGTATTCTATTGAAGTCATCCTAAACTTTTTCATTGTATTATCTATCGTGATCCATGTTTTTCTTATACATTGTGTTTATAGCTAACACTAAACCGCTTTTTTCTTCTTCTTAATTTCCTGGTACTTGAAACCCCAACTGCCCCAGTTATACATCCTTCGTATATTTTTTCTTTATCGCAGTTTTGTTCTGTTATTTACTCTTTTCTAGCCTTGCAAAATATCCCTTACTGTAGCAAAATTAGTATTCTTCGTATAGTGAAAACATTACGTTCACACCCGAGTTCCTTAAGAATATTGAAAAAAATGTATTTTTAAGTTATTTCAGAGACTCATTTTTGATAAGATGACAGCATTCCATGACTTGAAATATGAAAATGTATACATTACATAGCAACTCCTTTAATAATAAATAGGGCGTACTGAGTCCTGACCGGAATACACGTGGGAGAGTGTGGTTAGAAAAAAGTGGGGAAACGAGAAAAAAGGGGAAAAACACAACAAAAAACAACGTTGGGAGCCACGCCACTGACATGTGCTTCATCTTTTACTCGTCTCTACCTGCCTTTCAGTATGCTCATGCCCTAGTGGCAATCATCCCTCACATGCTGTTTGTCACTGGTGTCACTGCTGACTCACAGTGCTGAGAACCACGACCAGTCATCGCGGGGAGGTGAAAGTTGGATTTTGAAGCAGTTTATTGTTTCCTTTTCGTTTCGGGATAGGCCTTTATTGATCTCAGAAATAATCTAATTCACGCTGGACACACAGTTACAAAATTTACTCTTGCCATGAAACATAAAGATTTCATAGATTCACGTGTGCTTATCTCCCCTGAATTATACTTGTTGTACTGTGAGACTCCATACTCGGTCCTGTCTCTGTCAACTTTACGAGGAATTGCTGGTTGACCGGCACTCTTGCTCTTTATATAGCATAGGTTGTAGCCTGACGCTTTCCAAGTGCATCCATGAAGACACATATAGTTGGATGTGTTGTATAAAACTGATCATTTAAATGGGCATGGAAAGAATCAGCGGAATTAGCTTATATATTAGCTCCATCAGCTGTTGTAGACACATATCAGCGCCATAATTTTGTTATTCATCCTCAAAACCTGGGGAAAAGGAGTAACTAAGCTATTTTCAACGCCAATTTGCAAAGAGAATTTGACATTGATTGCAATGATGATGTAAGATAATAATATATGACAAGTTCATATGAATATAGTTCGTGCTTACACGTGCATAATGAAGCTATCTTTATCATATTATAAGATTTATTTATTTATTTATTTTAAGATGTATTTTTTTATATTGTGGGTGTTTTTGTTGTTGATATTTATTTATATTGTCGTTAAAACTAGATGTATTTTTTTATATACTACATTTTCAACACAAATGAAGAATCAGTATGTTAAATAAAATATATTCATTTATCACTACAAAATGTAAACGAAACAGGAGTTGCTAGAAGGCCATAACTACTGTGACTGTCTGAAAGCGGAAGTTCAGAGAAGCAGACGTGTTCAGGGTTACCGGTCACTGCAGTGAAAGAGTGAAGATTTTCTGCAGCAAAACGGACAGAAAGTGAATGAAAGTGAATACAGTTCCAGCAGCAGCAGCAGCAGCAGCAGCAGGGATATTGGTTCCATGATGAAAGATGTCAGAGTAGATGTAACCGTTAAGATAATGATACACAAGTTTCCCCAAAAAAGAACACTTTGGAGAGTATTTGAAATATTGGATGCAGTCGGCAAGCAAACATCGGTTCTGCTTTAAAAGAGCTGTGTGGGTGCGAACATCAGAGAAATATTAAGTTATCATTATCATCATTAAGGAGAAACAAAAGTGATGGAAACATTGTTGTGTCGCCGTTCATTAACGTGAGATGACTCTTATCATAAAGAAGACTTAGCTATCTTACGATGAACTTATGTTACTCTAATTTCTGATGACAACTAAGACCTTTGATGTACACAATGCAACTCTATATATTGTGTCTTGCTCTAGAGACGCATTGAGTGCATTATTCTTCCTGAAACAAAGAATGATATTGTGTAGCTCTTGGTCAAACAAAATGTTTCAACAAATGTGAAGTGTCGGCTATGTTCCACACGTTAATCTTTACCGCTCATCTGACTGTAAAAAGGCGTGATCAGGTAATAATGCAGCGGTAATGTGACACCGCAGCTACCATTCATATTACATTGCTTCATATTAAGGCTGGATGTAACCTTTCACAACGCCACCCGCGACTCTTTTCATATAATCTCATGCAATTAGAATTCCAAAACATTCATTCAGTTTACAGCAACTCAAACTACCGCTGGATATAAACTGATACACATAATGTATACACAAATTCACACTTGATCACAGGGAGAAATAAACGCGTTTTCCACACACTACATAAAGGAGACGGTACCTCAGATAGCAAGGCAGCGGGAAAAGTCAGAAGCCGCCACTGTCCTGCCGCCTCGAGTCTTCTTTCCAACTTGAAGTTGTGAGTTATTAAGTAGTGGAACACAACTTGGAATGGGAAAGATACCACTGCTGATGCCTTGCACACCGAGAGAGAGAGAGAGAGAGAGAGAGAGAGAGAGAGAGAGAGAGGAGAGAGAGAGAGAGAGAGAGAGAGAGAGAGAGAGAGGAGAGAGAGAGAGAGAGAGAGAGAGAGAGAGAGAGAGAGAGAGAGAGAGAGAGAGAGAGAGAGAGAGAGAGAGGAGAGAGAGAGAGAGAGAGAGAGAGAGAGAGAGAGAGAATAGAACAGAACATGAAATGAAATGAGAAGAAGGAAGATAGTCAAAGTTGTATAAAACTGATTATTGAACAGGATGTGAAAAATTCTCATATGAGCTTTCAGTACTGATAAGCAGAAAACAAAGTTGAGCTCACTAGACAGCATAAGATCCCTCTCAAACACATAAACACTGAATTATATGTATTCACCTCCTGTGGCGAATGTGATGGTAATTCATAACTTGGCAAGGTGGCGTGGCGGAACTATAGTCTATTTGTTTTAAACGAGGCAAAAAATCCTGACCTCTTGCTGCTTACTGACTGATATTTGATGCCAGGAGAAGGGAATTCCTCGCTTCTTCTTAATTTCAGCTGTATTTTATCTTAGTTAACCGTATTATCAGGTAAACATAGCCATAATTTTAAGCAAGACCTTCAGATATAATAAAAATTTTGCCTTGTTAAAAAAAATAGACTATAGTAACATAAATCAGGGAAGCAGTACTCGTATATATACCTACAAATTAACCTACATAGCTCAGGTTACATGTTATTCAAGCTCGTATCAGTATTTATTATTGGAGCTCTTGCAACACCTCTGCTAGCCGCACTTAAGAAAAAAAAATCAAACAAAATTAATATTAGAAAATTGTACACCGGACTGACACAAGAGCTCGCCTACGGGAGAATAATCACTAC
>JACEEZ010002526.1:255871-265871 GCA_016584305.1 Chionoecetes opilio | reverse complement strand
CTACCACTACTACTGCTACCACAACACTAACTCCCACCACTCCTACCACTCCAGTCACTACTACTCCCTCAAGCAGTAGCGTGGAGTTACAAGACCCCAAGGCACTCCAATCACCACTCCACTCACCACTCCACTCAGAACAAGATATAGTGGTGGTGATATCCCCAGCAACACCACCACTACCACTACCTACCACCAGTGACCACCCACACCCACCCATGACTCCCTGGGTGGTGGAGGAGGAGGAGGAGGTGGAGAGGAGGCAGGAGGTGGAAGAGAAGATAATCCAAGGAAGCACTGTCACACATAAAGACATGATATCAAAAGAAGTGATTGAGACAGATAGAAGTGACATGTTTCAGGATGTTCCCGATGCCTCTGTGGCCTTGAGTGAAGTGGAGTACCTCAAGGAGTATAGCCCTCGCGATCACACACCAGTAGGGGAGGAGGCAGGAGTGGGGAGTGATGAAGGGAGTGGGGACAGTTTGATAGTGAGTCGTACTGATAGCGACCAAGATCTTGACACGGAGGATATTCAAGACATTCCCGCCTTAGACCTATATGACTACGAAACGAATGACTACGAAACGAATGGCTACGAAACGAGTGAACATAAACCGTGGGAGGTGGATGAAGGGGCGGAATGCAGGGGCGAACTACACACACACACGGTAGTTACGGAGAGTGCGGAGAATGGTGTGTGTGGTAGTTTTGACGCGAGAGTCGAACCACACACACACATAGAGACACACACGGTAGTTACGGAGAGTGCGGAAAATGTCGTGTGTGGTAGTTTTGACGTGAGAGTCGAACCACACACGGACACGGTAGTTACGGAAAGTGCGGAGAATGGCGTGCGTGTTAGTTTTGACGTACGAGGCGAACCATACATGGATTCGACAGTTATGGGAAGTGCGGAGAATGTCGTGCGGGGTAGTTTTGACATGAGAGGCGAAGAACCACACACGGACACGGTAGTTACGGGTGGTGCGGAAAATAATGGGCGTGGTAGTTTTGACAAGAGGGTGTGTGGTGGTACCCTAGGCGAGGAGGAAAGTGTAGAGGTGTCGTTCTCCAGCGCGGGGCCTCGGATCCTCATCACAGTGGCCGGGGGGGAGCGGGAGGGGGCCACGGCAACCCCCAACCACCTTCTGGATAGCGGTAGTGCCACGTCGGGTTGCGGCGGTTGCTCTCTGGAAGGTGCCATGTTTAGCTCATCGCAGAGAGACCAGTTGAGCTTGACCCTGCTGACCCACCCCAGGACACCCACACCCAAGTCACCCATCACGGTGGATGAGTGGGTGGCCGCCCTGCCCCCACACCCCTCCAAGTAAGTCCTGGCTACACCTGTACTTATTAATTAATGTTAATCCTGACTTGTAATAAGTTTTGTCTAATTTGTGGTTTTTAAGGAATATCTGGAAGTATCATGTCATTGTGAATTGGCTGAAATAGGGACTTCTAATCATTGTAACTGAAAACTGACTCCAGATTCGTGTTCAGCATGCCCGATAATGCTAGCAACTATATTTTCAACAAAATATTTTTTTAAATATTGCAAATTTTGCAAGGGGCTGAATGCAGGGGCAACTACACGCACACACACGATACGGTAGTTTGGGATGCAGAGAATGGGTGTGCTAGTTTTGCGGAGAGTCGAACACACACGACACGGAGTAAGAAGTCAAGAATGTGTGCGTGTAGTTTGACGTAATGATTTGAAATGCCTTGATTTTTTGCAATTTTGAAAATAGATGCTTAAAATAGTTCCTAGCATTTTCGGCTCTAACACAATCGAGTCAGTTTCAGTACAATGATAAAGTCCTATTTCACCATCACAATGACATATATCAGATATTCTAAAAATCACAATTAGATCAAATCTTACTACAGAATAACAACGATAGCATGCTAATTAATCATGACTTTCATACACGATCATATTATATTTTTTTTTATATTATGTATATACTTTTAATAATACTGAAAATAATACAAGAGACTGATCATGTTATTGAAGTAATGATTGATTTAATATAACTTTAATAGCACTCCATGATGCTGTTTAGTAATGTTTTCTCTGTAGTACTATTAATTAAGTGGCAGATTAATCACAAGATGAGGAACAGCAAGTATTATTTTATTATTTCACAACATTATTTCATTTCATTTCTATGTACAAAGAGTTCATCGCTTTAGAGATGGAGGCCGAGAATGCACTTAAGAGCCTCATGGAAGGAAGGGATACCTGTCACCAGCAGGGTATAGGGAGCCTCATAATCACACACTAGACACACATACGTAATTCATTTAATTCAACCAGACACAACAACTCATCAAAACCAGGAAAAAAACCCATTGAACATAAAAAAAAAGAAAAAGATCTGTCCAACACCAAAAAAAAAAGAAAAAAAGCGTTTAACACCGTCGCCGCGCTCACTCCACAATCTGTCCGTTGATGTACCTCCCTCGCATGACCTTGGGCAGCGGCACGACCCCTGGGCACGGCAGCTGACCCGACACCTCACACAAACACTGGCGGTCGCAGCCCCACCCAAAGTTAGCCGGGTTGTCTTTGCTCTCTCGCTCCCGGGTCTCCTCGGCGAGCTTGGCATCCGTCTTGCAGAACACGCGCTTGATGTGGTCCTGGATTTCCTGCCGTGGCCGAGAGTCTACGTCCACCAGTGCTTCCTCACCGCTCTCGAAGAACACGCGGATGAAGGGCGTCGGCGTGAGGTTCTTAAACGTCGCTACCTGTGCGGAGAATCAAGAATAATAACAACATGAAATAGATAGATAACACACACACACACACACACACACACACACACACACACACACACACACACACACACACACACACACACACACACACAAGTATATTATGAAACTGTGGAGATGAAGGGGAAGAAGAAGAGAAGGAAGAACCACACAGATATAAGAACATAAGAATATAAGAAAATAAAGAACTTTTAGGTGTACGAATCTATTGGTGTTCGAAACAACTTGTGTACGAAATGACTGCACCCCACACGTACCTGTACATGTGGGTTGTTGTACTGTAGCTGTGCCAAGTGCCAGAACACAAACTCCTTGGCGCCGCGATGATGCTCCCCGTGGACGTTATAGTTCACGCTAAAATCTGCCCAGGGAACAGAATTATAGATATAACAGTAATAATCCAGTAAGAGTTTAGTACAATACTCCCTATGGACCAATACTCTCCTGACACACCCAGACCCCCCGCTAGTTAGCGGGGAGAGGCGGTGGCAGAGTGGTTGGCGTCTCCGAGTGGCGTTCTCGGTGACCCGAGTTCGATCCCGAGTGAGACCCATAAATCCATTTAAAATATTTCTGCACCGTGGAGTGGCCTAAGAACACCCACATGCTGTCCATTAACTCTACATTGGATTGCGAGTGCATCGGAGGACACAGGGGGGCGGCATGAGCCTCTAATCACAGGCGTCACTATAACAATCCTGCCTGCACCACCACGGGCGAGGGCCAACCATCACAGCCCTCAAGTGAGCCTCCAGGGCCTGCCATCCCACCCCTGGAGCTCACGGCCTACACGCGCTATAGGCATAGATGTATATAAAATAAAAAAGTAAACTAACCTAGCCTGGACATTGAATAAGTCACCAAATCTCGTTGGGGGGGTTTGGCCCCACACCAGACGCCCCTTGTGTTGTTTTATATATCCGACGGGTGATGTAATGATGCATAGGTTAGAAATGCTGCTATTGGTAGGCTCTACAAGTTGAGGATGGTTATAACTACGTGCCTCGTAATGTTTTAAACTGCAGTACAACCCATTAAGACTCAAGGCTACATAATTAACATAAGAATAAATAGCACACACACGTAGGAGGACATTAGAAGGGGTGCGCGGGTTAAAGAGACCATACCACTCACTACCACACCACCAGTTACAGGGAGTTTCGTACACAAGTTGTTTCGTACACTGATGTTGAGTTTTTTCGTACATACCTGGTGTTACGTAACCCTAGTAATCAAGTTCAACTCTGAGCTGAGTGCATGAAACGACTATGGTTTCATGTAGACTACTTAACAACTCTTTGGTGTACGAAACAACTTGTGTACGAACTGACCACCCGTATTAGAAAGGGGTGCGCGGCTTAAATAAGAACAGACCACTCACTACCTCTCCGCCGGTTACAGGGAGTTTCGTACACAGGTTTTGTTGGTTGTTTCGTACACTGATTTTGAGTTTTTTCGTACATACCTGGTGTCGTTACGTAACTCTGCCGTCATCAAGTTCAACTCTGAGCTGAGTGTACGAAACGACTATGGTTTCATGTAGACTACGAACCCAATTTTTTGGTGTACGAATCTACTGGTGTACGAAACAACTTGTGTACGAACTGACCACCCGTATTAGAAAGGGGTGCGCGGGTTAAAGAAGAACAGCCCACTCACTACCACACACGCCCTACCTTAACTCTGTCTTTTAACACCAGATTGGAGGATTGAGGTACTGTAGCGTCCTCCTGATGGGGCGGGGCCTTTCATGAACGGCATCCTGGCTTATTTATTCCTTCCTTCACACTAAATAAGAAAGAAAATCGAATAATAATAGGTGTTTTGTCTGTGCTGGCGCCGTGTTGTTGCTCCGGCGCGATGTCAACAAAGATCAGCTGACGGACAAGTGCCTAACATGTTGCGTGCGTGTTTGGAAAAAGGACTATTTTTAAGACAGTTAGGACATTTATTAGACAGTTAGGACATTTATTAGACAGTTAGGACATTTATTAGACAGTTAGGTCATTTATTAGACAGTTAGGACATTTATTAGACAGTTAGGACATTTATTAGACAGTTAGGACATTTATTAGACAGTTAGGACATTTATTAGACAGTTAGGACATTATTAATAGTTAGACATTATTAGACGGACATTTATTAGACAGTTAGGACATTTATTAGACAGTTAGGACATTTATTAGACAGGACATTTATTAGACAGTTAGGACATTTATTAGACAGTTAGGACATTTATTAGATAGTTAGGACATTTATTAGACAGTTAGGACATTTATTAGATAGTTAGGACATTTATTAGATAGTTAGGACATTTATTAGACAGTTAGGACATTTATTAGATAGTTAGGACATTTATTAGATAGTTAGGACATTTATTAGATAGTTAGGACATTTATTAGATAGTTAGGACATTTATTAGATAGTTAGGACATTTATTAGATAGTTAGGACATTTATTAGATAGTTAGGACATTTATTAGATAGTTAGGACATTTATTAGATAGTTAGGACATTTATTAGACAGTTAGGACATTTATTAGATAGTTAGGACATTTATTAGATAGTTAGGACATTTATTAGACAGGACATTTATTAGACAGTTAGGACATTTATTAGACAGTTAGGACATTTATTAGACAGTTAGGACATTTATTAGACAGTTGACATTTATTAGACAGTTAGGACATTTATTAGACAGTTAGGACATTTATTAGACAGTTAGGACATTTATTAGACAGTTAGGACATTTATTAGATAGTTAGGACATTTATTAGACAGTTAGGACATTTATTAGACAGTTAGGACATTTATTAGACAGTTAGGACATTTATTAGACAGTTAGGACATTTATTAGACAGTTAGGACATTTATTAGACAGTTAGGACATTTATTAGACAGTTAGGACATTTATTAGATAGTTAGGACATTTATTAGACAGTTAGGACATTTATTAGACAGTTAGGACATTTATTAGACAGTTAGGACATTTATTAGACAGTTAGGACATTTATTAGATAGTTAGGACATTTATTAGACAGTTAGGACATTTATTAGACATTTAGGACATTTATTAGACAGTTAGGACATTTATTAGACAGTTAGGACATTTATTAGACAGTTAGGACATTTATTAGACAGTTAGGACCTCTCTCTCTCTCTCTCTCTCTCTCTCTCTCTCTCTCTCTCTCTCTCTCTCTCTCTCTCTCTCTCTCTCTCTCTCTCTCTCTCTCTCTCTCTCTCTCTCTCTCTCTCATAGGATATGATGACATAAATAAACTAGCTTTAAAGGTGAGACCCATATTTTGGAGACTCCCAATGACAAAAAAAATAATAGTCTGCTCTCTCTCTCTCTCTCTCTCTCTCTCTCTCTCTCTCTCTCTCTCTCTCTCTCTCTCTCTCTCTCCTCTCTCTCTCTCTCTCTCTCCTCTCTCTCTCTCTCTCTCTCTCTCTCTCTCTCTCTCTCTTTCATATCTTGTATTCTAATAACTATAATTTCTGTAGCAATGCCTATCATATTGTTATGTCTTGTAGTAAGTTTTGTCTAATTTGTGTTTTTAAGTAATATCTGGAAGTATCATGTCATTGTGAATTGGCTGAAATAGGGACTTCTAATCATTGTAACTGAAAACTGACTATATCTGGAAGCAAGGGCGTAGCCAGGAAAAATAATTGGGGGGGGCCACCTCCCAATGATGGTTGAGGGGTGGGTGGCGAGCGAAGCGAGCCTTATCAGCTGGGGGTCTTGGAGGCGCTGTAAAGCCGGCCACACACACACCGGCGCGGCCTGTCCGGCCGACAAAAAGTGGCGAGGCATCGTTCGCCGGACGAGACCCACACACACACCGGCCGCCTCATGAAAATATACAGTACACGTCGGACCACCGTGGTGACAACATGAATCCGCTGTCCGAAAATGACTTGTTGGTGATGGCTGCATGTGCAGCCATATATAATACCTATATATAATACGTCATACTATATATAATACGTCATACTATATATAATACGTCATATATAATACCTATATTATCATAAATACAATTATAACTGGTACAATTAGTCATTATCTGGCCGAGCGAGGGGCGGGCCGCGCCGGAAGGCACCCACACACACGCAGGCGGCAGGCCGCGCCGGACGGAATTTTCAAGCGCCGACTGATTTTCATCCGGCCGCTGCGACAGGCCCCGCCGGATGAAAAACACCCCCACACACACACCGGCTGCCTCTAGCCACGCCCCTTTTCGTCGGCCGGACAGGCCGCGCCGGTGTGTGTGTGGCCGGCTTAAGCCCCACAGAGATTTTTTTTGATGATATGACTTAATTGGGGGCATATTGAGCCCTATGGGGGGTCATTTATTGGTTCTTTGCATGATATTCAATATAGTAAAATTGATGAAATTATACCATACGCTCCTAAAGTAGATGTGTTGAATTGGGGGGGGCCATGGCCCCATTGGCCCCCCCTCTGGCTACGCCCTTGTCTGGAAGTATCATGTCATTGTGAATTGGCTGAAATAGGGACTTCTAATCATTGTAACTGAAAACTGACTCCAGATTCGTGTTCAGCATGCCCGATAACTGCTAGGAACTCATTTTCAAGCAAATCTATTTTTCAATAAATATTGCACATTTTGCAAGGGGTATGAATTGCAAAATTCTTTATGTTGTTCTTATGTTATGTTTCTCTCCCCAGTGTGGAGGAAGATGGGGAGGAGGACGACACAGGGGAGGAGGAGGACCCGGGGCAGGACCTGCTCAGGCTGGGGGATGAGGGTGAGTTATGCACAAACACTACACTCATACACACGCATACAGACTTTATAGGCATACAGTAAAACCTCTCATATTCGGACTAATTGGGCCTAGGAAATTTCGATCCCTAAAAAAAAAAAAAAAAAAAAAAAAAAATCTAGGTGTATATATAGCTAGGAAATTTCGACCCCTAAAAAAAAGAAGAAAAAAAAAGGATGAGGTCCGAATAATGTCAAAGTCCGAATAATGAGTGTCCGAATACGAGAGGTTTTACTGTACTTTCAAAAAATTAATTTCCCTAATATTTTTATTCTATTAAAATGATCTCAATAACAATTGTACATCTTGCTATGAAAAAAAAAAAAAGTGATATATAATTAAGGCATTTATTGGAAATTCACACACACACTTTACCTTGTATTACCTAATTACTTAAAAAAAAAATCTATGAATGTATAATTTTTTTATTTTATACATATATCAGGCGCCTAGAATTGAAACGGCACTTTAAAACACTTGAGAAAAACGCGCTTAAAGTTTAATCTAAGAAAATCAAGATATGAAACGGCACAAGCGCCACTTTTAAAACACTGAGAAAAACGCGCTTAAAGTTTAATCTAAGAAAATCAAGATATGAAACGGCACAAGCGCCACTTTTAAAACACTGAGAAAAACGCGCTTAAAGTTTAATCTAAGAAAATCAAGATATGAAACGGCACAAGCGCCACTTTTAAAACACTGAGAAAAACGCGCTTAAAGTTTAATCTAAGAAAATCAAGATATGAAACGCCACAAGCGCCACTTTTAAAACACTGAGAAAAAACGCGCTTAAAGTTTAATCTAAGAAAATCAAGATATGAAACGGCACAAGCGCCACTTTTAAAACACTGAGAAAAACGCGCTTAAAGTTTAATCTAAGAAAATCAAGATATAAACGCCACAAGCGCCACTTTTAAAACACTTGAGAAAAACGCGCTTAAAGTTTAATCTAAGAAAATCAAGATATGAAACGCCACAAGCGCCACTTTTAAAACACTGAGAAAAACGCGCTTAAAGTTTAATCTAAGAAAATCAAGATATGAAACGGCACAAGCGCCACTTTTAAAACACTGAGAAAAACGCGCTTAAAGTTTAATCTAAGAAAATCAAGATATGAAACGCCACAAGCGCCACTTTTAAAACACTGAGAAAAACGCGCTTAAAGTTTAATCTAAGAAAATCAAGATATGAAACGCCACAAGCGCCACTTTTAAAACACTGAGAAAAACGCGCTTAAAGTTTAATCTAAGAAAATCAAGATATGAAACGCCACAAGCGCCACTTTTAAAACACTGAGAAAAACGCGCTTAAAGTTTAATCTAAGAAAATCAAGATATGAAACGCCACAAGCGCCACTTTTAAAACACTGAGAAAAACGCGCTTAAAGTTTAATCTAAGAAAATCAAGATATGAAACGGCACAAGCGCCACTTTTAAAACACTGAGAAAAACGCGCTTAAAGTTTAATCTAAGAAAATCAAGATATGAAACGGCACAAGCGCCACTTTTTATCAATGAAAAAAATGCCCCTAAAGTGTTTTCAAAGTAAATCACCAACAAATGAACATATTAGATTAAACTTTAAGCGCTTTTTTCTCAGTGTTTTAAAAGTGGCGCTTGTGCCGTTTCAATTCTAGGCGCCTGATATCATGTCTATGTCTTCACTTACTGTATGTCTTCTATGTTTTTTTAATACTGTCAATGTCTTCACTTACTGTCTATGTCTTCGCTTACTGTCTATGTCTTCTATGTTTTTTTAATACTGTCAATGTCTTGGAGCACATTTACTCAAGTGTGTGGGGTGCCTTTACCAGCCGGTCTCATGCACGGCTCACTGGTCGGCGGGACAACCAGCTCCGCGCCCGCCTCCACCACACACACCAGCCGCACCACACACACCACCACCGCCACAAAGCCAGACTCCCGCCGCAGGAGTCAACCCGAGAACACCCTCACCACCCTCACCACCGCCACGCTCGCCGCGCCCTCCGCCAAGCTGCCCGGTGGACGACAGCGCAGCCACAGCCTCCAGCACCCCCGCACCCCCGAAGCCCTCAGGGATGCCACGCGGTAATGTATTTACCTAGTTGTGTTTACCTAGTAGTGTTTTACAGGGCCTGAGCTACACTGGTGGGGTCCCGTCTCCGTAGCTACATTTATCCAGTCTTTCCTTCAACTGGTACACATTATTTGGCGATATCACCTCCTCATTTAGTCCATTACAAACTTGTACATGGCTATGAGGGAAGCTGTACTTGTTTGTGTTGTTCAGGCATCTCCCTTTTCCTAGTTGTTTTGTATGTCCTCTTGTGTAGCGACGACCTTCTCTTTGTTTCCGAGTCAGTAGTCTCTCATGGTGTGTATGTTCTTATGTTCTTCTCCCCCCATCCCCCCCCCCACCACCCCCCAGGCCGCTGACCCTTAGTG
>JACEEZ010002526.1:240871-250871 GCA_016584305.1 Chionoecetes opilio | reverse complement strand
TTAATTGAATTAGAGTTGAATTCTTGACCGTTGAATTTAGTTTTCTTGTTGAAGTTTCGTTGAATTGGAGTTGAATTGAATTTTTGGCCAAAATTTTGCTATTAAAATTTTGAGTATAGGGTCAAAGGTTAGGACGAGGCACTACTACATGTCTCAACAGGTCTGACCATCATGCGCGGCGGCCTGTCTCCCCGGGGCCACCGCTACCAACGCCACCGCCGCCGCCACCTCCGCGCCCTCTCTCCGCACACCTCCGTCTACTCCGCCCCGCCCTCACTCCACCACTGGCACCGCAACCGCTTCCTCCACGTACAGCGCGAGTGACGAGCTTGAGCCATAGATAGACGGAAGACGTAATACAGCGTAACACGGCATAACATAACGTAACGTAGCGACTTGATAACATGACGACGTGACTCCTATGGTGGTTACTTCAGTCGGCTTATGTGGAAGGTGGATGTCTGGTGGTTGCCTGGTGGATGGGTGGCTCTGTGGATGGGTGCCTATGTGGGTGGAAGGTGGGGGCCTATGTGGATGGGTGCCTATGTGGGTGGGTGGAGGACAGAGGTGGATGGTAGGTGCCTATGTGGATGGGTGGAGTACAGGTGGATGAGTGGCTCTGTGGATGGGTGCCAATGTGGGTGGGTGGAGGACAGAGGTGGATGGGTGGCTCTGTGGATGGGTGCCTATGTGGGTGGGTGGAGGACAGAGGTGGATGGTAGGTGCCTATGTGGATGGGTGCCTCTATGGGTGGGTGGAGGTGGAAGGTGGATGCCTGGTGGGTCTGTGGGTGGGTGGATGACAGGTGGAAGACTGCTACGTGGATGAGTCGGTGTGTGGTGTGACAGCCGCATCGCTCCACTGTTTGTGTGACGTACATAACAACATAAGAAACAAGGAAGCTACAAGAGGCCGTGAGACCTACACGTGGTAGTTCCTGTAACGGTGGATCGTAGGATGTAGGTGGATCAGAGGGGAGAGGATGGAAGCAAGGCCATGACACGGACTATAAGGTGGATGGAACGTCATTTAAAGATGGTAATGGAAGTGGATCAGCAAGTGGAAGAATAATTAGAATGATGAAAGACGTAACTCACACATCCAACCGTGAAGAAATAGAAAAAAAAAAATAGAAAAAAAAAAAATCCTTATCATAGAAAACTGAATGACGGACATAGAAAGTGAAAACAATGATTGATGATGATGATGATGATGATGATGATGATGAAAGCTCAGAAAACCGAAGAGTATCATGATTATAGTCTTCTCCTCTAAGCAAAACAAACCTTAACTAGCAAATGGGAATGATTCGAAAAAGGATCATCTGACACATCCTCTACAAGACCACAGGCAAGAAGGAGTAACTATAGTCTATTTTCTTTAACAAGGCAAAAATTCAAAGCTATCTTAAGGTCTCATGCTTAAAATGATGCCTCTGTTTACCTGATAATAGGGTTAACTCTGATAAAATACAGCTGAAATTTAGAAGAAGTGTAGTATTCCCTTCTGGTTAAAATGATGCCTCTGTTTACCTGATACTATGGTTAACTATGATAAAATACAGCTGAAATTTAGAAGAAGCGTAGTATTCCCTTCTCCTGGTTAAAATAATGCCTGTGTTTACCTGATAATAGGGTTAACTCTGATAAAATACAGCAGAAATTTAGAAGAAGCGTAGTATTCCCTTCTCCTGGCATCAAATATCAGTCAGTAAGCAGCAAGGGGGCAGGATTTTTTGCCTCGTTAACAAAAATAGACTATAGAAGGGAGGACTGTTGAAGAAGGTGGAGATAGGTACAAGGGAGGGTAAATAGTTGTTCTCTATATACCTTGACAAGTGAAGAAATGGTTGTTTATTTGTTTTTTGGCGTTATTTAAGCCGTGGAGTTATTTGGTGTTTATAACTGTTTATGGGAATTTTGAGATGATAAGTATAGTGTATGCATTATAAATTTATGAGATTGATAAGATTAGGATTATTGCATTTACATTTATTGGATGTGATGATAAGTTTATTATGGTGGAATTATTGCATTATATATTTATGAGATTGATAAGTATTAGGGATTATTGCATTATACATTTATGAGATTGATAAGTATTAGTGTTTATTGCATTATAAATTTATGAGATTGATAAGTATTAGGGATTATTGCATTATACATTTATGAGATTGATAAGTATTAGTGTTTATTGCATCAGAAATTTATGAGATTGATAAGTATTAGTGTTTATTGCATCAGAAATTTATGAGATTGATAAGTATTAGTGTTTATTGCATCAGAAATTTATGAGATTGATAAGTATTAGTGTTTATTGCATCAGAAATTTATGAGATTGATAAGTATTAGTGTTTATTGCATCAAAAATTTATGAGATTGATAAGCATTAGTGTTTATTGCATCAAAAATTTATGAGATTGATAAGTATTAGTGTTTATTGTTTACTATTGGCGTTGGTGTTTATGAAGGAATGATAATTATTGAAGGAAAGTTGAAGAATGATGAATGAAGGCTTACTCATGAGTCGTGGGGTTATGTTATGGGGCTGAAGTGATGAGTGTGGTATTCATGTTACCTTTGTCATCCATAAACAATTAGTGACACCAAGAGGGTAACATAATAAGGCGTCACATAATACCTAATAAGATGTTAGTGCAGTCATACGATATTCACCATAATTGTAGACCACAGAGCTCTATTTTTATCACTTCCTATCTTTCTTTAATCGTCCAGGAAATGTGATGATATAATGAAGCAACAGGAAATGCCAGACACAGTACTATACCAAACCTTCCACCATCCAGTACACACAGTATTAACTCATTACACACATCCACACACAGTATTAATTCCACCATCCATCCACCAAACATTCCACTAAACATTCCACTTTAGAACAGAGACTTTTCCTTCCTCTGTCTACCACTCACACCTTCCAGTTTGTTCTTGGTGGTACGGTAATCTTGTCTCTCCTTCTCTTCTCTCTCTCTCTCTCTCTCTCTAGTCTCTCTTATCCTCTCTCTCTCTCCCTCTTGTCTCTCTTATCCTCTCTCTCTCTCCCTTTAGTCTCCTTCACCCTCTCTCTCTCTCTCCCTCTAGTCTCTCTCTTATCCTCTCTCTCTCTCCCTCTAGTCTCTCTCTTATCCTCTCTCTCTCTCTCCCTCTAGTCTCTCTCTTACCCTCTCTCTCTCTCCCTCTAGTCTCTCTCTTACCCTCTCTCTCTCTCCCTCTAGTCTCTCCTTCACCCTCTCTCTCTCTCCCTCTAGTCTCTCCCTTCACCCTCTCTCTCTCTCCCTTTACTCTCTCTTATCCTCTCTCTCTCTCTCCCTCTTGTCTCTCTCTTATCCTCTCTCTCTCTCTCCCTCTTGTCTCTCTCTTATCCTCTCTCTCTCTCCCTCTTGTCTCTCTTATCCTCTCTCTCTCTCCCTCTAGTCTCTCCTTCACCCTCTCTCTCTCTCCCTCTAGTCTCTCCTTCACCCTCTCTCTCTCCCTCTAGTCTCTCTCTTATCCTCTCTCTCTCTCTCCCTCTAGTCTCCTTCACCCTCTCTCTCTCTCCCTCTAGTCTCTCTTATCCTCTCTCTCTCCCTCTTGTCTCTCTCTTATCCTCTCTCTCTCTCTCCCTCTAGTCTCTCTCTTATCCTCTCTCTCTCTCCCTCTAGTCTCTCTCTTACCCTCTCTCTCTCCCTCTAGTCTCTCCTTCACCCTCTCTCTCTCTCCTCTAGTCTCTCTCTTATCCTCTCTCTCTCCCTCTTGTCTCTCTCTTATCCTCTCTCTCTCTCTCCCTCTAGTCTCTCTTATCCTCTCTTCTCTCCCTCTAGTCTCTCCTTCACCCTCTCTCTCTCTCCCTCTAGTCTCTCCCTCACCATCTCTCTCTCTCTCTCTCCCTCTCCCTCTAGTCTCTCTCCTTCACCCTCTCTCTCTCTCCCTTTAGTCTCTCTTACCCTCTCTCTCTCTCCCTCTAGTCTCTCCTTCACCCTCTCTCTCTCCCTCTAGTCTCTCCTTCACCCTCTCTCTCTCTCCCTCTAGTCTCTCTTTTACCCTCTCTCTCTCTCCCTCTAGTCTCTCTTATCCCTCTCTCTCCCCTCTAGTCTCTCTTATCCTCTCTCTCTCTCCCTTTAGTCTTCCTTCACCCTCTCTCCCTCTAGTCTCTCCTTCATCCTCTCTCTCTCTCCCTCGAGTCTCTCTTTCACCCTCTCTCTCTCTCTCCCTTTAGTCTCTCTCTTATCCTCTCTCTCTCTCCCTCTAGTCTCTCTTATCCTCTCTCTCTCTCCCTCTAGTCTGTCTCTTATCCTCTCTCTCTCTCTCCCTCTAGTCTCTCCTTCACCCTCTCTCTCTCTCCCTCTAGTCTCTCTTATCCTCTCTCTCTCTCCCTCTAGTCTCTCTTATCCTCTCTCTCTCTCTCCCTCTTCATCGGCTTGTCTTCTGTTTCTTCTCTCACCATTTCTCTTCCATCTCTCTCTCTTCCATCCCTCCCCATCTCTCTCCATCACCACTATCTCTCCCTCTCCCTATCTCTCCATCACCACTATCTCTCCCTCTCCCTATCTCTCCCTTCTCGCTCCGTCACCATCTCTCACTCCCTTATGCTGGTGTGGCAAAGAAGCATAGATGTCGTAAACTCGTAACTAACTTAAATTTGTCCCGTGATAATGGAAGGCTCTTGAAATGGATGTTCTTTGGCAAGGGACAGACAGAGTACAGGCTTAAGCAGTATTTTGAGCTTAACCCCTTGAGGCCCAGAACGTAATTTGCATTGTAATTTGGCCACCATTAGATGATTTTAATAAGATATAAGCAATATTTTATAGCTATGACCTGTTTAGTAGCCTTGTTCACTAACTAATTTGGTATATTCAGTGACTTTTCGTGATTTTATGGCTAACAACAGACCATTTATATAGCCAAGGAAAGATCTGGGCGTGAAGGGCTAAGCAGTATTTTAGCTGATGTTGTGTGATAACAATGAGATATTACTGTAGGGAAAAGGGGCCAATTGGGTTATAGGTGGGCTATATGGTGGGTTATAGTGGGTTATAGGTGGGCTATAGGTGGGTTCTAGCTAAATTGAATGATCTAACACTGTGATACTAAGGAAGAGGAACATATGAGAGTCTTAGATACTATTCAATCAGGATATGAATTAACAAGGTAGTGTGTGCCTCACTAAAGATAGGTTTTGGGGGAAGATTATTATCCATACTATGACATATTTCTATACAGTAAAACCTCTCGTATTAGGATCCTCATTATTCGGACTTTGACATTATTCGGACCTTCTCCTTCTTATTTTTTTTTTCTTTTTCTTTTTTTCTTTTTATTTTTTTAGGGGTCGACATTTCCTAACTAGTATATATACGCCTAGAACTTTTTTTTTTTTTTTTTTTTTTTTTTTAGGGGTCAAAATTTCCTAGCTACATATTAAACCTAGATTTTTTTTTTTTTTTTTTACATATCCCCCCATATATAATCCCCCCATTATTCGGATCCTTGCATTACTCGGACCACTCCTTGGCCCAATTAGTCCCAATATGAGAGGTTTTACTGTACTTTCACTTCATAACTTGCTGCTGACTAATGAGAAACTGTCCATTCACTAGCTCACAAACCTTACAGCAAACTTTATAAACGTCACTACAGACCAGGCGCCTAGAATTGAAACGGCACAAGCGCCACTTATAAAAAACTGAGAAAAAAGCGCTTAAAGTTTAATCTAATATCTTCATTTGTTGGTGATTTACTTTTAAAACACTTTAGGGGCATTTTTTTCATTGATAAAAAGTGGCGCTTGTGGCGTTTCATATCTTGATTTTCTTAGATTAAACTTTAAGCGCGTTTTTCTCAGTGTTTTAAAAGTGGCGCTTGTGGCGTTTCATATCTTGATTTTCTTAGATTAAACTTTAAGCGCGTTTTTCTCAGTGTTTTAAAAGTGGCACTTGTGGCGTTTCATATCTTGATTTTCTTAGATTAAACTTTAAGCGCGTTTTTCTCAGTGTTTTAAAAGTGGCGCTTGTGGCGTTTCATATCTTGATTTTCTTAGATTAAACTTTAAGCGCGTTTTTCTCAGTGTTTTAAAAGTGGCGCTTGTGGCGTTTCATATCTTGATTTTCTTAGATTAAACTTTAAGCGCGTTTTTCTCAGTGTTTTAAAAGTGGCGCTTGTGGCGTTTCAATTCTAGGCGCCTGATCTGCTTTAAGGAAATTGTGACAGACATCAAGCAGAAAATTCACTAAGAACACACCCCCTCTCATACTTATAAAACCTCATATTACATACTTTTAACTACATGCTATTTCCTACATACTTAACTACGTACTTTTTATACTTAGAAATAACACGACAAGCAAACAAAAATATATCCGTTACGTAGCGGAGCGTAGTATTCCGTGTTACCGTGTATACGTCATCGTGTCAGAATACGTAGTGGAGCGTAGTAGTACCGTGTTGCCATTCTACGTCATCGTGTGGTAGCCTCGGAGCGTCATCGTAGCCATTGCTTTCCACGGCCTCTTAGTTGCCAGAGCCTTTCACGAGTCACTTACGTAGATCCAGCCTGACGTAAGAAACTGTAGGTGACGGAATGAAGACCTAACCTAAAAAGCGGCTTCTTTTACAGTAGTAGTATTATTCTTTACAGTAGCGTAAAAGTAATATGCTATTGAGTACAGTAACGTAGGACCAAGAATGTGCACTTTAGGAACCTCGGATATAGTCTTTGCTCTGTTTAGCCTTTGGTGTTTTACGAGAGGCTGAGAATAACCTACACTCTCACTCCTGCCGTTCATTGCGATCCAGACTCAGCCAGATGTAAGAAACTGTAGGTGGCGGAACGAATGGCTTTTCTCTCCGCCAAAAAAGAATGATGCAGTAAATCCTCGCTTTACGGAACCATTTGGGGGAAGGAGGAGACGTAAATATAGACGTAAGAGGTGACGTTATATCCGAAAATATCCGTAAAAGTGTTTGTTTTCTGTATTCCCTGTCACAGCAGTAAATCAATAGCCAGGACCCTGTTGTTATTTTGCATTGAGGAGGCGTGAGGGGCGAAAAGGTGGAGGTATGGAGGCCCCTGTGTGTGTGTGTGGGTGTGTGTGTGTGTGTGTGTGTGTGTGTGTGTGTGGGTGTGGGTGTGTCTTTAAGTACTATATGTTTGTTGCCGATATTCCTTTTTTGTGCCATTTCAATTGCTATACTTTTCTATGAGGGAAGCTGTACTTCTTTATGTTGTTCAGGCATCTCCCTTGCGGTTGTGTGTGTGGTGTGTGTGTGTGTGTGTGTGTGTGTGTGTGTGTGTGTGTGTGTGTGTGTGTGTGTGTGTGTATGAGAGAGAAAAATATGTAAGCATTTATCGACATACTTTTCGCTGGCATGTAAGATTGATGTTTTCCCAAAGTCCATCATTTATTAGGAGGTCTGACGTAACACTATTTCAAAAGAATGTTAGAGGCTTACCCATAGGCCTATTATGTGTTAAATTACTGGTGCGAGGCCTAAAGGAACACTATTTAACCCCTTGAAACCCAGAACGTAATTTGCATAGTAATTTGGGAACCATTAGACGATTTTTAGTGACTATAAGCAATGTTTTTATAGCATGACTTTTTAGTAGCCTTGTCACTACTCATATGTAATTCCAGTGACTTTTCGTTATTTTATGGCTAACAACAGACAATTTTTTAACCCCTTGAAACCCAGAACGTAATTTGCATAGTAATTTGGGAACCATTAGACGATTTGTAGTGACTATAAGCAATGTTTTTATAGCTATGACCTGTTTAGTAGCCTTGTCCACTAACTCATTTGGTATATTCAGTGACTTTTCGTAATTTTATGGCTAACAACAGACAATTTTTTTTAACCCCTTGAGACCCAGAATGTAATTTCCATTGTAATTTGGGTACCATTAGACGATTTGTAGTGACTATAAGCAATGTTTTTATAGCTATGACCTGTTTAGTAGCCTTGTCCACTAACTCATTTGGTACATTCAGTGACTTTTCGTTATTTTATGGCTAACAACAGACCATTTTTTTTATAGCCAAGGAAAGATCTGGGTATTAGTATTTAATGGCTATAGTATTAATGGTACCCCTAAATCGTGTCGCATATTAGCACGAAGAACCAGAGGATGTATTCGTAAGGTGATATATTCCGTGCTGTTCCCCAAGTACAGTACACCCTCACTATAAGGAACCAATAGGGGGGAAGGGGGTGACGTTATATCTGAGAGTTCGTTATAAAGAGGTCCTTAAGTGCGAGGGTTTACCGTACATTATTGCTCAAAGGGGGACGCAGGAGTCAGTATTACGTGTCGTTATGTTTCAGTGTTCCTCCGTACCCCCGTCTCCTTCGCATATCCATCCTACGTCACGTTACGGCGACGCAAATTATGATGTATTAAATTTCACCTACCGTAAACCTTCTCTGACTCGAAGCCGTCTGATTAGAACTACGGTTAATTTGCCTTGTTTCGGAGAGATTAGAAAGTGTTTACTAGTATGTGTTTCGCTATGTGGCGCTGTTATGTCTCCGTCAAGTAACTGGGCGGTGTGAATGGAAGTCTTCGGGCATATACGCATGTCAATCGTCCGTACGTTCTGTCCCTGCCGATGTGAATGAGTATGTAAACCTTCAAGTATATGAATTTCTGCCGATATCACGTCCTCATTTAGTCCATTCCAAACTCCTAATTGCTATGAGGGAAGCTGTACTTGTTTATGTTGTTCAGGCATCTCCCTTTTCTAGTTGTTTTGTATGTCCTCTTGTGTAGCGACGACCTTCTCTTTGTTTCCGAGTCAGTAGTCTCTCATGGTCTGTTTCTGCCATCTTTGTTATCAGCTTAAACATTGTTATTAAGTCTCCTCTTTCTGTGTGTGTGTGTGTCTGTGTGTGTGTGTGTGTGTGTGTGTGTGTGTGTGTGTGTGTGTGTGTGTGTGTGTGTGTGTGTGTGTGTGTGTGTGTGTGTGTGTGTGGGTGGGTGTGTGTGACAGTATCCCAAAAGTTGACTTACTGTTGTTGATGGCAGAAAATGTTGACCTGCCAGGCTCATGATAACATACCCGTCATCATATTGTGTGTTGTGATACCCTGATACCCACGCCATGTTATCCCTCCTTCACTGACCTCACCTGACCTCACCTGACCCATCCTGACCCACCCTTGTCCTTGCAATACCCAAGTTCCTCCCTGCATCACCAATATCATCTCTCTCCCTTGATTTCCCTTCCTCCAATGTTTACTTTTTTCTTTAGTTCCTTTCTATTTGTGTCTAAACTCTTTTCTACTTTCTAGTATATTTTTCTAACTTCTAATCAATTCCTAACACATTTTTCTAGCCTTTAATAAATTTCTAACACATTTTTCTCGCTTTTAATAAATTTCGAACACATTTTTCTAACTTCTAATCAATACATAAGACATTTTTCTAACCTTTTTTCCTTTCTAGTATATTTTCTAGCCTTTAATCAATACATAACACATTTTTCTAGCCTCTCTTCTCCTTTCTAGTATATTTTCTAGCCTCTAATCAATACATAACACATTTTTCTAGCCTCTCTTCTCCCTTCTAGTATATTTTCTAGCCTCTAATCAATACATAAGACATTTTTCTAACCTCTTTTCCTTTCTAGTATATTTTCTAGCCTCTAATCAATACATAACACATTTTTCTAGCCTCTCTTCTCCCTTCTAGTATATTTTCTAGCCTTTAATCAATACATAACACATTTTTCTAGCCTCTCTTCTCCCTTCTAGTATATTTTCTAGCCTCTAATCAATACATAAGACATTTTTCTAACCTCTTCTCCTTTCTAGTATATTTTCTAGCCTCTAATCAATACATAACACATTTTTCTAGCCTCTCTTCTCCCTTCTAGTATATTTTCTAACTTCTAATCAATACATAACACATTTTTCTAACCTCTTTTCCTTTCTAGTATATTTTCTAGCCTTTAATCAATACATAACACATTTTTCTAGCCTCTCTTCTCCCTTCTAGTATA
>JACEEZ010002526.1:193371-238371 GCA_016584305.1 Chionoecetes opilio | reverse complement strand
TTTAGCATTTTATATTATTATTTTATTATTATTATTATTATTTTACATTTTAGCTTATTATTTATTTTTTACGTACTTTATTATTTTTTTGTTTATCGTCTTTATTCTATTTGATTTATTTAATTCTTGATTATTATTATTTAGAGTTTATAGATTTATTTTTATTTATTTATCTTTATATTTATTTTAACTTTCTTATTTATTTTTTTTTACATTTATATTATTTCTTCTTCGATTATCTTAATTATATATTATTTATTTCGTCTATATTTTACTTCTTTTATTTATTTCATTTAGCTTTTTTTATTTTATTTAACTTATATTATTTTTTTATTACTTCTATTATATCTATTTATTTCTCCCCTAAGTATTATGTTTGACTCTTTATATATTTTTAGCCCTTTATAGCTTTATTTATTTGATTTATTTAGCTCCTTATTATTTATTTTTAGCACCTTTATAGCTTTATTTATTTGATTTATTTAGCTCCTTATTATTTATTTTTAGCACCTTTATAGCTTTATTTATTTGATTTATTTAGCTCTATTATTTATTTTTAGCACCTTTATAGCTTTATTTATTTGATTTATTGAGCTCTTATTATTTATTTTTAGCCCCTTTATAGCTTTATTAATCTTATTTATTTAGCTCTTTTTATTGATTTTTAGCACCTTTATATTTACCCTTTCCACCAAGCCCACCCTAACCTAACCTCTCCTTGACCCTTGACCCAGCCCTGCGCCGCTCCTCCGTGGCCACCGTATCACCCCTCATGACCCAACTGTGGGAAAACATACGAGAGACACGGGCCAGGAACGTCCAGCGCACCCCAAGCCAGGACTCCATCCCTCCCGCCCCCTTGCAACTCACCGGCCTGAAGCGCTTCGCCATGGTAGCCAAGAAAACCGGGTTGCAGAGTATGGTTGCAAACACGCTTAAGAGTGGTGTGACGCAACCCAACCGCCTGTCGTCTGTCCTCAACCCGGAGAACCGTCGTTTGTTGGATCTGCAGGGTCAGCGATCTCCCGAAGTGCCGCGGAAACGGTTGATAATAGGTCAGGACTCGTTTGACTTAGATCGTGACGGGAAGTTGATGAATGAGGAGGAGGAGGAAGGGGGGAGGGGGGGAGCGGACGCCTGAATACACACAAGAGGACTGTTTTCTGGAGAAGGAGGAAGAGGAGGAGCAGGAGGAGGAAGAAGAAGAAGAAGAAGAGCTGGTATTAGAAGGAGGATCCGAGGCCGGAGTGTCGCGTCGCTCCCTCCTACAACACAAGGACTCGGTCTGGTCCATGGCGAGCTCGGCGACCAGTGTGGACAGCAGCGAAGAGGACCTCAGGGATCAGCGCCGACGCCTCCAGCTCAGCCTCAGCCGCCGCGCCTCCGCCTCAGACTCCCTGGAGGGACCCACGACCCCTGCGGAGGCCCTGGAGGCGGCACTTCTGGTATGAGGACCCCTGGTTTTGTAATCGTTATTCTTGGTTGCCATATCTTCTTCATCTGTGTTTGTTTTGTTGTCCTGAGATTATTGACCTTTTTTATGTTTCTTATCTTCGCTATCATTTGTTCTGATAATATTATGATAGTATTCTGATATAATAGTATACTGATTATGTACAGTATTCTGAAAACAGGAACTACCACGTGTAGGTCTCCCAGCCTCTTATAGCTTCCTTATTTTCTTATGTTCTTATGTCTCCCAGCCTCTTGTAGCTTCCTTATTTTCTTATGTTCTTATGTCTCCCAGCCTCTTGTAGCTTCCTTATGTTCTTATGTCTCCCAGCCTCTTGTAGCTTCCTTATGTTCTTATGTCTCATAGCCTCTTGTAGCTTCCTTATGTTCTTATGTCCTTATGTCTCGTAGCCTCTTGTAGCTTCCTTATGTTCTTATGTCTCCCAGCCTCTTATAGCTTCCTTATTTTCTTATGTTCTTATGTCTCCCAGCCTCTTGTAGCTTCCTTATTTTCTTATGTTCTTATGTCTCCCAGCCTCTTGTAGCTTCCTTATGTTCTTATGTCCTTATGTCTCGTAGCCTCTTAAGCTTCCTTATTTTCTTATGTTCTTATGTCTCCCAGCCTCTTGTAGCTTCCTTATTTTCTTATGTTCTTATGTCTCCCAGCCTCTTGTAGCTTCCTTATTTTCTTATGTTCTTATGTCTCCCAGCCTCTTGTAGCTTCCTTATGTTCTTATGTCCTTATGTCTCGTAGCCTCTTATAGCTTCCTTATTTTCTTATGTTCTTATGTCTCCCAGCCTCTTGTAGCTTCCTTATTTTCTTATGTTCTTATGTCTCCCAGCCTCTTGTAGCTTCCTATTTTCTTATGTTCTTATGTCTCCCAGCCTCTTGTAGCTTCCTTATGTTCTTATGTCCTTATGTCTCGTAGCCTCTTATAGCTTCCTTATTTTCTTATGTTCTTATGTCTCCCAGCCTCTTGTAGCTTCCTTATTTTCTTATGTTCTTATCTCCCAGCCTCTTGTAGCTTCCTTATTTTCTTATGTTCTTATGTCTCCCAGCCTCTTGTAGCTTCCTTATTTTCTTATGTTCTTATGTCTCCCAGCCTCTGTAGCTTCCTTATGTTCTTATGTCTCCCAGCCTCTTGTAGCTTCCTTATTTTCTTATGTTCTTATGTCTCCCAGCCTCTTGTAGCTTCCTTATTTTCTTATGTCTCCCAGCCTCTTGTAGCTTCCTTATTTTCTTATGTTCTTATGTCTCCCAGCCTCTTGTAGCTTCCTTATTTTCTTATGTTCTTATGTCTCCCAGCCTCTTGTAGCTTCCTTATGTTCTTATGTCCTTATGTCTAGTAGCCTCTTATAGCTTCCTTATTTTCTTATGTTCTTATGTCTCCCAGCCTCTTGTAGCTTCCTTATTTCTTTGTCTTATGTCTCACAGCCTCTTGTAGCTTCCTATTTCTTATGTTCTTATGTCTCACAGCCTCTTATAGCTTCCTTATTTCTTATGTTCTTATGTCTCCCAGCCTCTTGTAGCTTCCTTATTTTCTTATGTTCTTATGTCTCACAGCCTCTTGTAGCTTCCTTATTTTCTTATGTTCTTATGTCTCCCAGCCTCTTGTAGCTTCCTTATGTTCTTATGTTCTTATGTCTCCCAGCCTCTTGTAGCTTCCTTATGTTCTTATGTTCTTATGTCTCCCAGCCTCTTGTAGCTTCCTTATTTTTATGTTCTTATGTCTCCCAGCCTCTTGTAGCTTCCTTATTTTCTATGTTCTTATGTCTCCCAGCCTCTTGTAGCTTCCTTATGTTCTTATGTCTCCCAGCCTCTTGTAGCTTCCTTATTTCTTATGTTCTTATGTCTCCCAGCCTCTTGTAGCTTCCTTATGTTCTTATGTCCTTATGTCTCGTAGCCTCTTATAGCTTCCTTATTTTCTTATGTTCTTATGTCTCCCAGCCTCTTGTAGCTTCCTTATTTTCTTATGTTCTTATGTCTCCCAGCCTCTTGTAGCTTCCTTATTTTCTTATGTCCTTATGTCTCCCAGCCTCTTATAGCTTCCTTATGTTCTTATGTCTCCCAGCCTCTTGTAGCTTCCTTATTTTCTTATGTTCTTATGTCTCCCAGCCTCTTATAGCTTCCTTATGTTCTTATGTCTCCCAGCCTCTTGTAGCTTCCTTATGTTCTTATTTCTTATGTCTCCCAGCCTCTTGTAGCTTCCTTATGTTCTTATTGTCTCCCAGCCTCTTGTAGCTTCCTTATGTTCTTATGTCTCCCAGCCTCTTGTAGCTTCCTTATGTTCTTATGTCTCCCAGCCTCTTGTAGCTTCCTTATGTTCTTATGTCTCCCAGCCTCTTGTAGCTTCCTTATGTTCTTATGTCTCCCAGCCTCTTGTAGCTTCCTTATGTTCTTATGTCTCCCAGCCTCTTGTAGCTTCCTTATGTTCTTATGTCTCCCAGCCTCTTGTAGCTTCCTTATGTTTCTTATGTCTCCCAGCCTCTTGTAGCTTCCTTATGTTCTTATGTCTCCCAGCCTCTTGTAGCTTCCTTATGTTCTTATGTCCTCCCAGCCTCTTGTAGCTTCCTTATGTTCTTTTGTCTCCCAGCCTCTTGTAGCTTCCTTATGTTCTTATGTCTCCCAGCCTCTTGTAGCTTCCTTATGTTCTTATGTCTCCCAGCCTCTTGTAGCTTCCTTATGTTCTTATGTCTCATAGCCTCTTGTAGCTTCCTTATGTTCTTATGTTCTTATATTCTTATGTTCTTTTGTCTCATGGCCTCTTGTAGCTTCCTTATTTCTTTTTGTCTCATGGCCTCTTGTAGCTTCCTTATGTTCTTTTGTCTCATGGCCTCTTGTAGCTTCCTTATGTTCTTTGTCTCATGGCCTCTTGTAGCTTCCTTATGTTCTTTTGTCTCATGGCCTCTTGTAGCTTCCTTATGTTCTTTTGTCTCATGGCCTCTTGTAGCTTCCTTATGTTCTTTTGTCTCATGGCCTCTTGTAGCTTCCTTATGTTCTTTTGTCTCATGGCCTCTTGTAGCTTCCTTATGTTCTTTGTCTCATGGCCTCTTGTAGCTTCCTTATGTTCTTTTGTCTCATAGCCTCTTGTAGCTTCCTTATGTTCTTTTGTCTCCCAGCCTCTTGTAGCTTCCTTATGTTCTTTTGTCTCCCAGCCTCTTGTAGCTTCCTTATGTTCTTATGTCTCATGGCCTCTTGTAGCTTCCTTATGTTCTTTTGTCTCATGGCCTCTTGTAGCTTCCTTATGTTCTTTTGTTCTTATGATAACTATTCCTTCCCTTGTGTGTGTCATATCAGAGTGGCAACACGGCAGATTCAGCGGAGCGTCGGCGCGGCCTGCTGAAGCGTCTGGGCAGCGGCAGCAAGCGCCTCAGCAGCACCAGCAGCCGGGAGGTGGACCATCTCATCCCGGAGGAGGGGGAGGAGGGGGCCATGGAGGGGGCCATGGAGGGGGCACTACAAGAGGTAATACGAAAGAGTGCCAATGCCTTCAGTGCCTTCAGTGCCTCGCCTTCCTCCTTCTTCACCACTGCTGTACCTTCCGCTACACATCACCCTGTCGCCTCTGCACCCTATTGTACCTACTGCCAGGGTGGTGCAGTCTGCTATACACCCCCTGCACCCCACCACCACCCCCAATATCAACCCCAACAGCACCTCCAGTACCTCCAGCACCCCCAATATCAACCCCGACACCCCCAGTACCCCCACCAGCAACCCCAGCACCCCAAACCCTCCACCAGCACTCCCAACAGCACCCCCAACCAGCACCCCCAGCACCCCCAACAGCACCCCCAACACCCCCAACAGCACCCCCAGCACCCCCAACAGCACCTTCAGCACCCCCAATATCAACCCCAACCCCCCCACGCACTCCTAGACTCTTCTCCCCACCTCCCACACTTACACTCAGCCTTACTCAAGAGTCTGGAGAGCTTAGGCCACACCACCCCCAACTCTTACCCCAACCCCAACCCCCCCAGTGCCCCCTCCAACGCCCCCAATGCCCCCTATGGCCCCACCAACCCCTCCTACGCCCCTTATTCCCCCTCCCCCCTACTAGTAAGTCTTGGGGGGCAAATGGACGGCCTGCACCTCCCTCTTTTCACCCCAACCACTACCACCACTCCACCACAGAGAGGGAGAGGGGGTCTCAAGAGGCAGAATAGGGTGGAGGAAGGGGGTGGGGGGTATGTGTTGCCGCCCCCCTGGCTCCCCTACGCCCCCCAGAGCCCCCTAGACACCCCAGGGGAACAGGTAAGGTGTTGAAGGGCGATTGTTGTATGTATTCCTTCAGTGTTTTGAGTGTTGTTGTGTTTGTGTTGCTTTTGTTTGCTGTTTGTGACCTGGCTTGTTGTGTTTTTTGCTTTGTTGCTGTTTGTTGTGGTGGTTTAGGAGGAGGAGGAGGAGGAGGAGGAAGAGGACGAGGACGAGGACGAGGAAGAGGAGTAGAAGAAGAGGAGGAGGAGGAGGAGGAGGAGGAGGAGGAGGAGGAGGAGGAGGAGGAGGAGGAGGAGGAAGAGGAAGACGAGGACGAGGACGAGGACGAGGACGAGGAAGAGGAAGAGGAGGAGGAAGAGGAGTAGAAGAAGAGGAGGAGGATGAGGAGGAGGAGGAGGAGGAGGATTACATAGGAATAGCAGACACCAGGAGACCTATTGGTCCATAGCAAGGGTATCTGCTGAACTACATACTACTAACTATCAACTACTTGTAAGAAAACAGTTGGAAAAGGATACCATGTCCTTAAAAGAAGATAGGAACACGGAAGTTTCATAGTGCAGAAAAATAGGGTATGAAATATACTAACTACAACTACCACTACCACTACAACTAATCGATCCGGGGGACTAAATATGAATTCGCAGGGCACTATCAATACCCATTTACTTTACAGTGTGCGTCAAGTCTGTTTTTAAATGTAGTTATTGTGCTGGCTTCGACAACATTTGTTGGTAACTTGTTCCATCGATCAACGACTCTCACATTGAAATAATTTTTACGGAGATCAGTGATGCAACGTTGACCGTTTAGTTTTAAACCATTATTTCTTGTTGTCACTTGAGTTGAAAGCTCGAATAGGTTCTCTTGATTAATGACATCAAATCCTTTTAGGATCTTAAAGGTTTCTATCAAGTCCCCACGGATTCTACGATCCTTTAAGGAAAACATATTAAGTTTCCGCAGTCTCTCTTCATAAGATGAATTTCGCAGAGATGGAATTTGTTTGGTTGCTCTTCTTTGCACTGATTCCAATTTGGCTTGGTCTTTTACGAAACAGGGCGACCAGAATTGGACGGCATATTCCAAGTGCGGCCTAACCAAGGACGTGTATAATTGTGTCATTACTTTCGGAGTTTTGTGTTCAAAGTTACGTTTAATAAAGCCCAACATCATATTCGCCTTTTTACTGGCAGCTAGGCAATGCGGACTGGTTTTCAGATCATTACTGATGATGACACCTAAATCCTTTTCCTGCTGTACTTCAGTTAACAATTTATTTTGCATTTGATAGTTATATTTGAGGTTATCGTTGCCTATATGCATTACTTTACATTTATCGGAATTGAATTCTAATAGCCATTTATCACTCCAGTCTGATAGTTTGTCGAGGTCACTTTGTATGAGTTCGCAGTTTTCTCTAGTATATGCTTTACCGCCTAATTTGGTGTCGTCTGCAAATTTCGATATTTTAGATACAAGTCCGCAGTCCAGATCGTTGATATATATCAGAAAAAGAGTGGGACCCAAGACCGAGCCCTGAGGCACCCCACTAGTAACATCTAACCAATCAGATGCCTCACCATTTATTACTACCCGTTGTTTACGATTTGAAAGCCAATCGCCAATCCATGAACATAATTGCTCTTCTAAGCCATGTGCCCTTAGCTTGGTCAACAGTCGCTTATGGGGAACTGTATCGAAGGCTTTCTGAAAATCAAGGTATATTACATCCGAGGGAATTTTAGCGTCCCAGTTTGAATAAATGACATTAAAAAAATCCAGTAGGTTTGTTAAGCAGGATCTCTTATTTCGAAATCCATGCTGCGAGTTTAATATTGAGTTATTTTCATCGAGAAAAGACACTATTTTATCCCGCAATATTTTCTCAAATAGTTTAACAATCACAGACGTTAGACTAATTGGGCGATAATTACTTGCGAGGCTCTTACTCCCTTTCTTGAATATCGGTGTCACATTAGCTAATTTCCACATACTAGGAACATTTTTGTCCATTAGCGATTTATTGAGGATAATCTTTAGTGGGAGCGAAAGTTGACTGTGACATTCGCGAAGTAGTCGCGGCGAGATTTCGTCCACCCCCACGGATTTTGCTGGGTCAAGTTTCTGCAAATACTTTGATACTTCGTCTACTGTTATCTCTCCTATTTCCAATCTATCCCTTTCGAGTCCCGCATACATGTTTACTGGTTCTGGTAATGGAGCTTCGTCTTCTTTAATAAATACCGCATTAAAGTATTCATTGAGTACGAATGCCATGCTCTTATTATCATTTACCAAGATGTTATTTTGATCTTTCAGTGGCCCAATACTAGTTTTGACGTTTTTCTTACTTCGAACGTATTGAAAGAACCTTTTCGGGTTTGATTTGGATTCCTTTGCAATTTTTTCTTCATACTCGCGCTTTTTAGCTTTAATTAATCCTTTGCAGCGACGTTTGACGTCGTTGTATTCTCTAGAATCGCCGTCCGCATTTGATCGCTTGTAAACTTTATACGCTCGGCGCTTTCTGCCAATGATTTGTTGAATCTCATTAGTCATCCAACTGGGTTTGTTTATGTTTATTTAGACGTTTCCTTATCATGGGAACATGTTTTTTCAACCACCGATTGGAGTTTATTTGTGAATACATTAACAACATGTTTTCGGCGTTGATTAACATTTAGTAGGTCAATCCATTTCAACTTCGCTTAGTACCCTGCTGATCTTCGTGAAATCTGCTTTATTATAATTGGGAACTAATAACCGATTTTTCTGTGATGTCCTGCATTGCAATTTATGCCGCATCTGACTAACCTGTGATCGCTGTTTGCCAGATGTTCACCGATATCGCAGTAATTCAATCAGATCAGTGTCGGTAGTGAAAACTAAATCTAGGATACTATATCCCTTGTAGGCTCACGGACCACCTGATTTAAATATACTTTCGTTCACCATATCAAGCATCGCATACCTTCTCTATCAGCAGAATTATTATTCCAGTTTATACGAGGTTAGGTTAAAATCTCCACAAATAATTGTATCGTTATTATAGTTGACAACTGACTTTATCTCGTCATAGAGGGCAATCTACTTCCGCATTTGATTTGGGAGGACGATATTGTCCCAATAGTTAGGCATTTACCGTTTAGTTAATCTTTGCGTAGAACTGAGTCATAATGATCTTGATTTACTTTATCGATTTCGATTGCTTGCAAATTATCTTTGATGTAAAGAATGACACCTCCACCTGCTTTATGCGTGCGACAATTTAGGAATGTCTTATAGTCTGGAATGGCTATTTCAGCTAATAAATGTTTATCTTTTGTGTTGACCCAACTCTCAGTGATACTGACGATATCTGGCGTTTCGGCAACAACGTATGCTAATAATTCGTTATGCTTTAAAATAATGCTTCTGGCATTTGTGTAGAGTAATTTAAGTTCCTTAGTAGTTTTGGTAACCTTGCGTGAGGGTTTACAGGCAGGGTGTCTAGGGTCCACTGTAACGGGGCGCTTGATTACGTTACTTTGATTGGAGGAGGAGGAGGAGGAGGAGGAGGAGGAAAGGAAAAATGGGTGATGGACAACACAGAAAATCTTATCAAACATAACATAATAATGATGAACATGCTTGACCTAAACATGGGATACACCAAATACTAAATACTTGACCTAATGGACCTAATGATTATAGTAACCCCTTGAGGCCCAGAACGTAATTTCCATTGTAATTTGGCTACCATAAGATGATTTTTAGTGACTATAAGTAATATTTTATAGCTATGACCTGTTTAGTAGCCTTGTCCACTAACTCATTTGGTATATTCAGTGACTTTTCGTTGCTTTATGGCTCGACAACAGATGATTTTATATAGCCAAGGAAAGATCTGGGCGTGAAGGGGTTACGAAAGCTAATACTAATGATAAATAAATGACAATGAAGGTAATGATACAAGTAATTATAACCATGACAATGCAAATGATGATAATGACCAAGAGAGTAGGGGAGAGCGGGGCAGGTTGCATCGAGGGCAGGTTGCATCATTGCCTGTAACTTGCATGTTATCACACGTACATCGTCTTAATACTACTACTACTACTACTACTACTACTACTACTACTACTACTACTACTACTACTACTACTACAACTACAACTACTACTACTACTACTACTACTACTACTACTACTACTACTACTACTACTACTACTACTACTACTACTACTACTATAAACTACTACTACTACTACAACTACAACAATAATAATAATAAAAAAAGTGAATGCGAGTTAGAGGCAATGATGCAACCTACCCTCGATGCAACCTGCCCCGCTCTCCCCTAATGATAATAATGATAACTTTGCTACTTCAGATGATAACAATGATAGCGTCTGTTTCTTCAGGAGGAGGCGCCCGTAGGAGGACTAAGAGCGGCAGCAGCGGGCACAGGAGGCGGCGGAGGCACAGGAGGTCTTTGTCGGTCCGGCAGTGCCCAATCAGACTCCTCCGGGTTCATGGACGGCGACACGGGCGAGGGCGAGGTCAAGGGGTCAGCAGAGGTCAAGGTATCAACAGGTCAACCCTCCACCACCACAACCAGTCAGCCTCTAACCCCGTCTTCAGCGCCTCAGAGACAGGTCAGTGTATAGGTCAGCGGAGGTCAAAAGGTTTTTCTATATATATATATATATTTTTTTTTTTTTTTTTTTTTCTAATTTTTTATTTTTTATTTTTCAGATATTTAGATTTTTTTTTTTTTTTTTTTTTTTGGGTAGTTTATAGAGGTCGTAGTGGGTCAGAGGTCATTAATTAACTGGTCTATTGGGTTGTTATTATTATTATTATTATTATTATTATTATTATTATTATTATTATTATTATTATTATTATTAAGAGATATGAACTAGTATGATTTTAATTTTTTTTTTTCCTGCATCAGTTTTTGGCATTAGATAGTCAGGTTTAGGTTTTGACTTTTATATGAGTTTGTTTGTTTATACATCTGTGTTTGTTTCCAAGCATATGTATGTGTATTTTTTGTGACAAACCCCGAATACAGACAGTCTAATGAACAACAATATCTCACTTTTCACATGTACATAGCCCTTAAATCCACGTACATAGCCCTTAAAGCCACGTACATAGCCCTTAAAGCCACGTACATAGCCCTTAAAGCCACGTACATAGCCCTTAAAGCCACGTACATAGCCCTTAAATCCACGTACATAGCCCTTAAAGCCACGTACATAGCCCTTAAAGCCACGTACATAGCCCTTAAAGCCACGTACATAGCCCTTAAAGCCACGTACATAGCCCTTAAAGCCACGTACATAGCCCTTAAAGCCACGTACATAGCCCTTAAAGCCACGTACATAGCCCCTAAAGCCACGTACATAGCCCTTAAAGCCACGTACATAGCCCTTAAAGCCACGTACATAGCCCTTAAAGCCACGTACATAGCCCCTAATGACATGTACATAACCCCTAAAGCCACGTACATAGCCCCTAAAGCCACGTACATAACCCCTAAAGCCACGTACATAACCCTAAAGACACGTACATAGCCCTTAAAGCCACGTACATAGCCCTTAAAGCCACGTACATAGCCCTTAAAGCCACGTACATAGCCCTTAAAGCCACGTACATAGCCCTAAAGCCACGTACATAGCCCTTAAAGCCACGTACATAGCCCTTAAAGCCACGTACATAGCCCTTAAAGCCACGTACATAGCCCTTAAAGCCACGTACATAGCCCCTAAAGCCACGTACATAGCCCTTAAAGCCACGTACATAGCCCTTAAAGCCACGTACATAGCCCTTAAAGCCACGTACATAGCCCTTAAAGCCACGTACATAGCCCTTAAAGCCACGTACATAGCCCTTAAAGCCACGTACATAGCCCTTAAAGCCACGTACATAGCCCTTAAAGCCACGTACATAGCCCTTAAAGCCACGTACATAGCCCCTAAAGCCACGTACATAGCCCTTAAAGCCACGTACATAGCCCTTAAAGCCACGTACATAGCCCTTAAAGCCACGTACATAGCCCTTAAAGCCACGTACATAGCCCTTAAAGCCACGTACATAGCCCTTAAAGCCACGTACATAGCCCTTAAAGCCACGTACATAGCCCTTAAAGCCACGTACATAGCCCTTAAAGCCACGTACATAGCCCTTAAAGCCACGTACATAGCCCTTAAAGCCACGTACATAGCCCTTAAAGCCACGTACATAGCCCTTAAAGCCACGTACATAGCCCTTAAAGCCACGTACATAGCCCTTAAAGCCACGTACATAGCCCTTAAAGCCACGTACATAGCCCCTAAAGCCACGTACATAGCCCTTAAAGCCACGTACATAGCCCTTAAAGCCACGTACATAGCCCTTAAAGCCACGTACATAGCCCTTAAAGCCACGTACATAGCCCTTAAAGCCACGTACATAGCCTTAAAGCCACGTACATAGCCCTTAAAGCCACGTACATAGCCCTTAAAGCCACGTACATAGCCCTTAAAGCCACGTACATAGCCCTTAAAGCCACGTACATAGCCCTTAAAGCCACGTACATAGCCCTTAAAGCCACGTACATAGCCCTTAAAGCCACGTACATAGCCCTTAAAGCCACGTACATAGCCCTTAAAGCCACGTACATAGCCCTTAAAGCCACGTACATAGCCCTTAAAGCCACGTACATAGCCCTTAAAGCCACGTACATAGCCCTTAAAGCCACGTACATAGCCCCTAAAGCCACGTACATAGCCCCTAAAGCCACGTACATAGCCCTTAAAGCCACGTACATAGCCCTTAAAGCCACGTACATAGCCCTTAAAGCCACGTACATAGCCCTTAAAGCCACGTACATAGCCCTTAAAGCCACGTACATAGCCCCTAAAGCCACGTACATAGCCCTTAAAGCCACGTACATAGCCCCTAAAGCCACGTACATAGCCCTTAAAGCCACGTACATAGCCCTTAAAGCCACGTACATAGCCCTTAAAGCCACGTACATAGCCCTTAAAGCCACGTACATAGCCCCTAAAGCCACGTACATAGCCCTTAAAGCCACGTACATAGCCCTTAAAGCCACGTACATAGCCCTTAAAGCCACGTACATAGCCCTTAAAGCCACGTACATAGCCCTTAAAGCCACGTACATAACCCCTAAAGCCACGTACATAGCCCTTAAAGCTACATAAATAGCCCCTAATGACATGTACATAGCCCTTAAATCCACGTACATAGCCCTTAAAGCCACGTACATAGCCCTTAAAGCCACGTACATAGCCCTTAAAGCCACGTACATAGCCCTTAAAGCCACGTACATAGCCCCTAAAGCCACGTACATAGCCCCTAAAGCCACGTACATAGCCCCTAAAGCCACGTACATAGCCCTTAAAGCCACGTACATAGCCCCTAAAGCCACGTACATAACCCCTAAAGCCACGTACATAGCCCTTAAAGCCACGTACATAGCCCTTAAAGCCACGTACATAGCCCTTAAAGCCACGTACATAGCCCTTAAAGCCACGTACATAGCCCTTAAAGCCACGTACATAGCCCCTAAAGCCACGTACATAGCCCTTAAAGCCACGTACATAGCCCTTAAAGCCACGTACATAGCCCTTAAAGCCACGTACATAGCCCTTAAAGCCACGTACATAGCCCTTAAAGCCACGTACATAGCCCTTAAAGCCACGTACATAGCCCTTAAAGCCACGTACATAGCCCTTAAAGCCACGTACATAGCCCTTAAAGCCACGTACATAGCCCTTAAATCCACGTACATAACCCCTAAAGCCACGTACATAGCCCTTAAAGCTACATAAATAGCCCCTAATGACATGTACATAGCCCTTAAATCCACGTACATAACCCCTAAAGCCACGTAAATAGCCCTTAAAGCTACATAAATAGCCCCTAATGACATGTACATAGCCCTTAAAGCTACATAAATAGCCCCTAATGACATGTACATAGCCCTTAAAGCTACATAAATAGCCCCTAATGACATGTACATAACCCCTAAAGACACGTACATAGCCCCTAAAGCTACATATTTTGCTTAGCATTTAAATATAATGACTTGCTTATACATCTCAAGCCTCATGCTGCCTGCTATTACCATATTTTGTAGATTGTAGACCACAGGATTGCTATAGTACTCCTAGGTTTTTATAAGTACTTTGACAATCACTTTGACAATCAACACAATTGTACTTTGGCATGGGTGGCTCAAATAGGGATTAATAATGATAATATTAATACTGAAAATACTAATGCAGTACTGATCGTTGTATTGAAGTAATGATTAATCTAGCAATGCCTGTCATATTGTTATGTCTTGTAGTAAGTTTTGTCTAATTTGTGGTTTTTAAGGAATATCTGGAAGTATCATGTCATTGTGAATTGGCTGAAATAGGGACTTCTAATCATTGTAACTGAAAACTGACTCCAGATTCGTGTTCAGCATGCCCGATAACTGCTAGGAACTAATTTTCAAGCAAATCTATTTAAAAAAAAATATTGCACATTTTGCAAGGGGTATGCCTTGATTTTTTTGGAAAATCACGTTTTTTTCAATAACTAAAAAACTAAGGGAGATTCGTACAAGACGTTTAGAGAAGTAAATATGAAGTAGATCAAGGGCTTTCATTTAGTGAAAAGCAAAAAATATTGATTGGTAAATAACCGAGAAAATAGCATATTCGTACATTTATACAAAATATCAATTTTCCCGACAACCATGAGGTGTTTTGAGCAACCAATTATTGCATCATGTAGAACACCCCAAGATGAACCTTTGTTACTTTGATAAGTTCTTCTACGACTCATAGTTTTGCGGCAAAATAACAAAAACCTGATCGTCGTCAATTTTGGAATATTTTTGAGCAGCCAGAAATTCGAAAATATTTTATTCGCTAGATAATTGGAAATGCCGGGGATACAATTGTAGATCCATCCATTAACAATAACTTTTGATGGGTAAGTGTTGCTGTGTAAGAAACAAAGTAACCCTGCAGTAGACTTGTGGTATGGTTTTACTCAAGGATACTATACTCGGAGACTATTCTTTAAACTTGTATATATACTCTCTACTCTTATAATATCCTTGGTTTAGCTGCCACTACGATAACCCTACACAGCCTGTTGTAAGTGGTAGTGGAGGAGAGGTGTGTGTAGTGGTACCTTTATGCATGTAGGTGCATAAGTGTAGGAGGCATTGCGTAGTGGTGTAATGGTGTGTGTAGTGGCACCTTTATGCATGTGGTAGTGATGTGGGTGGGTGTGTGGTGTGTACAGATCTACTGGTGGTGGAGTAAGGACAGCGGAACAAGCATGGAAACCGTACGCCACGTTCCGACCCCACAGCCCGCCTCGCCCCTACACCAGCTGCCAGGTGGTGGAGACGCCGCCCTCCACCGCTCCCACAGTTTCCCACACCCCCACACACGCCCCCCACCACACACATCCACCCCAACCCACTCTAGTCGTAGCTTAGACGCACCTCCGCTTTCTCCTATCCGCACTTACGGGACAAACGGAAACCTGCCTATTGGGGTTGATAAAGAGGTTGACGGGGGTAATGAAGGGGTTATGTCTGGCCCTGTGTCAACCCCTACTATATATTGCCATCTCTGCTTCCCCACCACCCCCTACTCCCCCTCCTCCCCTCCCCACAACACAGACAGATACAGACACAGACGTCACTCCCTCCCAGACTCCCAGGCATTGTCAGAGGGAGTAGGGGGTAATGAGGACCTAGCCACTCCCCCCCTCTATAACTCCCCCCACCCCCACCTTCCCCAACCCAGCAAGGCACGGAGGCTACAGCGCTCCCACACCTCCCCTGCCCCCACCACAACCCACCCCCACCACAACCACCATCACCACACACCACAACCTTCCCCTACAGTAAGTATGATGGGGCCTTATAGTTAAGGTAATTGTAGTAGTAGTAGTAGTAGTAGTAGTAGTAGTAGTAGTAGTAGTAGTAGTAGTAGTAGTAGTAGTAGTAGTAGTAGTAGTAGTAGTAGTAGTAGTAGTAGTAGTAGTAGTAGTAGTAGTAGTAGTAGTAGTAGTAGTAGTAGTAGTTAGTAGTAGTAGTATAGTAGTAGTAGTAGTAGTTTAGTAGTAGTAGTATGTAGCAGTACTAGTAGTAGTAGTAGTAGTAGTATTGTAGTAGTAGTAGTAGTAGTAGTAGTAGTAGTAGTAGTATAGTGTAGTAGTAGTAGTAGTAGTAGTAGTAGTAGTAGTAGTAGTAGTAGTGTAGTAGTAGTTAGTAGTAAGTAGTATAATGTAGTAGTGTGTAGTAGTAGTATGTAGTAGTAGTAAGTAGTTAGTAGTAGATAGTGTAGAGTAGTAGTAGTAGTAGTATAGTAGTAGTAGTAGTAGTAGTAGTAGTAGTAGTAGTATAGTAGTAGTAGTAGTTGTAGCAGTACTAGTAGTAGTAGTAGTAGTAGTAGTGGTAGTGTGTAGTAGTAGTAAGTAGTAGTAGTAGTGGTAGTAGTAGTAGTACGTAAGTAGTAGTAGTAGTGGTAGTGTAGTAGTAGTAGTGGTAGTGGTAGTAGTAGTAGTAGTAGTGGTAGTGGTAGTGGTAGTAGTAGTAGTAGTAGTAGTAGTAGTAGAAGTAGTAGTAGTAGTAGTAGTAGTAGTGGTAGTGGTAGTAGTAGTAGTAGTAGTGGTAGTAGTAGTAGTAGTAGTGGTAGTGGTAGTGGTAGTGGTAGTAGTAGTAGTAGTAGTAGTAGTAGTAGTTGTAGCAGTACTAGTAGTAGTAGTAGTAGTAGTAGTAGTAGTAGTAGTAGTAGTAGTAGTAGTAGTAGTAGTAGTAACAATATCTTGGTTTCCTATCTCTGTGTGATATATTGTCACTGATAGGGAGATAAGAAATTATTGTCAATGAGAGATAGAGAGATCATGTCCTATCAGCACTATCATCAGCATCAGCCTTATCACTCTCTCCCTCAAGACAGACAGAGATAAGAAAGCTTAAAGCCTTCTTCAAACTAAGCTTTCTTCTTCTTACGCTGAGATAAAGAGACAATTGGGTACTAAGTCTTAACCCCTTGAGACCCAGAACGTAATTGCCATTGTAATTTGGGTACCATTAGACGATTTGTAGTGACAATAAGCAATGTTTTATAGCTATGACCTGTTTAGTATCCTTGTCCACTAACTCATTTGGTATATTCAGTGACTTTTCGTAATTTTATGGCTTACAACAGACAATTTTATATAGCCAAGGAAAGATCTGGGCGTGAAGGGGTTACGATTAGATGTGATAATATTTGTGTGAGGCAAAGATAAGGATTTCCAGTCATTGATAAGATAGATAATAAAGTTGTTGTAGTTTAGCAGTGATAGCGTAACAATCTTAACCCCTTCAGATCTTTCCTTGGCTATAAAAAATTGTACGTTGTCGAGCCATAAGATTACGAAAGTAAGTATAAGTGTGTGCGGTCATACTCACACACACAGTAGATGTAGCACAAGTTAAGTTAAGTGGTTAAAGAGATACATTAAGTGGTTCAAGGGATACAATAAAGGCGAGGTAAGAAAAGTTGTCACGGCTATATATAGTAACCAGGGTAGAACAAGAAGTCACGGATTCAAGCTGGAAAAGTGTAATTTCAAAAAGAAATAGGGAGTCACTGGTTCACAAATAGGGTGGTGAATGATTGGCATGGACTCAGTAGACAGGTAGTTAGTGTGGAGTCGTTGGGAGCTTTAAAAGGAGGCTGGTCAGTGTTATGGATGGGGATGAAAGGTGGATGTAGGTAGTGTTGTTTTTTTTGTTTTTTTTTTTTTTTTTTTTACATTTGTGCCTATAGCGCCTGTAGGTAGTGGTGACCCCGGGCTCGGATGGTAATCTCTGGAGGTTCACTTGAGGGCTGTGATGGTTGGCCCTCGCCCGTGGTGGCGCAGGCAGGATTGTTATAGTGACTCCTGTGATTAGAGGCTCATGCCGCCCCCCTGTGTCCTCCGATGCACTCGCAGTCGAAGGTAGAGTTGAATGGGCAGCATGTGGGTGTTCTTAGGCCACTCGACGGTGCAGAAAGGTTTTGGGTTTCTTCGGAGATCGAACTCGGGTCACCGAGAACGCCAATCGGAGATGCTAACCACTCCGCTACCGCCTCCCCGGTAACAGTAACTACCACGTGTAGGTCTCCCAGCCTCTTGTAGCTTCATTATTTTCTTATGTTCTTATTTACCACCCCACACAGGTACTAACACAGTCTCACCACCTCCTACAGGCGCTCCTGAACACCCTACAGAGGTACCAACACCAGCTGGCGGGGCAGGAGAAAATGTCCCACCACCTGCACCGCCTGGCCCTCGACTCCACCCTCCACACCACCACCACACACCACCACATGCTCCTCAACCAGCTGGGGACGGTGCGGGCCATCCGTGCGGCCATCCGGGCTGAGCTGGCCCACATGGAACAGCTGGTTAGCAAGGCCAGGCCGGATACCTTCAGCCACGCCTGTCTGACCAAAGTGGTGGCAGAGGTGAGACACACACACACACACAGGGCCATTTCTTACTCTATGCTATCACTACCCGGTTGTACAGGGCCCCCGAAGCCACCAAGGGGCCCCCGAAGCCACCAAGGGGCTCCCATTATTATTATTTTTTTAAAGAATCTAGTCTCTTTTCCTGTTAAAGTGCACCAGATAGATGCATTTAAATATTAAAGCCATGCCCCCGGACCACCTTAGAGGGCTTGCAATCCCCCCACCATAGCTTTACAAAATAGGGCCCCAAACAGCATATCGCATAGGGCCCCAAAAAGGCTAGAAACGGCACTGTACGCACACACTTTCGTACAAACACTTGCTTACTCTGCTTCTTCATCTTAACTCATCACAATTTTGCTTCATTCATCTCCTAATATCTTCCCTCCTCTGACCTCTACAGTCTCCTACACTCCTTACTCTCATCATCCCTCATCTTACTACCTTCTATTCTACCCTTATCTTCCCTCTACAGTGTCCTATCCTCTCCTATCTTTCCTTCACACATTCCCATTTGTGCTCCAGTTCTATTAAATAATGTCAGAAGTTTTCAGCAACCACCAACAGTCATTAACCCCTTGAGGCCCAGAACGTAATTTCCATTGTAATTTAGCGACCATCAGACAATTTGTAGTGACTATAAGCAATGTTTTATAGCTATGACCTGTTTAGTATCCTTGTCCACTAACTCATTTGGTATATTCAGTGACTTTTCGTAATTTTATGCCTCGACAACAGACGATTTTATATAGCCAAGGAAAGATCTGGGCGTGACGGGGTTAACACGCAGCCTCTTGTAGCTTCCTTATGTTCTTATGTTTTTCCTTATGTTCTTCTTATGTTCTTATGTTCTTCCTTATGTTCTTTCTTATGTTCTTATGTTCTTCCTTATGTTCTTATGTTCTTCCTTATGTTCTTTCTTATTTTCTTAATATATGTCGTCTTCTATCCCACAGATGATAATTCTTCTTCAGCAGCAGTCAGAGTTATGCCGTGACCTCGAGACTCTCACCCTGGTCACCCGAGACGACCCCACACCACCCACCACCCTACAGGACACCCACACACCCTCACCCGTCCTCACCCGTCACCCAGAGGCACCCTACTCACCCACAGTACCTCCACCCGACTCACAACCCACTCCACCACCCACAGAGAGAGGGAGTGAGGCAAGAACTCCACCTACCACGCCTTTACTCCACTCTGTGTCCTCTGCATTCCACTCAGCCCACCCAGCATCCCCCACCAACCACCTCATCCACCCACCACCACTCACACCTCACCCGCCATCCACTACGACAGAAAACATCACCCCATCCTCACCCCATCACCCCCACAACCCTGGCTCACCCCGCGCCTCCAGTCACCCCTCTGTGGACACCTGGCACCCCCATCACCCCCCTCCCTGTGGTGGGGGGGAGGAGGGGGAGAGGGACCCAGCATCACCCCACACCCCTTCATGGCATCACCAGGAGGTAAGGTCCTATGTTGTATTAGTATGTCGTGGTAAAAACAATGAGTTAATATATACATATAGAAAATATAACACTATAGTCGCCACTGCACTAATGTCGCCAGGCCAGAAGCCATATACAGTAAAACCTCTCATATTGGGACTAATTGGGCCAAGGAGTGGTCAGAGTAATGCAAGGATCCGAATAATGGGGGGATTATATACGTGGGGATATGTATAAAAAACTAAAAAAACAACAAAAAAAAAAACAACTAGTTGTATATAGCTAGGAAATTTCGACCCCTAAAAAAAAAAAAAAAAAAAAAAAAAAAAAATCTAGGTATATATTATATAGCTAAGAAATTTCGACCCCTAAAAAAAAAAAAAAAAAAAAAAAAAAAATCTAGGTGTATATATAGGAAATTTCGACCCCTAAAAAAAAAGAAGAAAAAAAAAAAAAAAAGAGGAGGTCCGAATAATGTCAAAGTCCGAATAATGAGTGTCCGAATACGAGAGGTTTTACTGTATTATGAATTTCAGCATCACTACAGACGTGTATGTGCCACTGAAGACAGGTACATAATATAAACTACTGTGCATGCCTCTTCAGTGGCACATACAAGTCTGTAGTGATGCTAAAATGCGTAATATATGGCGCTGGCGACATTAGTGCAGTGGCGACTATAGTGTTGTTGACGGTAGATAACTACAACTTAATCCTGCATGTTTGTGTCAGGTGGCAGAGTTGGTTCAGGTTGAGGTGACGAGTAGGACTTCAGGACTCCACCGGCAGCTCCTCCAGCAGGGTCAGGACGTGGCCGACATCAAGGGTATGCTGCACGTCCTTCTGTCCCGCCTCAAGTAACCCCGGGACCCCACGCAGAACATAGGAACATCAGGAAGCTACAAGAGGCCGCGAGACCTACACTTTAACATTGAAAGCTATAGCATCTGTAGGCTATTTTGGTTTTTCCTCTAGGGCCCAAGTGGTAGGCCCTGCACATTCTGGAGGGTCGTGATGGTTGGCCCTGCACATTCTGGAGGGTCGTGATGGTTGGCCCTGCACATTCTGGAGGGTCGTGATGGTTGGCCCTGCACATTCTGGAGGGTCGTGATGGTTGGCCCTGCACATTCTGGAGGGTCGTGATGGTTGGCCCTCCGCCCATTGGTTGGTGCAGGCTGGATATTTATAGTGACACCTGTGAAGTTCTAGGTGAAGGTCCTTTTTCTGTGATGGTCATTGATCAACCCTCAGTTCTAGGCTCATGATGCCACCTGTTGTCCCTATTGTCAACAAGTAATAGTAGGGCTAATCACCATAAGATTAGAACATAAGAAAATAAGGAAGCTACAAGAGGCCGCGAGACCTACACGTGGCAGTTCCTGTTACTTAACACTACCTACATCCACCTTTCATCCCCATCCATAATTATATCCAGCCTCCTTTTAAAGCTCCCTAATGACTCCGTACTAACTACCCCACGACTGAGTCCATTCCAATCATTCATCACCCTATTTGTGAACCAGTTTTTCCCTATTTCCTTTCTAAATCTACGCTTTTCCAGCTTGAATCCGTTACTTCTTGTTCTACCCTGGTTAAAAGCCGTAAGAACTTTTCCTACCTCTCCTTTATCCACTTTAAAACTTCTATCAGATCGCCCCTTACTCTGCGTCTCTGCGTCTCCAGTCCCTCATAAGTGGTGCTGCCCTCTGCCTGGTGCTGAGTGCTTGGGGTTGTGTGCGAGGGTTTACTGTATGTGCGTGTGTCTTTGTTGAGTGACATTGTGTTGCTGTGATGTGGTGTTGACTCGCGCACAGTCTTGGTTCACAGCGAGCGAGTCACCGAGTCACGTGAGTCACCGAGTCCTTGCCGGCGATGACTCGAGTCTGTCGGTGTGTGTTGAGGGTCCTGTGAGGCCCCTGGAGGTACTGTAACCCCTGGAGGCACTGTAACCCCTGTGAGGCACCTGGAGGTACTGAGAGGCCCCTGGAGGTACTGTAACCCCTGTGTGATGCCCCTGGAGGTACTGTAACCCCTGTGAGACCCCTGGAGGCACTGTAACCCCTGTGAGATCCCTGGAGGCACTGTAACCCCTGTGAGACCCCTGGAGGTACTGTAACCCCTGTGAGATCCCTGGAGGCACTGTAACCCCTGTGAGGCACCTGGAGGTACTGAGAGGTCCCTGGAGCTACTGTAACCCCTGTATGAGGCCCCTGGAGGTACTGTAACCCCGGTATGAGGCCCCTGGAGGTACTGGTGAGGCCCTTGGAGGTACTGTAACCCCCGTGAGGCCCCTGGAGGTACTGGTGAGGCCCCTGGAGGTACTGTAACCCCTGTGAGGCCCCTGGAGGTACTGTAACCCCTGTGAGGCCCCTGGAGGTACTGTAACCCCTGTGAGGCCCCTGGAGGTATTGGTGAGGCCCCTGGAAGTACTGTGTGTTCTATCCTCACCTCAGCTCAAACATGTCCAGTGGTTACCAGAGATATATTCCTTCTATATTTATATGTATGTCTTTGTTATGTACAGAATCGCAGTTTTATAATTATATGCTCAGTAATTGTAGTGGGGTTCTGCTATGCCATATATAGAGCAGGAGGGACGGTGTAACATAGTGTAGTGGTGTAATGTGTAATGGTAGTACGTAGTGGTCATAACATTATAGTCTGTGTTTTTTAAAGAGGTGAAAAATCCTGACTTTGCTGCTTACTTACTAACTGATTTGATGCCAGAAGGGAATACAGGTTGAAGTTCCCAAGACTCGGCAACACCCAAAACTCGGCTATGGTTCCGGATTTTCCAAAACACGGCAGAACACCCAAAACCCGGCGCGTAGTTGCCGGGTCGGCCGCTGGGTGCCACCACACTAGGCCGCGGTGCCACCACTGCGTTGGTTTCTCCCGCCGATTTGTTTGTTGTTATTGTTCAGTGGTGTTGTGACTGTAGAGTTGTGTACACTGTTATTTTGTGTACTTCTACAGGTCTGTTATTGGTATTATGGCTCCCAAACGTCCAGGAATTTTTTTCATGTGATTTCCATCCCTTTTTCCCCCTTAATATATCTACGTTCTAAAAGTTGAAAATTCCATTACTCGGCTCGGCGCTGGTCCCGAGGTTGCCGAGTTTGGGAACTTCAACCTGTACTACGCTTATAAATGTCAGTTGCATTTAATAGTTAACCATATTATCAGGTAAACATTGGCATAATTTTAAGCATGAGACCTTAAGATAGAATGGATATATGCCAGGAGAAGGGAATACTACGCTTCTTCTAAATTTCAGTTGCATTTTATCATAGTTAACCATAGTATCAGGTAAACACAGGCATCATTTTAAGCATGAGACCTTAAGATAGAATGGAATTTTTGCCTCGTTCAAAAAAATAGACTAGAGTACGCTATAACCACTAGCGTTCAGTCGTAGTGATGTTGCTTTTAGCCGTGCACTGTAGTTGATAAGACCGCTGTGCTGCACCCGTGTTACTAAGACAATAACTTAATATGTATATGTATGAATGTGTCTATTATATGATGGCTCCATTGTGAAGAGAGAGAGAGAGAGAGAGAGAGAGAGAGAGATTCTGAGAGAGAGAGAGATTCTGAGAGAGAGATTCTGAGAGAGAGGGAGAGAGATTCTGAGAGAGAGAGATTCTGAGAGAGAGAGATTCTGAGAGAGAGAGAGAGATTCTGATGTGTGTGTGCAAAATTGTGGCTGTTGTCAGAATTGGGAACTTTCTGAAAATCTAATGCCACCAGAGTCTCAAACGCTGTCTCTTCTTCTGCAGTTTGAGTCTTAACCCCTTCACGCCCAGATCTTTCCTTGGCTATATAACATTGTCTGTTGTGAGCCATAAAATTACAAAAACTAACTGAATATACCAAATTATTTAGTGGACAAGGATACTAAACAGGTCATAGCTATAAAATATTGCTTATAGTACTATAATATAATTATATAGTACATAGTATAATACATAGTATAATACATAGTATAGTATAATGTATATATAGTACTATTATTGCTTGGGTACTGCGTAGTGTAGTGGTTAGCACGCTCGGCTCACAACCGAGAAGTCCCGGGTTCGATCCCCGGGCGGAGCGAAGATAGATGGGTGGTCTTTCTTAAAACCCGAGCCCCTGTCCACCCAGCAGTGAATGGGTACCGGGTGTTAGCCGGGGGTTTGTGACCCCCCTCCCGGGGTGGTGGCTTCTCCCAACACTAAGCTGCAGCGGTAGATCACGACGGCTCTGAGGCATTATCCTCTAAACAAACAAACAAACAAACTTATAGTCACTAAAAATTATCTAATGGTACCCAAATTACAATGGAAATTACGTTCTGGGTCTCAAGGGGTTAATGGTCTATCAATTATCCTAAATTCCCTTTTAATTTTTAAGATTCTTTGCGGCATAATCAGAATTACACTTCAATGCAATACCTGAAATAGTTCTTAATAAAAATGTGGATTAGTGTTTAGTGCAGTTTAGTGTTAGTGCAAAAGAAGGGACACCGCTAGACATGTGGCGGCGTCAGCTTGGAAAGTTCCCAAATTTTTGCTCCTCAGAAGTGCCTCCAGCCTCCAGATATTACCAGCACATCACCTGTCATTCCTCCAGCCAGGACTGTGACACCATGACCTGATATGACCTGGCCCATTATAGAGTGTACTGTACCTTCAAGTGTGACACCCCCAAGACCCATCAAGCTATCCTTCTTCTTGCTGTTTAACGTCAGATTTTCCCGTGATATCCTACGAGGTTAGACGGCCGATGATACGCCTCCAACTATCTCTATCCGTTGCCTCTACTTCTTCAATGCCCAATGCTGCCAGAGCCTCTTCAACACACTGCCTCCATGTCTTCTACTACCACTACTACTACTACTACTACTACTACTACTTCTTCAATGCCTAATGCTGCCAGATCCTCTTCAACACACTGCCTCCATGTCTTACTACTACTACTATCTATACCACTACCACTGCACATACTATACTACTTCTTCAATGCCTAATGCTGCCAGATCCTCTTCAACACACTGCCTCCATGTCTTACTACTACTACTACTACTACTACTACACTACTACTCATGCTACTACTCTAATACTTCTTCAAGCCATGCTGCCAGTCCTCTTAACACACTGCCTCCATGTCTTACTACTACTACTCACTACTACTACTACTACTACTACTACTTCTTCAATGCCAATGCTGCCAGATCCTCTTCAACACACTGCCTCCATGTCTTACTACTACTACTACTACTACTACAACTTCTTCAATGGCCAATGCTGCCAGATCCTCTTCAACACACTGCCTCCATGTCTTACTACTACACTACCTACTGCCACTGCCACACTACACTATGCTCTCAATGGCCTAATGCTGCCAGATCCTCTTCAACACACTGCCTCCATGTCTTACTACTACTACTACTCACTACACTACCACTACTACTACTACTACTTACTACTAACTGCACTACTTCAACTACTGACTCAGTACTACTACTACACTACTCACTACTACTACTACTACTTCTCATGAACTGAACCTACTTAACTACTACTACCTCCATTCTTACTACTACTACTACTACTACACTCTCATGCTCTCGACTACTTCAACTACTACTCTCATTACTACTACACTACCATCCACTCACTACTACTACTACTCTCTAATCTACTACGTCTCTTAAACACTGACTCATCTACTACTACTACTACTACTACTACTACTACTACTACTACTACTACTAACTACTACTACTACTACTACTACTACTACTACTACTACTACTACTACTACTACTACTACTACTACTACTACTACTACTACTACTACTACTACTACTACTACTACTACTACTACTACTACTACTACTACTACTACTACTACTACTACTACTACTACTACTAACTACTACGACTACTACTATCTACTACACACATATATACTAAACAATTATACTACTACAGCTCTACTAATACTACTATATCTACTACTACTACTATACTACTACTGACTAATACTACTCACATACTCTAAACTACTACTCACACTACTCACTATCATTACTACTAATACTCTACACTACCAGTACTACCTACAACTATACTACACTACTATCTCTTCTCCACTACGACTACTACCATTGACTCTGACTACTATGCACCTGACTCTACTTACTAGAGTTACTTCTACACTCAAGTTACATCTCCAGACTTCTAGCTATCCTTCTTCTTGCGTTTATGTCAGATTTTCCTCTCTGATATCTTACGGTTACACGGCTCGATGATCGCTCACTATCTCTATCTCTTTTGCCTCTTACTTCTTCATGCCATCTGCTCGATCTTCTTCCTCCTCTTGCCTCCCTGTCTTACTATCTCTCTTCTTACTTACTTCTCTACTCTCTACTTCTTCTCTTTTGCTTCTACTTCTTCATCTCTTGCTGCCATTCCTCTTTTCACTTCACTCTGCTTCTCATGTCTTACTCTACTTACTTCTTCTTCTCCCTACCCTGCCTTCACTCTACTCTACTTCTTTTTCTATCCTTAATGCTCCATCCTCTTCAACTTCTCTGCTCTCTTCTGTCTTACTCTTCTACTACTATCTCTTACTCCTCTACTACTCTCTTACTCTACTTCTCTACTTCTTCATTGCTTCTCCGTTCTCTTACTCTCTGCTTCTCTGTCTTCTCTTCCTTCTTCTTACTTCTTCGCTTCTTCTTCTTCTACTTCTTCTTCTCTCTTCTGCATTCTCTTCTTCTCTCCTCTTCTCTTCTTCTTCTTCTTACTTCTCTTCTTCTCTCTTCTCTTTTCTTACTTTCTTCTTCTTCTTTTCTTCTTCTTCTCTTCTTCTTCATCTTCTTCTTCTTCTTCTTTTCTTCTTCTTCTTCTTCTTCTTCTTCTCTTCTTCTTGCTTCTTCTTCTTCTTCTTCTTCTCTTCTATCTCTTCCTTCTTCTTCTTCTTCTTCTTCTTCTTCTTCTTCTTCTCTCTTCTTCTTCTTCTTCTTCAATGCCCAATGCTGCCAGATCCTCTTCAACACACTGCCTCCATGTCTTCCTTGGCCTGCCCGGTGGACGGCAACCTGGCGCTTCCCTTTGTGTGCTCACCCCAGTGCCGCCTAACAAAATACTGTATTGTTGTCAGCCTTGTTATTGCTATGCCAGGCTGCTGTTCTCACATCCATGGCTTGAGGAATGAGCGGGTGTGTGTGTGTGTGTGTGTGTATGTGTGTGTGTGTTTTGTGTGTGTGTGTGTGTGTCAGGGGTTGTTTGTAGCACGAGTCGCCCCGTTCACTCACCACTAGTGTACATTTCAATACTTACCTAGGTAGTCTTACTTCAGTAGACAAGTATGTAGTAAACACTGTACTCATGTATTTGAGATGCTAAGCATTTATTGTTATTTCAAAAGGCAAGGCAGCCACCCAGTCTTATGGAAAGCCTCGGTACTTTCCTGCAGATCAGATGACACATTCTCCTCCCTTTCCCGACCTGTCCTAATATCCTGCCCCCATCTTACTCCTGCCCGTTCCAGTTCCTTCCCTCACTTGTCCTCCCTTTCCCGACCTCCCTGTATTGCGGACATACTCCCGGAATCCCACTCCTTCTCCCTGGACAATGTAACCTCCTTCCTCCAACTAATCCACATCCTACATCTGATCTAACCATCCTGCTGTAACATTCCGTTCTTTCCCCTTCCCTCACCGTTTCACTCTTTCTCTATAACCCTGACCCTTTATATGCTTTGTCATAGTGCCATATAACCTCTGATGGTCTGGCACATTTCCCCCTTTTTGGCATTAAATCAGTCGATGAGACATTCTCCTGTGACGTGAGCCTCTTATGTCACACAGTTGTCCATCAAGATCTGCCTGAGAGGAAAGGGTTTACTCAGAACAAATCATGGTGTGTGTGTCGCCTTGCCTGGGAACAAAGAGCACCTTGTGATAACCTTGTTTTGTTGTGTAAGAGATGTGTGGCGGTGCCGTGCCGTGACTCCGAGGCAACACATTGAGATCCATTAACCCCTTCACGCCCAGAGCTCTCCTCCATGGCTATAAAAAATTGTATCTTGTGAGCCATAAAATTACTATAAGTCACTGAATATACCAAATGAGTTAGTGGACAAGGATACTAAACAGGTCATAGCTATAAAATATTACTTAGTCACTACAAATCGTCTAATGGTAGTCGTATTACAATGGAAATTACGCTCTGGGTCTCAAGGGGTTAATGCAGTGCCTTGGGTCTCATGTAGAGGGTTTTGTCCCCAACACCAGATCCAGACCTTCATCAGTACCATGTTAATAAGCTTAGGGTGAAGTGAGGACAGGACTGCATTATGGGACTCATTTGTATCAGAACTTGTGCGTGTGTGACCCCTTGAGGCCCTGAACGTAATTTTCATTGTAATACAGTAAAAGCTCTCGTATTCGGACCCTTATTATTCGGACCACTTTTTTTTTTTTTTTTTATTCGAATTTCCTACTATTATGCACCACTTTTTTTTTTTGGGTCGAAATTCCTAGCTAATTATTATATACACCTGATTTTTTTTTTTTACACATGTCCCCCCACCACTCCTTGGCCCAATAGGGGGTTTATTATAGCCACCTGCGTCATTATCCGGGGTTTCCCCCGTCCCGTCCGCCTGGGGCCGCGGCGACACTGCCCACACTGTTGTTGATGCGTCTTCAAAGTGATATATTATATTACAGACACTGGCTTTTTATGACCCCTTAGTGCACTCCCTGACATGTCCTTGTGGTGAGGGCGTCAAGGTGTGTGTGTGTGTGTTTACCTAGTAGTGTTTTACAGGGCCTGAGCTAACGGACTATGACTTTAGTGCTCTATGTGGACCCTTTAGTGAGAGCAAGAAGAGCGAGAAGGGAGAAGTAAACGCATGAACCTGGACATGAGGGTGAGGGCAGGCGAAGAGTGGATTAGAAAGAAGAATAATGAAGAAAGATGAGACTGAGAGAGAGAGAGAGAGAGAGAGAGAGAGAGACTTGATGAGAGAGGGTAGCCAGTAGATGTTTTACAGAGAGGAGAGCTACACTGGTGGGGGTCCGTGACTCACGAGCAGAATGTACGAGATGCATCTTAGTGAGAGGTGTGTGGTGAGTGTGGGAGGGGGGGTGTGTGGTGTGTTTACTAGTAGTGTTTTACAGGGCCTGAGCTACACTGGTGGGGTCCGTCTCCGTAGCAACATTTATCCAGTCTTTCCTTTCAACCGGTACACATTATTTGGCGATATCACCTCCTCATTTAGTCCATTACAAACTTGTACATTGCTATGAGGGAAGCTGTACTTGTTTATGTTGTTCAGGCATCTCCCTTTTCCTAGTTGTTTTGTATGTCCTCTTGTGTAGCGACGACCTTCTCTTGGTTTCCGAGTCAGTAGTCTCGCTCAAACTCATCCTTGTGTTTGATGTTTTTTATCAGTAGGCCTATGATAGTTTATGATCTATTTTACAGCTAATACAATGTAGCTACAGTTCCCTTGCAGTGATGTGATGCCGTACCGTTGGATGTTGGGCAAATCACCTAGTTAACATCATGAAAAGAGGTATCACTCGTAACTTTCATTCCAAATACTGACTATTAAACCCTGCTTAACAGTAGTCTCAAGTCAAATCTACTCAATCCCCATGTAAATGACAACTCAAAAACTTAAAAGCAATAAACCTCCTTGACTAAAAGAGAGCATCACCTCATGCGAACACTTTTAAACACTTGAACACCATAAACCTCCACTGCTCGTAGATAACAACATCTCTGTAAAGGCACCAGACCTACTCAACACACACGTCGTACAGGTAAGGTAAGGCCACAGCTCAGAGTCCCTGACATGCGAGGGTAAAGGAACATGGTTACAGTCTACCCTATGCCTATGCCCTGCCCTCCCCATACCCTTGTCACCCCCACAGCGTAACCATATCACTCAAACAATGATATGGAATGGTGGACACGGGAGGGGAGAGAGAGAGAGAGAGGGGAAGAAAGGGAGGGAGAGAGAGAGACAGGGAGAAAAGGAGGGGAGGTTAAAAGGTCCTATTTACCCATGGAATCCCGGCTACATCAGTGACGTAAAGGCCATGTTGACAAAGTCCTCGTAACTGACCGAAATGACGCCTTTCATCTCCCGGTCGCGGCTCTTGAAGGCCTCGGTCAGGTTGCGAAGTTGTATGGTGGACACGATGAAGTTGTCCAGCGTAACCTTGCGTGTCTTGGGGTTGAACTTCCCCACCAGGAACGAGATGAACTGCGGGCTGAGGCGGTAACCCATCTGCGTCAGGGCTGTGAAGGGGGTGATGGGGTGGTAATGTGGAGGGGGCGAAGGGGTGTCAATGTTTAATATTCACTTCAACTCTCATTTAATATTTTGCGAGAAAACTTTTTACATGAATCACATCAATAGAAGCGGAATCTTATTAGCTTTCCATTGATATATTTTGTTTTCTGATAAATGAATTAGTATCATGCATAAATTAGCGTTAACTAAAAAAATCTAAACACACACACTCACCACCTCACCACACACACACTCACCACCTCACCACCTCACACCACACACACTCACCACCTCACCACACACACACTCACCACCTCACCACACACTCACTCACCACCTCACCACACACACACTCACCACCTCACCACACACTCACTCACCACCTCACCACACACTCACTCACCACCTCACCACACACACACTCACCAGTATGCAGCTCGCCCTCGTCAATGGTGCCTGAGTTGTCGCGGTCAAACCTGCGGTAAACCTCCGTCCACTGGTTGATGAAGGTGAACAGCTGACCAAACTCCTGAAGGCTGATGCTGCCAGAGCGGTCCTGGTCAAACATGGCTGTGGAGGAAGGAGAGAGGCACAGACGGTGTTACTATAGTCTATTCACTTAAGCTGGATTCTTGGGAGCTGCTCGATGCCTACCCGAGTATGTAAGGACTCGCTGATTGGCTGATGCAAGCGGGCTGGGTGGTGATGTGGTGTATTTGGTAGCCTCAGCCAAATCAGCGACGTCCTTACATACTCAGGTAGGCATCGAGCAGCTCCAGAATCCAGCTTAGTGAATAGACTATAGTAGCATTAGTATTACTTTTTTCTTCTTCTTTTTTTTACCATCTGTGCCTATAGTGCGTGTAGGCAGTGACCTCCAGGGCTCGGATATTAGGCCCTGGAGGTTCACTTGAGGGCTGTGATGGTTGGTCCTCGCCCGTGGTGGCGCAGGCAGGATTGTTATAGTGACGCCTGTGATTAGAGGCTCATGCCGCCCCCCTGTGTCCTCCGATGCACTCGCCATCGAAGGCAGAGTTAATGGGCAGCATGTGGGTGTTCTTAGGCCACTCGACGGTGCAGAAAGATTTTAAATGGATTTGTGGGTCTCACTCGGGATCGAACTCGGGTCACCGAGAACGCCACTCGGAGACGCCAACCACTCTGCCACCGCCTCCCCAGTGGCGTAGTAGTAGCTACTACTGCTATAATCCCTGCATTTCTATCCGCCTCTTCCTTCTCTTACTAACAATTTCCCTAATGTATTGCTCCTTCTCTTCCCACACACACACCACACACACACACACACACTCACAGATCATCAGCCGACAAGCCTCCTCAGAAAAGTTGGACCAGTTGCCGTTCTGGAGAGCCTGGCGGAGTTCTGCGGAGTTGATGTGTCCCGAGTTGTCCTGGTCCACCGCACGGAACCACGACGCCACGTTGGGGTCCATGCCGGGGGGGACTGCGCCGGGGTAGCCTGGGAGGGCGAGGGCTAGTACATGTATTCTTTTTTTTTTTTTTTTACAAGGCAAAAATTCCATTCTATCTTAACCCCTTCACGCCCAGATCTTCCTGCTATATAATTGTCTGTGTGAGCCATAAATACGAAAGTACTGATACAATGAGTTAGTGGCCCAAAGGATACTAACAGGTCATAGCATAAAATATTGCTTATATCACAAAAAATGTCTATGGTACCCAAATACATGAAAACGTTCTGGCCTCAAGGGGTAAGTTTCATGCCTGTAGTGATGCCTGTGTTCCCTGAACTAGGTTAACTATGATAAAATACAACTGTAATTTAGAAGAAGCATAGTATTTCCTTCTGGCATATATCCATGCTATCATAAGGTTTCATGCTCAAAATGATGCCTGTGTTTACCTGATACTAGGGTTAACTATGATAAAATACAACTGTAATTTAGAAGAAGCGTAGTATTCCTTTGCATATTCCTATAAGGTTTCACTAAAATGATGCCTGTGTTTACCTGATACTACGGTTAACTATGATAAAATACAACTGACATTTAGAAGAAGTGTAGTATTCCCTTCTCCTGGTTAAAATGATGCCTGTGTTTACCTGATACTAGGGTTAACTATGATAAAATACAACTGACATTTAGAAGAAGTGTAGTATTCCCTTCTCCTGGCATCAAATATCAGTCAGTAAGCAGCAAGGGGGCAGCATTTTTCACCTCTTAATTTTTTTTTTTGATATATGACTTGACTTGACTTGATAGATGTACTTTTTTTTCCATCACAAAGGACTGGCCAAGGAGGAAAAAAGGTAACAAAAAGCCCTTATACTAACTACTGATACTACAAATACTACAACACTGTCCCTCCCCTTCCCTCACTCACCCTGTGGTTGCCCCTGGTACCCTGCCTGGGGCTGTCCCTGGTATGCCCCGGGGGGAGGCTGTTGCCCTGGGTATGCCCCCTGCTGTGGCTGCCCCTGGTGCGACCCCGGGGGAGGCTGTTGGCCAGGGTATCCCCCCCCATACGGCTGCTGCCCGGGATATCCCTGAAAATGGTGGTGGTTTGGTGATGATGGTGGTGATGGTGGTGATAGTGGTGTGGTGGTGGTGGTGGTGGTTTGGTGATGATGGTGGTGGTGGTGGTGTGGTGGTGATGGTGGTGGTGATGGTGGTGGTGGTGATATGGGGCTATATTCAAGAACTTTTCTCCACCCATTGTGTTGGGCTGCGGCATACAGGAATAATTTGAAAAAATCGACTCGTTGCGCTCCACTGGTTGCCTTGAGTCAGCTGATTGCACATCCCACCTCCATCCCGCTCTGCCTTATTCCATCCTATTTCTTCCCAGACCATTACAGGTGAGTTTTCAACACAACCGAGAGTAACATGCATACCTTGTGAATGCACACGTGTCATAGTTAAGGTAAAATCAGGTCCAGGAGGCCTTATATAGGTGTGTGAAGTTGTGAGGAAGCCAGGCGGCGGCGGGAGGATGGAGGTCAGCTATTGTGTGGTGCAGTACTGGCGGGCCGTTCAAATGTACTCGCCAGCATAGTTTTGGGCCCATTTTTTCAGCACCAACGCCTCAGACAAGTGGCAAACACTAACTAAGCTATTATTTTAATGTCAGAAATGATAAATTTCACTAGTAAAATGTATTAGATATGTATAAAACAGACAAAATACTGATGCCGCTTTGGGCTCGCTTGTGTTGGTACGCCTGTCAAATATCCACCAGTCGGGCAGTTCTTGTAGATGTCACCAGTGGAGGTACGACGGTGGAGAATCTCCACCGGCCGGGATTTGACTAGCATTCTTGAATATAGCCCATGGTGGTGGTGGTGGTGATAGTGGTAGTGGTGGTGGTGGTGGTGGTGGTGGTGGTGATATGGTGGTGGTAGTAGTGGTGGTGGTGGTGATATGGTGGTGGTGGTGGTAGTAGTGGTGATGGTGGTGATAGTGGTGGTGGTGGTGATGGTGGTGATAGTGGTGATGTGATGATGGTGGTGGTGGTGGTGGTGTTGGTGGTGGTGTCGATGATGGGGATATGGTGGTGGTGGTGGTTTGGGGTGTGAGAGAAGTAAAGAAAATAGGTTGCAAATCCCTTTAATAAGAGAAATTTAACCCCTTCACGCCCAGATCTTTCCTTGGCTATAAAAAAAATATATGTTGTCGAGCCATAAAATTTTGAAGTCACTGAATATACCCAATTAGTTAGTGGACAAGGATACTAAACAGGTCATATCTATAAAATATTGCTTATACAGGTTGAAGTTCCCAAACTCGGCATCCCAAGACTCGGCAACACCCAAAACTCGGCTATGGTTCCGGATTTTCCAAAACCCGGCAGAACACCCAAAACCCGGCGCGTAGTTGCCGGGTCAGCCGCTGGGTGCCACCACACTAGGCCGCTTGGTTTCTCCCACCGATTTGTTTGTTGTTATTGTTCAGTGGTGTTGTGACTGTAGAGTTGTGTACACTGTTATTTTCTGTACTTCTACAGGTCTGTTATGGGTATTATGGCTCCCAAACGTCCAGGAACACCTACTGGTGGAAGTGAAAAGAAAAGTAAGCACAATGTGTTAAATATTTCTGAGAAAATTGACCTTTTGAAGAAGTTGGATGGCGGAACCTCAGTGCGGAATTTGTGTGAAATATATGGTGTGGGGTCATCTACAGTGTATGACCTCAAGAAACAGAAAACAAAGTTACGTTAATTTTATGCCAGGAGTGAGACGGTGAAAGGTATGGACATACATAAGACCATGAGACATGGGAAGAGTGAAGATTTATACTGTATTAGAATCCAAATAATTTTTTCCTGTGATTTTCATGCTTTTTTTCCCCTTAATATATCTACGTTCTAAAAGTCGGAAAATTCCATTACTCGGCTCGGCACTGGTCCCGAGGTTGCCGAGTTTGGGAACTTCAACCTGTAGTCACAAAAAATAGTCTAATGGTACCCAAATTACAATGGAAATTACGTTCTGGGTCTCAAGGGGTTGAGGCGTAATTTTGATTGACAGAAATAATCTGGTTTCTAAAGATGTGCCAGTAATTCAAATCCCTTTACAGCTTAACACACTACAGTCTATTTTATTTATTAAGGTCAAAATGCAGTCAGGAAGCCACGCCCCCTGCCTGCCCTTCTATTCTACGGGGCAGCTGATTGGTGCATTCCTTGTATCATCACTACCCATCACAATATCTTCACTACTTAACAGCGGCGTGACCACTGGACAGAGCAATCTTCACTACAGAGGGATTTTGTATTTTGTCACCCTCTGTAGTGAAGATTGCTGTCCAGTGGTCACGCCGCTGTTAAGTAGTGAAGATATTGTGATGGGTAGTGATGATACGAGGAATGCACCAATCAGCTGCCCCGTAGAATAGAAGGGCAGGCAGGGGGCGTGGCTTCCTGACTGCATTTTGACCTTAATAAATAAAATAGACTATACAGATTCAATTTCTTCATCCATCAGATTATTAATATTACCACATCTGATAAACCTGGATAGATCAATGCACTATCTTTCACTATCTCCCCACCACTATTATTATTATCTTTACCATTATCTCTCTTCATGATGCAACCCTTATCACCATCACCATTACTTACACCATTAGCATTACCCTTACCATCATCCATCAGGCTTAAATCGACGTCACCATTATTTTTACCCATTACTTTATCCATCACCATTACCACCATTATTTATACCATTAGCATTACCCTTACTCACCATCAATCAGGCTTAAATCGACATCACCATTAGATTATACCATTATTTTTACCCATTACTTTATCCATCACCATTACTACCATTATTTATACCATTAGCATTACCCTTACCACCATCAATCAGGCTTAAATCGACGTCACCATTACATTACACCATTATTTCTACCCACTTTTGTATCCATAACCATTACCACTATACATTACACCATTATCTCGACCCATTACTAAATCTATCACCATCACTACCATTACACCATTATATTTACCAATTATTGTAACCATCACCACCAAAATTACATAGCACCATTACTGTATCCATCACCATTACCACTATACATTACACCATTAACTCTACCCATTAACACCATACTCTGCACCTCCGGGAACCATTACAAGTAGTTATAAAAGCAAAATTAACAAGTAAAAGAAGTTAGCATATAAATATTAGTTGTAGAATAAGTTACTGATTTAGAAAAACACACACACACACACACACACACACATTTCATTCACCCCTACCACCATTTACCCATACACCATTATCTACGGAGCACCCATTAATTTACCGCTTCATTATCACCCATTAGTCAGCCTCTACAGGTCAAATTAGCAGGTCAATGGGTCAAATATAATGCGGCACCATTTTGACTGGTAAATTTAGCATCAGTTCTATTATTATTTAAGCCAAACGAAATTTTTTTTGTGGGAGAGAGAGAGAGAGAGAGAGAGAGAGAGAGAGAGAGAGGAGAGAGAGAGAGAGAGAGAGAGAGAGAGAGAGAGAGAGAGAGAGAGAGAGAATGTAAGATGAGAAAAAAGTAGTAGTAGTAGTAGTAATAGGGGAGGTAGTAGTAGTAGTAGTAGTAGTAGTAGTAGTAGTAGTAGTAGTAGTAGGGGAGGTAGTAAGGGTATGGGAAGGCAAGATAGCAGAGTAGGGAGTAGTAGTAGTAGTAGTAGTAGTAGAGTAGTAGTAGTACTAGGGTTGAAGGGTTGGGTGCTCACTCTCACCCCGGGAGCCTGGCCTCTTGGGTAGCCTGTGGGAGCAGCCTGGCCCGGGTAGCCTCCGGGTTGTGGCGCGCCGTACCCCGGGTAGCCCTGCAACACGGCACCTTAGCAGCGCACACACACACCACACACCACACACCACACACACACACACACACAACACACACACACACACACCACACACACATCAAATAGTTTACGTGAGTTTTTTTTTTCTCTCTCTCTCTCTCTCTCTCTCTCTGGTATTCCACACATCCAAAATACACAAACAAAATAAGGTTAAGGTAAAATAAGGTAAAGTTAAATAAGGAGAGACGAGGACTACTACTGATCGTTGTATTGAAGTAATGATTAATCTAGCAATGCCTATCATATTGTTATGTCTTGTAGTAAGTTTTGTCTAATTTGTGGTTTTTAAGGAATATCTGGAAGTATCATGTCATTGTGAATTGGCTGAAATAGGGACTTCTAATCATTGTAACTGAAAACTGACTCCAGATTCGTGTTCAGCATGCCCGATAACTGCTAGGAACTCATTTTCAAGCAAATCTATTTTTCACCATTTTTGGCAAATGCAAAGTTTTTGCCCTTGAAAAGTTTGCAATATTTTTTTTTAAATAGATTTGTTGAAAATGAGTTGCTAGCAGTTATCGGGCATGCTGAACACGAATCTGGAGTCAGTTTTCAGTTACAATGATTAAAAGTCCCTATTTCAGCCAATTCACAATGACATGATACTTCCAGATATTCCTTAAAAACCACAAATTAGACAAAGCCTAGCCACTAGCACAACGCCGCTGTCCTGGCCACCACAGCGGCGGGGACCTTCCTGCGTTGCGTCCCATGGCGAAACACATGACTCATAACCAAATACACCCAAAATGACCTCTATACCCAGCTATTCCCTCCAACACACATCACCTCTTAGATATAGCCGTTGTATAAAGGGGTGCAGTCAGTTCGTACACAAGTTGTTTCGTACACCAGTAGATTCGTACACCAAAAAGTTGTTTCGTAGTCTATATGAAACCATAGTCGTTTCGTACACTCAGCTAGAATTGAACTTGATGACTAGAGTTACGAAACGACACCAGATATGTACAAAAAATTTCAAAATCAGTGTACGAAACAACTAACCTCTAACAAAACCTGGGTACGAAACAACTTGTGTACGAAACTCCCTGTAACCTGTATAATATAGGGTATTATTAGGTGTTACAAGCTATTCAGTATTCATCCTCCAAAATGGTTACCGGTCATTTCGCCCACAAGTCAATTTGCCCAAAAGACATTTCGCCCACATGTAAGAGTCAATTCGCCCACCAAACCAGTAACCTTGGACGAAATGACTCCATAGTGTGGGCGAAATGACTCCATAGTGTGGGCGAATTAACCTGTGGACGAAATTACTCCATGGTGTGGCGAAATGGCATGAGGGCGAAATGACCGGATATCGAAATCAAGACTGAGAGATCGTATCAGAGGCCAATGTGCCATTAATAAGTATTCTCACACTCATGGCTGTGCTGTGCTGTGGGCGGCTTGCTAGGGGCGTCGTCTTCTCACATATACAGGCTGGGACGTGGGAATTGAGGGCGTGAGGGCGTGAGATAGGAGTGGGTGCTACGGGCGTGCTACTTAGCTTGCCTGACTGACTGCCTCTTCTTCTTCTTGTGACCTTCTCTGCTTATTATCGCTTTGTAGGTCGTCAAGCTCGAGGTCGAATTTGACACATATCTTTCCTTCTTTGCCCCTTTGTAGCCCTTTCTTTCCCTACCACCTATGGGGAGAGAAGGGCACAACAGGGCAGTATAGACACAGACATATATATATAAGTCCCTCCTATCAACTACCCTCCTATATGTCTTCTACATTCCCACGCAATCTTTTTCCCCAAGCCTGCTTTAAAAATGTTCGGGGCTTCATTATACTCGCCCAATTGTCTTTATTTAAGGGTGGGAATGAGATATATTCATTTATATAACCATATTCGTCACCGTGGTGTAGTGGCTAGCGTGCCTGGCTACGAATCTGCGGGCCCTGGTTCGAATCCAGGCCAGGGAAAGTCGGCGGCCAGCCATACCAGGTGTTCTTCCTCCCTTCGAAGTTGATAAATGGGTACTTGGGGTAACCCGGGGAAGGTAACTGTGGTAACCCGGGTGTCACACACTAGCTATTAGCCCTGTGTCCGGGGTACCACAGGCTCAAAGGGCTAATGCCACGGAGATGAGCACCAAGGCCACGCACCCCCATCTGTACCTCTTTACCTAACATGAGATAAGTGACAAAAATCTAGGGTAACTTTAATAAAATAATAGCAAGTGCCAAGATGGATAGAGTGGCTACCTAAACATGGGCGGTAATTTTGAACGTTAGCGCAGGCGTAGAAATACCTCCACCACCACCACATCTTTCCATCGCTAATATACCCTCAACCAGACCACAAATACACTTAAAACCTAACACTAACATCCCTACACACAAACCCTCCATGCACACACACACAAACACACACAAAACACCCTAACACATACACAAAACACAAAAAACACAAAAGATGGCACTTGGCAATTTTGGCATCTTGACATTTCTGAGTACCATTTTTTGCCTCGTTCAGTAGGGTGGTGGAGAAGGAAGGGCCATACACGTGTCCCCCTGCCAGGCCTGCCACACACCCTGCCACTACCCTGCACCCTGTATACCACCCTGCATCACCCCTGGCACTGTGGGAACCCTGTATTGGCACCCTAGAAAGTGGCACTCCTACGGCCTGGCACCACCACGCCCCTAGCCACCATGGTAAGATTGCTTGTTATTGTCGTTTAAATAGTGGTGCCTTGTTATTGTTTGTGTGTGTGTATGTGTGTGTTTAAAGGGATTAGAGAGAGAGAGAGAGAGAGAGAGAGAGAGAGAGAGAGAGAGAACATAAGAAAATAAGTAGCTAATGTAGAGAGAGAGAGAGAGTAGGCTACATAAGAAAATAAGAACTAGAGAGAGAGAGAGAGGCGTGAAGATGTGGAATAATCTTTGCATGTTATGAAAAGAGAGAGCGGGGGAGGAAAGAGAGAGAGAGAGAGAGAGAGAGAAGCAGGAAGAGAAAATGTGTGTGAGAGAGAGAGAGAGAGAGAGAGGCGTAAAAACGTGGAATAATCTTTGCATGTTATGAAAAGAGAGAGAGGGGGGAAGAAAGAGAAAGAGAGAGAGAGAGGCAGGAAGAGAAAACTGTCTCAGTCAATATGCAGAGAAGAATGAAAGGAAACCCCGGTAATTCGAACACTTACAAATATATGAACTAAATCATAGAATATCAAACTTTATCAACATTGTGAACTAATCATTGCTGAAGGGAATTAAGAAGGTATTAAAGGGATTATTATTATTATATTAGAATTGTACTTATTGAAGAGGCTGTGTGTGTTGTATACGTATGTGTGTGTGTGTGTTATGGCTCCCGCTAAGATTGTGTTGCCATGTGGCTGTCACTGTTATTATGCTGTCATGTGTAGAGTATTATTTTATTGATTGATATTGTTATTGGTATTATTATCATTACTGTTGTCATCATTATTGTTATTATTATTATTGCTGTTATTAATTAAAACCCTCTGCACTCGCCCAGAGCGTAATGCAGGGAAACCACCGCTGGGACCTTTGAATGCCTTAAATGCCTTAAATGCCTTAAATGACAGTGGCACTTAAAAATCAGTAGTGATGCTATAATTCGTAATATATGTCGCCTGGCGACATTATTGCAGCTGGCGACTATACTGTTATCTACGCGTTAAGGGGAATATATTTGTGGTATATAGGTATATAAAATAGGGGTATATTATCTATACCCCTATTATTATATATGATCTTAAATAGGGTAATAAGTATATGCATGATCGTGATACGCGTGGCCTCGGTGCTCATCTCCGTCATCATGGTGCTCATCTCCATCTCATACAAATCAGTAATGTTATAACTCGTAATATATGGCGCCTGGCGACATTAGTGCAGGTGGCGACTATACTGTTATCTACGGTAAGGTTATGATATGCTCCTAACAATACATGTACTTTTACTACTACTACTACTACTACTACTACTACCACTACCACCACCATCACTACCACTACTACTACTACTACTACTATTACCACCACCACTACTACAGCCATAGTCTTATGTTGGTGGTGTATATTTCAGGTGTGTGTAGGGAGCGCTGCCCCACCGCCACACCGCTGCCATGACCACCACCACCACCACCTCCACCACCACACCACTCCCAGCATCCAGCCTGAAATTACGTGAGTGTTCAGTGTGTCAGTGTTGTCTGGACGTTATCAGGGGGAGGGTGTAGCCGCCTGTCTGTCCCGGGTGTTGTGACAGTGCAGAGGGAGCATAAGAATATAAGAACATAAGGAAGCTACAAGAGGCTGCGAGACATAAGAAAATAAGGAAGCTACAAGAGGCTGCGAGACATAAGAACATAGGAAAATAAGGAAGCCGAGAATACAAGAGGCCGTGAGACCTACACGTGGTAGTTCCTGTTACTTAAGACTACCTATATCCACCTTTCATCCCCATCCATGAATTTATCCAGCCTCCTTTTAATTAAAGCTCCCTATTGACTCCGCACTAACTACCTGATGACTGAGTCCATTTAAATCATTTCACCACCCTATTTGCGAACCAGTTTTTCCCTATTTCTTTTTTTAAATTACGCTTTTCCAGTTTGTGGGGCCTCGGTCTAGCCAAAGTCTAAGTACAGCTCTGATCTCTTTCTAAAATAATCTCTAAATGGAGATATTTTTAGATTTTGGGTGTAGCGTCTTAGTCAATGGTCGAGGGTGTAGGGAAGGGATGCATGGCACTCTTATATAATCCTCCACCGCTACTCAAGCAGTACAGGTAGACGGTAGTAGTAGTTACTAAAGTAGTAGTAGTAGCGTGTGGCACTGGTGTGTGGGGGGGGGGGGGGATGCGAGGGATGAGCCAGGCAGCAGCAGGCGTGCTGTATTGATCACCTCGTGACCCATATGTGGTGTTGTGTGTGTAGTGTTATGTAGTGTTGTGTTGTGTGGTGTGGTGTGTGGTGTGGTACAAGGCTGTGCCCCCGCAGGTTCCGGTGGTGTCGCAGTGTGGTGTGTGCGGCGCGGGAGGTGTGGTTGGTGTTGACCTCTGTGACGGGCACGCAGCTCTGCCTCACCTGGCAGCCCTCCCTCGGCTGGTACGAGGCCCCACCCACGCCCCTCCCCTGCGGCAGACACACGGGCTTCATCCTCGTCAAGGGAAAGGTGCGTGTCCATGGGTGTGTGTATGTATGTGCGCCTGTCTGTCGTGGCTGTGTGCTGGGACCACGTGTGTGTGCGTTACTGCGTGTGTGTGTCGGGATTGAACCTGTGGGTGTGTGTGTACGCCGGACCAAAGGCTTCACCCACACCATCCGCTGGGTGACTCCCAAATCAAGTGCGTGTGTTGTGTGTTGGTGTGTGTGTGGTGTATTGGTGTGTGTGTGTGTGTTGGTGTGTGTTTGAGTTGGTGCCCTTCATGGTTTCAGGGTGAGCGTGAGTGGCCGGTAGACGCTTTCCACGTGTCGCCGCACCGCGCTGCCGTGGAGCTGTTCGTGGTTGGCGTGGCGTCCGGCAGCTTCCTGGGTCACGCCCCTGACCTGCGACGGCGCTACCTTGACCCCTCAGCCCACTCCCGCCGCTGGGTGTCCTCCACCGCCCTCACCAGCCCCTCCCCGCCGCCCTCGCCGCGCGATGAGTGGGGCGACGCACCCCGCAGTGGCGCGGGGCGGGGCAGCTTGACCCGCGGGGGAGCCTCGGCGTCCCTCGGGGATCTCCGCCCCCTGCCCACCGCCACCCCGTCCCCCGCCTTCTCGCGGGCCTTCCGCGTGGCGGCAGATTTGTCCCGCACCAGCTCACGTCTGCTGGCTGGCCTTTCCTCCGGGAGCAGCGGCGTGTGTGTGGCTGGCGAGGACGCCGGCAGCCCACCCCGCCACCACCACCACCACCACCCGCGCCCCTCCACCTCGCCCTCGCCTGACTCCGGGACGCCCTGGGCGGGGGGCCCCGCAAGAGGCTTTCCCGTGCACGGCGGCGGAGGCCTCAGAGTGAGGTGTCCTGTGAGGAGGTGGAGGTGGAGGCTGCGTTGTCTGCAGCACGTCGGTCCTCGCTGCGCACGGAGGCTGCCCTGCTGCGTCTGGACGCCGTGGCGCAGGAGCGGCGCGTGGCGCGGCTGTTGGCGCACTCTGAGTCTGACTCAGACTTTGAGGAGGAGGAGGAGGAGGAGGAGGGTGGTGGCGGGCGGGGCGAGGTGCAGTACGGCTGCGTCATCACCTTTGAGAGCCGCAGCAGCAGCCTGCAGGACGTGGGATCCCCGCGTGCCCTGGAGGACGCCCTTGTGTCCCTCACCTCCACCGACAGCCACCCGGAGTTCACGTTTGAGGGCAGCCGCTCGTCAGGGCCGCCCTCCCTCAGGGTGACCCTACAGCCACCCCTCCCGGCGCCGCGGCGACACGCCTGGCTCACCACAGCCTCGCCTGACCTGGCTGACGACGACAACTTTCTGTACGAGTCCCTGAGCCACGAGGAGCACCGGGTGCCGCTGCCCCTCGCCGGCCTCGACAGCGAGGACTCCATGGACTCGCCTCGCCACCGCCCCGCCAAGCCCTCCCCGCCCCCCTCCCCGTCACACAGCTCCGCCAGCGGCACCAGTGGCCACTACTCCCCACTGCAGGTCTCCCCGCCTTCCCCCTTCCCCCTGGACCTCTCCCCGCCCCTGGTGTCCCTGGACAGCTTCCAGCCCACGGTGCGGGAGGTGCCCCTGGTGGCTCCGCAGGGCGTCGGGGTGGCGCCAGCTCATGAGGGGGACCACGACCTCCCTGCGGCGGCCACTTGTGTCGTGGCGGCGGAGGCCGTGGCTGACAGCGGCACGCTGACGGCTGCTGACGACGACCTTGATGAGGCGGCAGACCAGGGCGGCGAGACAACACCAACACCGCCGCCATCACCAGCCCATCACCATGACACCACCACCACCACCACCACAGGGACGAGTGCTGCCCACCAGGACGTGACCGCCAGCACACCAGCAGAGGGTGAACACCAACACACCACCACCACCACCACCACCACCTCCACCGTGGCCACCCCGGGTCCCCCAGCAGACAGTGACGCCCAGGGGAGCGACACTCCACCAGGCCAGGCAGGGGCAGGGGCAGCACAGGCTGGGGACGAACTCAGAGGAGGACACAGGGGAGCAGCTACAGGAGGAGGAGGAAGGAGAGGTGGTGGTGGTGTGGTGGTGGAGGATCAGGGGAGGACCTCACCCCCAGTGCCTCGCGCCCCGCCCTGCCCCACGCCCTTCACCACGCCGGCACGCAGACCCCCGCCATACCCAGGACCTCCCAGGGCACCTCCACCGCCGCCACCACACACGCACCACACACGCACCACCACCAGGGAACCAACCACGCCCACCAGGCACCACCCACGCCCAGCACCCACGCCCAACACCACCAGGCACCACCCACGCCCATCACACACGCCCAACACCACCAGGGAACCCACCACGCCCACCAGGCACCACCTACGCCCAGCACCCACGCCAAACACCACCAGGGAACCCACCACGCCCACCAGGCACCACCCACGCCCACACAGAGCCAGGGTGCAGGTAGAGGCCGCCTACACGCCCCTCCCAGACCGTTTGAGTGGTCCCTGGAGCCAGAGATCACGCCCTACCGTACCCCTACCCACCCCCTCCCCGGCCCGCTCAGTCCTCGCCGCCCTTCAACACACCCTCTACAGCAAGACCCACCACAGGACCTCGCAGGACACCACCAACACCAACACCCTACTCAACACCCTCCGCCTTAAAGACCTGCAGGGTGTAGCGGGGCCAATTGGTGTACCCTTGAGCAACACACCCACACCACCACCACCATCATCACCACTCCGCGTCGCCGCCTAGACCCTTGAGATACCCAGTGCTGAGGCCTGCTTCGGTGCTATCCTCCTCCTGCCTCGCCGCCGCCACTCAGCATCACCTGGGCGGCAGTGCTGGAGACCTGTATGGCTACCAGCACCACCCAGCACACACCTACATCCCAAGTAAGCACTACAGCACCTCTATACAGCATTACAGCCCCTCCCAGCAATACACCAACCCTTACAACACTACAGCACCTTAAACAGCACTACAGCAACCCTTACAGCACCTTAAACAGCACTACAGCACCCCTAAACAGCACTACAGCACCCCTTACAGCACTAAACCAACCCTTGCAACACACCTATCCCTCTCCAGCACTTCTAAACAACCCTTGGAACCCCCATCAGCACTCTTGAACACCCCATTAAGCACTCCCAGCACCTCTAAGCCCCCTACAGCCCCCCCAGCACTCAGCACCCCCCTGTGACTGTTAACACCCCCCCCGTCATCCCCACCAAGCGTCGGGCTGTCATATGGCGTACAATGTGGCGGGAATTGATAAGATCTACATACAAGTGTTGGGGAGTTTTCCTTCCTCTCTCTCTCTCTCTCTCTCTCTCTCTCTCTCTCTCTTGCTAGCTTCCTCGCTTCGCTCCTTCACGCATCCTACAGGAGTCATAGGAGGGCATTGAAAGTCCCACAGGATTGCTATAGTTGCCTAGGTTTTTATAAGTACTTTGACAATCGCATGGGTGGCTCAAATAGGGATTAATAATACTAACACTAATACTGAAAATACTACTACTGATCGTTGTATTGAAGTAATGATTAATCTAGCAATGCCTGTCATATTGTTATGTCTTGTAGTAAGTTTTGTCTAATTTGTTGTTTTTAAGGAATATCT